>JBBBDQ010002171.1:1807500-2010000 GCA_037127315.1 Ascarosepion bandense | reverse complement strand
ATGGCTAGATGGGGAAAAGATGTATCATATTATTAAGTAGTAATTAGTGGGGCATCAGTTTGTTACATCATAACAATATAAAACCGATCCCTCACTTTAATGTAGAATCCTTAATCATGTTTCCAACTATTCAGTCAGTCAGTTAAAGGCCATACGTGATACACGCTTTGGGCGATCATGTATCGAAAAAACAAAAGCGTGTATCATGTATGGCCCATAACTGACTGACTGAATAGTTGGAAACATGATTAAGGGTTTTACATTAAAGTGAGAGATCGGTTTTATATTGTTATGATGTAACAAACTGATACCCCACTAATTACTACTTAATAATATGATACACCTTTTCCCCATCTAGCTATGTCAAATAACAGGACAGATTGGGTTCTATAGCCTTGGCTGGCAACCAGTCTACCGCAGAAAGCAATGGCAACGTAGTGCTGGATAATCTTCTGCCCAGTCAGTCATGTCTCTTTCGAGACATGATCGCCCAAAGCGTGTACCACGTATGGCACATAACTGACTGACTATTCTTCATTTGTGTTGCTCCCTCTGATAACATTCTAGTTATAAATTCCGCATTTCTTATTGCAGTGTCCTCATTTTATTTCTGGTCTAATTCTGCTCCGAGATCTCTTCATCAGGATTCGTATCAATTATTTGATTATGTCACTGATTAAACTGATTGTCTGAGTTTACATTCATATGCTTCTGGTTTCTTAGTTATATAGATAGATTTACCGAGGCCTTCCGGTATTTCACCACTGTTGTGTTTTAATCGATTATACTTTCTGTGATCTTTCTGGCGCGTTTCTGTTACGATCCCATCTGACCCTGCTGCTTTGTACCTCTTCGTTTTATCTAGTGCTGATCTTACGTCTAATTTTAATATTTTTGGCCCTTCCATATTTTTAGCATTGTTACTTTCTATCTCGCATTTTGTCCTTCCTGAACAAATGTTGCTCTTTTTTTACAGCTGAATAATTATATTATTTATGTTTCATTATATTTATTAAAGTTATTGCATGAACTATATAGGAAAATATCATAGCTGTTTCGAACCGAACATAATACATTAGATTTAAGAATATATATAGGACACACATTCATCCCCACACACTGAACGTGGGCGAACATGGTTCTCTACAATTTCCTGTCTTTTCTAGATTTCAGCAATACTTGCTCTTTTACGACCTTTTGTTTTCTGGGGCTTGTTATGTAGGTTACTTGTCTTCGACGTGTCCTGTGAGTGTTAATTTCTCCAAAACTACTTTTCTTACTAATTAAGCGTTTTCGGGAGTTTCTTTATGTTACTTATTTTTCTTAAAGCATCTACATTGGACACATACTCGATATTCGTAAAAGGTTGTTGATAGAACCATGAGTCACTTGCTTCAAATATTTTTCTTATTTTCTGACATCTTTTATTGAACAGTTGCTATAAAAGCAATCACTCTTTCTGGCCTATTGTTTCAGTTAACGCCTTCTGTTGGCATCCGATTAGATGAATCTTGAAGTTAGAGCATTTGACTTGTACGCCAAGGCTTCAGGCAGCCAGGATCAGATATACTTTGCCAAATTCGATCATTCGACTAGAAATAGAGAAGTAACGCCTCCGGATAGGGTTGATCGCGGCATTTTTTTTTAATTTTCTGAGCCAGGTTATCTGGCTTTCGACACGGAAAAATAATAATAGATACAAATTGAAAAGCGTAGATAGGAATAGACCTTCTTGTTATCGACTCGGAAAACTTGGTCCTAGCAGTAGTTAAAGTGTCGTCTTCAAAGAGAGCTTGATATATATATATATATATAGAGAGAGAGAGAGAGAGCTCTAATAATATTGATAATATTAATAAAAATGGTGTACATCAAAATAAACATAACACTATTATACTATAGTAACTAAATACATAATAATTAGAGACAAGATGAAAAAACTCTCAAATGCATAATATGTAGAAATGTTAAACCATAATAGATACAAATTGAAAATCGTAGATAGGAATAGACCTTCTTGTTATCGACTCGGAAAACTTGGTCCTAGCAGTAGTTAAAGTGTCGTCTTCAAAGAGAGCTTGATATATATATATATATATATATATATATATATATATATATATATATATATAACTGATAATATTGATAATATTAATAATAATGTTGTACATCAAAATAAACATAACACTATTAACTGATACTAGTGCAACCAAATGCATCATATTTACAAACAGGATGCAAAAACTCTCAAAAACATAATACGTAGAAATGTTAAACCAGTGGATAGTAATAATCAAATTAAACTCATTATATATTATAAAAAATTCAAAACAATTGACCTCATAGTCTCTAATAACCCTACAAGCACTAAGCTAAATCCTCTACAAAAAACAAAAAACAAAAAACAATGTAGCGTATCAATTTACATGCCCGTTCAGAGATTATATATCTGGTCCTAATAATAAACCCACTACATATATTGGTTTTACTACAACCACGCTCTCCCGTAGACTTACCTGTCACCTTTCTGATCAGGGTACAATTAAACAACATTTCTCAGAAAAAACACAACGATGTAGGTAATATCTGACTGATTTTAGGCAACAATACAATAATCATCACTCATACACACAGTAAAAAGAACCTTCAGATATTGGAGGCCATGTACATTAAATCCAAACAACCCACACTTAATAAAATCACGTTTAAATCTGGTCATAACACATTACATTGCATTTGAATATATGGTTGTGTTGTCATTTCGAGATATCACACGGTGTGACGTCATAAAACCGCATTGCGTAATTGCGAACTGCGTTTGCTATTTTTGGTAACTGCTGTTGTTGCTTAGCGGAGTTTTATGTCAACACAACATAAAATAGTCGCTGATGGTGGATGATTTTGTGTTACCGTCCTTATAACCTCTCTGAAGATGGCTCATGTGAGCCGAAAGCTTAGAACCAAATTAATAAAAAATTATCCATTTGCGGGAGAATTTTTTTCATTATTTTCAACTGAAATTAAAGCCAAAATACAATGTTTAGAACGGCTCATGATTAAACATAATAGACATTCATTGTCGCTTATTTTAAAAGTATATGTTTAGAAAATTATTTGCTGCCTCGATACACTATATATATATATATATATATATATATAGAGGCAAGTTTTGTAATTTGCTTGAAGCATTGTGTATATTAGGTATTAGGACTTGAAGGCTGTCACAATGCGTTTAGTAAAACAAATTAAGTTAAAGAAGTTGTTGGGTATTACCAATTTATTATACATTAATATTTCGAGATCAAAATCTCATCTTCAGAATGGTAGAAGAGCTTGTGTTCAAGTTCGTGCTTTCCAACGAATGGTCATTCCTGGCCGCTGCTGCTGTCATTAATTGTAGTGAGTGTGTGTGTGTGTGTGTGTATGTGTAAGTGTGTAAGTGTGTTAGAGCATGTACGTGTGTGTGTGTGTGTGTGTGTGTTTATGGTATATATATATGTGCGATTGATAGTTGGGGCCTTTTGATGGTTTGATGATATCAATCTGCTTTAATATGTGGTTTATCTAAGTATGCATTGACCTGACCGTTAGTTTGAATTTTGCCAAAGTTGAAGAGTATTTGTTTTATTACTGTTGTTTTATCTATCTGCTTTTTCTGGTGGTGTGTGCGTGTCCGTCACTGTGTCATGTGTGCGTATTTATGTGCGTATACTTCTTGTATTTTATTTTATTTTACACACACACACACACGCACACACACACACACATATATATATATATATTTAAATACTTTAATCCAAGCGGAAAAAGCAGGAAGGTAAATTCCAAAACCAGATCCTAATTAATATTAAATATTAAATTCTAATATTGAAAAATGATACAGGAGGAGAGCTTCATGTAATAAAAATTACAGAGCAAATATAAATTAAATTAAATTTTTTCAAAGATGTTGAATGCACATTTCGACATGAAATCCCCGAAGGGGATAACACATCACCTCAGCAACAAATGCTATCCTGAAACTGGAGATAATTTGAAGTAAATTATGTCTATTTTCTCTTTTCAACTCATAGATAGAATTGTAAAAAAAGAAAAAAGAAAAAAAGAAAAAAAAAGAGGAAAAAATGGTATCGTCTGGGTTCACAAAAAGGAGAAGAGGACAGTAAAGTAAACTGAACAGACAGTGTGTTGAATTGATATTAGGTTAAAAAAAACGGAAAGGATGTGGGAGGTAAAAGAGATAAAGGAAGGGAGGGGAAAAAGGAAGAGAAAGAAATAAATTTTTTTTTCTTATTACAGACGCTAGATACATTCAAATAAACCTAACTTCCTAAAAACGTTGAAGTATTAGAAAAAAGACCTTTTATTTAAAAAGGTATATTTAGGGGAAAAATGAATATTAATTTAAAGGGAATAAAAAGATATGAGATTTAAAGTTTAAATTTTAAAATAGGTCATATAATTTAAACTAATTAAAGATACCGCTAGGTATAGTTGAGCTAAAAAAATTTCCATATACAAATTATACATAGGGCTGGACCCTGTAATTAGCTGGAAACTAATAGGCTCAGCCTGTATTCCAAAAAAATTTCGTAATAGGTGCCGTCTATGTCTATTGGAGAAGATTCTGATTTTAAAGTACCCTTACCAGGACTTACTCCTGAATTTTAGAAAAGAATTCATCAGTAAGTGCCGTCATAGGGCGGATTTTAGATTTTAAGTTTTAAACTCTAATTTTCAGTTTTTTATATTCATGTGTATGTGTGTGTATATGTGTATATGTGTGTATATATATCTATATCTATACCGATATATATATATATATATATATATATATATATATATATATATATATAGTACTGAGTAAAATGTTTGAGAGAAAAGAGGGATTATGCCGGTGTGATTTTTTTTTTTTTTTTTTTTTTTTAAATCATTTCACCCCGAGCAAGGCAGAAACGCCACTGATGTGCAGGAGGTTACATAAATGTAGAAAGATTAATTAGAAAAGAGTGAGGAGTACAAGCTAGTTAGAAAGGAACAATAGAAGACTGAGAAAGCAGGTGCAATGACAGGTACATGGGCGGAGAGAAAGGGAAGGTTATACAGGGGAGGGGAGAGAGCTAGAGGCCAGTGGTTAGTAGGTGAGTATTAACTTTGCTTTTAAATTTCTGGAGGTCGTAGCCGTCAGGAAAGCAAGAATACGGGAGTGAGTTCCACAGGCGGGAAGTGCGAGAGAGGAAGCTGCAGGAGTAGAATTGTCGTCTGCGTTTGGCTAACCTGACTGTGAATGGGTGGGACCCAGTTGCCAGTCTGGTTGAACGGGTAAACACCTGTTGAGGAGGCATCAGTGACTTAAGCTCATCCGAGCAGAAGCCATGAAAGTATTTATAGAAGAGACAGAGGGAGGCCACATTTCGACGATGGGAAAGTGGCTGCAGACGAGTCGCCAGATCAGTACCTATCACATTACAGACTCTCCTTTGGAGCTTGTCAAGGTGATGGATAAATTGTCGTCTTAATAGAGCGAAAGTAAAAACACTGATATCTCATTTTAACAGAGGTTGTCCGTTGTGGTTTTACTGCCTTGTTTGTTATGAATTCAATTAAAAAAAGACTAAATGAAGATTATTAAATAATGACTACCGTATTAATTACTTCCCAACGAACCATATTTAGTAGCAATATACTAAGCATGGTCGAATAGTAGACTTATAGATATGTAAGTGTAATGTGGAAACACACGTATTCCTAAGATAATAGACTCTCCCTCCTATATTACTAAGACTTAACAGGAAGTTAACGGGAGAAGTTCTTGGGAAGTTCATAGGAGTTCTTTAGAGTTCTATTGGAGTTCAGTAGAACTACTAGGCAGCTGATATTAGTCGGAAGTTAGACGAATACGAATGAGTCAACTTCAGTTGAAGATTACCAATTTCCTAACATTTCGAGTGCGTTAAGTCGATTAGCAACCGACATAGCACGATTATTAGCTTCAGTGCGAAAACTACTCCACAACAGTAAGACAGATTCTCGAGAAAAAACTGACACATTGAATCAACTTGTTTAGCAGCTAACTTTGGGGTAGATTCAACATAGTTATTTCACATCATGTCAGCCCGAGAAAGCAGAATGTTGTGTCGACAATCTTCGTCGCCACTGTTGTGTCGTGAGTAAGAATAAATAACTCAACAACAGGAATAGGTTAATTGTTGTATTCCGTGAAAATAGTATTTACAAAGGTTATTAGTATACAATACAAGGATAGAGGTTAATCGTCTCAACCGGCGTAAGACGTAGTATGAGCAATGGGTACATCCGGGTCGTCACCGGAAGTCTACGACTGACTTGTCGATACGGCTGCTCGGCACACTCTCGTCCGTAGATGCCAACATTACTTTACATAGTAATGGAATAGTCCATTATAGCCGAATAGGCGTGGGCGTCCCAACACAGAATGAGTTAGTCTACTGGAGGTTAGCATCAGCCATACTGATGGAAAGTAGAAAGAGGTATATGAGATGATTTATAAAGAGAGGTTTCATTTTAGAGGCGCTAAAATTAGCAAGCCGTACTATTGTAGGTCATTTTTGAGATCAGCTGCCAATTTGACCTTATTGATCGGATCAAATTTACTACTGAGATGGGAGTGAATAGTTGTGTCATGAGGAAGGTCATTGACTTGTATATTTAAACTCTGTAGTGTATTGTCGGCAACAAAAGAAGCCCAAGATGTGACAATGAATGTCAAACTCAAAAGGATACAGAAGTCCAAATATTTAAATTAAATGCATGTTTCATTAAATAATATAGACAAGTTTTGTCTATTTATTTTATGTAAAGTTTCTTTCATATTCTCTGATAAGCTTAATAGCATTATCATTAAATGAAGAAAGAAAATTACAAGATTGATACATGATTTTTAATAATCCAATCTGAGCTTTCGGCTGACATAAGCCATTTTCAAAGATGTCTGTTACATTATACATTTAAACACGGACAAACCATAAAGACTGTTTTTGTTTACATGGAAGATTTTCAAGCAACAACAAACTCATGCATTTAAGACGCTGGAAACAAATGTCGCAAATATATATATATATATAACAACTATATATATATATATATTGTTACGTGTTAAGTTGTAACAAAAGGAAAAAAATGATTAACCAAAACTCAGAGCTAAATCACGGATAAATATTTAATTTACAAAAACACCAAATAAACTATTTGCAAATATATAATTTTTGTTGGATTCGAAACGAGAAACATAGAGTTTACTACTGGCGAGTGCTACAAGGAGAGAAGAGGAAGGTAAGAAGTCAAATATCTTTACCCAGTTAACTTAGCGAAGTAGTTTAAGTGTAATACTTTATGGAAATCCTCAAATGTGTATATAAAGTATAATTATTAGTTTGATCAATGAAAGAGTAAAAAAATTCTATTTACCCATTTAGTTCCATGAGGTTCACGTTCAGGTTTTAGTTGGTCGGCAACTTTTCTTAGAAATTCTTTCGGCTGGATGCACAGACACACGAATCAGGCCAGAGTTGATAATGTCAGCAAATCCTTTTAACAATTAACTACTCTCTTCCCAAAACGTATTTTTTATAGGGTCTAACACCTAATTTTCATATTTCTAGAATCCTTTAGAATTCTCTAGATTTTACTGGAATATTCTACAATTTTCCAAAACGTTCTATTCCTAATTTCTCTATTTAACAACTACTTCATGAATTTAAACTTTTATGTGATAACAAGTGGGACTACAACTTTTTAAATATTATTATTATTTTTTTTATATAAATGCATCCTCGTAATACATCACTAAATCATTATTCTTCAAAATATTCCTACACTCTAAATATATTTTCTGGCTTTAAATAACCAGAAAAGTGTTGTTGATAAATCGTAAAAAATTGATTATTCATGCCAATTTAGTTAGTGTCGATATAAATCAGAACAGGATAAACAGTAACATTGAGGTCGAAGTTCAAATTTAACAACTAACAACTCTCTTCCCAAAAATCTATTTTTATAGTGGCTGACACCTAATTTGCATATTTCTTGAATCTTTTAGAATTCTCTAGATTTTACTGGAATATTTTACAATTTTCCAAAACGTTCTATTCCTAATTTCTCTATTTAAAAAGTACTTCATGAATTAAAACTGTTTTGTAATAACAAGTGGGACTCAACAGAATCCCTTACTACAACTTTTTAGACATTATTAATATTATTTTTTATATAAATGCATCCGCGTAACAAGCGGCTGAAACCTAATTTGCATATTTCTTGAATCATTTAGAATTCTCTAGATGTTACTGGAATATTCAACAATTTTCCAAAACGTTCTATTCTTAATTTCTCTATTTAACAACTACTTCATGAATTAAAACCTTTTTGTAATAACAAGTAAGACTCAACAGAATCCCAAACTATAAAGTTTTACCTCTTTTAGTCATTATTAGCATTATTTTTATTTATAAATGCATCCTCGTAACACTTTGTATGTATATATATATTTAGGAAATGGATTAAATATGGTATATTTTTAGTACTTAAACATTATTTTAAATGTATGCTCATATTTGAGTAGAGACTAATAATAATGATTTCTAACAGAAAAAAATATTTCACTGCCTGATGAGATGCTAATGAGCTAGTACCGAAACACAACAGGTCTTTGTTTTTATGATAAACACTTATAACAAAAATATTATTGCAGAAAATCGATAATATATATATATATAAAAGGCAAGATGTCTGTGTGTGTGTCTGTTTATCTGTCTGTATGTCCTTTATGCAAATCCACAATTTCTATCCGATTCTCACCAAACTTCACACAAATATTCTTTAGGCTGAGTCAGAACTCCAGGACCATAGATTAGTTTTAAAGCTTTCATTACACCCGAGCAACGCCGGGCAATACGGCTAGTATATATATATATATATATATATATGAAAGCTTTAAAACTAATCCATGGTCCTGGAGCTCAGACTCTTTGGACGTTGGCACGAAAGACTAAAAAGAAATAGTTGTTTCCAGATAAAGTGAAACCGTAGACTGAAAGAAAGATGAATGGATGTAAGTCAAATTTTGATTTCCTGGTATCGATTTATATATATATTATTGATTTTCTGCACTATTGTAAGAACTGCAACCTTGAAACTTCTGAAAATCCTTTCTCATGTCGTTGTCTATGAGTGTATCAATTTGATTAAAATCGGACCACTCCTTCTATAACCCGATTTTTTCGATTATCGATACTCGATATTTATCTGGGGTACCTAGACACAAAACGTAGCTAAGAACACTCGCAGACGCTTATAGTACAACTGTGTAAATTTTCAAGAAAATCTGTTCAGCCGATTCGGAGTCTATAGGTAACGGACATACATACACACACACAGACACACACACAGACAAAGTTCCATTTATAAATAATTTTATATATATATATATATATATATATATATATATATATATATATATATGGTGCTGTGCAAAAAAGACATAATATCACGCGGGCGTGCGAACACAGAAACCTCTTTTTGCTATTCATAAATGGTCTCCAAGACGTGATCAAATCCCAAGTAGGCATCTACGCAGATGACACCACCATTTATTCCCGTATAGGTAAGAAATCTGCCGAGGCGGACAAACATAACGTCGCTGCTGATATTAAGAAGGGCCTGCACTCAATGGTGGAATGGAGTAAGAAGTGGCTCGTAAATTTCAATGCTTCTAAAACTAGACTGCTACCTGTCAACCATCACAGGCAATCTCTCATGCACCCCCACAAGCATGGACCAAGCGAGTCTCCCTGAAAGCAATATACGACTTTACTCTATCTTCCGATCTCAAGTGGAATCTTTTTTTGATGATAATTTTAGTAAAAGAAAGTACGCCTCACATGCCGTCAAATACGGTGTATAATTTTACCTACTCAGATTAAACATGTTTTTGTTAAAAGAAGAAAGAATTGATGTTCATCAGGAGTCTGGTAAAAGAGAAAGTGTACTCAATGAAAATCACAGATGCAACACACTTGACTGAACGCATAAAGTGTTGTGGCGAATCTTCGTCGTCAAGTTGTTGCAACCTGTTTGAACCAAAAAGAAAGACACGGAAAACAAGAAGATAGGTCCAAACAGTGTATTAGAATAACAGAACATATATACGAGTCAGAGGGTTAGTAATCAGCAAATAGAAGAGTAAGTCCGAAGGGTAAAGTTACGCAGCGTCTTGACTGTCTCAAGTCTATCTCACGACTGCCTCCCCGGAAGTCAAGCATGTATTTATTTATTGACGGAGAAAGAGTCCATTCCTATAGAATAGGGCACCATATCAGAACTCAACCACGGGTATTAATTAAATATGATATTTAAAATAACAAGAAACATATATGCGTATGTTTGCAAGTACAGGCTTTTCTCTATCTACGAGCTATTTGTTTATCCCTATCTCTCACAGAATATTCAAACATATTGTGCTATTCATATCTATCTATCTATCTATCTATCTATCTATCTATCTATCTATCTATCTATCTATTTAAGACCCCTTAATATCTATCTATCTATCTATCTATCTATCTATCTATCGCCCTCTCTCTCTTTCTCTCTCTTTCTCTGTCTCTCTCTGTCTGTCTCTCTCTCTCACTATATATATATATATATATATATATATATAAGTACAAAATTACAGTAAAATTGCCTTTGATTATTTCACTTTATTACTACGTATATGCAAAACATCCAATTTATTTTTCAATTTTTGAATTTTGCCGCCATTTTTTGTAAACAAAAGTTAATTCTCAGTTTTAAAAAATCTTTTAGCAACTTTTATGTTAAATTAATCTGATTTATACAAGTATTACTTATTTATAGCGTGAAATTTAAAATAAAACTAGTTTTTAATCAGAGATTTGAGCTTTTTGACTTGTCCGCGCCGTAAAAGAACTTATTAACAGGTACTTGATTAGAGATAAAAGTTGTGTGGCATTTATAAGTGTCAAAATTGTACAATCTTTTTCGGGTAAGGGAGGAAACTCTGACCTTTTAATCTGCACATAGAAATGACCACACACAAAAAAAAAAAAAATCAAATGCACAAAAAAAGTTTAAATTCTTTAAAAAATATGGGGGCAGAAGGATTTTTATTAAACTTTTCATTTTTTGAGAGACAATATCGTCATCAATTCTTAACTAAAAAATCTAACCGCAACAGTTCTTTAAAGATTTTTGAAATATTTTTAAAATTTTATAAATTATTATAACAAAAATAAAGAAAAACAATTTTTTAAATTTTCAATAGTTATCGAATGTTTTTTTTTAGACGATAATGCCCTTAATTTTTATTATTTATTCAAGCTTATCAAATTATTAGTTATTATTAATTTTTATTATTTATTCAAGCTTATCAAATTATTAGTTATTATTAATTTTTATTATTTATTCAAGCTTATCAAATTATTAGTTATTATTAATTTTTATTATTTATTCAAGCTTATCAAATTATTAATTATTATTAATTTTTATTATTTATTCAAGCTTATCAAATTATTAATCATTATTAATTTTTATTATTTATTCAAGCTTATCAAATTATTAATTATTATTAATTTTTATTATTTATTCAAGCTTATCAAATTATTAATCATTATTAATTTTTATTATTTATTCAAGCTTATCAAATTATTAGTTATTATTAATTTTTATTATTTATTCAAGCTTATCAAATTATTAATCATTATTAATTTTTATTATTTATTCAAGCTAATCAGATTATTGATTATCATTAATTTTTATTATTTATTCAAGCTTATAAAATTATTAATTATTATTAATTTTTATTATTTATTCAAGCTTATCAAATTATTAATTATTATTAATTTTTATTATTTATTCAAGCTTATCAAATTATTAATTACTATTAATATTTTTAAAAATTCAAGCTTATCAAATTATTAATTATTATTAATTTTTATTATTTATTCAAGCTTATCAAATTATTAATTATTATTAATTTTTATTATTTATTCAAGCTTATCAAATTATTAATTACTATTAATATTTTTAAAAATTCAAGCTTATCAAATTATTAATTATTATTAATTTTTATTATTTATTCAAGCTTATCAAATTATTAATTATTATTAATTTTTATTATTTATTCAAGCTTATCAAATTATTAATTATTATTAATTTTTATTATTTATTCAAGCTTATCAAATTATTAATTATTATTAATTTTTATTATTTATTCAAGCTTATCAAATTATTAATTACTATTAATATTTTTAAAAATTCAAGCTTATCAAATTATTAATTATTATTAATTTTTATTATTTATTCAAGCTTATCAAATTATTAATTATTATTAATTTTTATTATTTATTCAAGCTTATCAAATTATTAATTATTATTAATTTTTATTATTTATTCAAGCTAATCAGATTATTGATTATCATTAATTTTTATTATTTATTCAAGCTTATCAAATTATTAATTATTATTAATTTTTATTATTTATTCAAGCTTATCAAATTAAATAATAGCAGAGTTTTATTGGATTTTTTATTTTACTCTTCGGAGCAGATTTTTTGATACAGGAGAAAAATTTAAAACAAAAAATAGAAGATTTATATTCCCCAATTAGTAACTAACAAAATTATAGATCGCAACACTTTGAAATTTATCAAAATTTTACGTGGAGTGAGAGTAACAGAGGTAAAAAAATAAAATTTACCAAGATTTAAAAAAATAATAATTTAAAACATAATTTAATTCATTAGTGGATGAGTATTAACAGTTTCATTAAAATTCGACAATTGTTTGATTTTTGCGAGAATTTTCAAATTAATGCGTTTGTCAACGGAAAAAGTGCGTGATGTAATCATTACATTTTCCGTTGTAAACAGTCGTAACGTTTTGGTTACCCGCTAACTGAAATCAAAACAAGATTTTTACGTAGTAATCCACCACTCTTTTCTTTGTTTCTAATGATATTTTCCGGTTTCTCAGTATTCTGGTGGGCTTTTTAAATGCGTCCTTGGCTATGCCAATGCGTCTTTGGATCATAATATCCCACTTTCCATCCTTTGTTAGAATACTTTCCAGGTATTTAAGTTTTTTACTTGTTTTATTTGAATTTCTCCAATCTGTAGTTGGCATTTTGGGGTCTTCTTTTTGGTGATTACTATACATTCAGTTTTCTTAGCCCCTTCTTCTAGTTATATATATATATATATATATATATATGTATATATATATATATATATATATATATTTGAACAAATTATTTGTTTTACAAAATTTTATAATAGCTAGGAACAAAGCGTAGTTTAAATAGCATTTTTATTAAAAACTAAAAAAAAACCGGTTTCGTCCAAGCCTTATCAAGTTTATTTCTGGGAATAAAAACGGAAACTAAAAGATGACTAATAAGAGAGAAAAATGCAAGGAAAACTAGAGTCCAATAACATTCAAGCACAGCGTCCAATCCCTCTGTTTACAGAGGAAAGGCTTGCAGGATTTGATCTATAAAGACTCTAGAACCTTTAAATGATATAAAGAGTGGGACCTTGATAAAATAGAGAAACGGCCCACACTCGGACCCCAAAACACAATTCCTGCTATTTATTTCATGCTGTGCAACGAACGACCCGTATGTATTAACTAGTTAGCCACTGCTAGCAGCCGGATTAAAAATTCTGGGAGGTAAATGCTGTTTTATTCTTAAATCCAAACGCTGAGACGTCCTCCCTATGTAGTCGTGTCCACAACTACATTCATATTTGTAAATTACGGAATTAACATGATGAGGGGGGAAGGACGTCTTTACGAATGGAAGAAAGAATTGGTCATGTAATAAATATTATTCGAACATTAGCAGAATATATATATATATATATATATATATATATCCTTGTGCAAATCAATTGAAACAAAACTAATAATGTCGTTTTATGTTGAAGATATTGATTCATAAAGATTAAAGATTTCAGTCTATGTATCTGTCCACAGCTTAACTGCTTTGCTTCTCAGGTCCTCCCTGACCCGCAGTGGTAGTAGTGGGAGAAGAGTGACGGTTTTTAAATAATCTTTCTTTTACCAATTTACGGTAAAATTTTCACCACTTTACGGTAATTTTTCCTGTTCTTCCTCCTCTTTTTTTCATTAAATAATTTTGTAAACGTACCACCCTCATTTCTTTTACCGTCCTGGGCATGACGATAAATTACATCCGGCAGCAAGGCGTCTGATATGATTTTGAGGAGCGTGGAACCACCGCTTAAATGATTTTCTTCTCAGGTGTACCCTGACCAGGGTTTGCAACAACTGCTGGGATCCGAACTAGGGGCAAATAGAGAATCTAAAATAAAAAATTCCCAACCGTTTTTATAGTAAATTTACCAACACATTTTTAAAATTATCAACAGTACATGTAATAATCTGCAGACAATATAACTAAAAACAAAAACATACATTTGCCCTGAACTTATAAAATTATGAACAAAATATATTTAGTTTGATAACTGTTAAATAACAAATGTTTGATACATCTTTGTGCAAATTAACTGAAACGAAACGAATAATGTCTTCCTAGGATCTTTCACACATTCCCTGATCACGTATACGTCGTCTCTTGGCGTTGTTTTTGTCTTCTGACCGCATATTCCTTTATGTTTTGGCCTGATGGTTCGAGTTTGGTTCTTGACAGAGAAGGGCTGACACCAACAACATCCGCAATCTCTTTGTAAGTTTTGCCAGAGCACCGTTACAATTTTTGTACGCTTCTTGGAGTAATGTCCATCGCAGACGATGGCCGTAAGACAACTAATCGAGAGTTGAGAATAGTGTCTGGGCGTGATGAATGAACACCTGATGCAATCACGGATGACGCAATTTTTTCACGGTCGAAAAGATTTCGTTATACCACCCGAAAATAGATGCATATGACTGCAAATGACCTAATCTGAGTAAAAAATAAAAATCGCTTACACCCTGTCACTCCAGTGCGTCTAAAGCTGACCAGAAGGTGAAATAAAAGAAACAGAAGCAGTTGTTTAAATTTGGACAAGAGTGTATATATCTTCGTCTATGTGCCTTGTTCTTTCAGGTCGTAGGCGATCATGGCTTTCCACGTTTCCCTATCCTTGGTGGCTCTTAGTACGTTTTCTCCTGTTACACGATGCAACCCTGGTTCCATCTATCCACCTGATTAGGTCCTTCAAATATGATATCCGCGGCTTTCCCATGTCACTTTTGCCTCTATCTGGCCTGTTAGTATCAGGTTCGCCAAGCCCACTTTCTTCGAATGTCCTCCGTCCTTGAATGTCCCAGGAACTTCAGCTGTCTCTTTCTGATGCTCAGTATTAATTTCCTTTTAGTTTCCATCATTTCCAAAACCTCATCATTGCTCACATGCTCTATCCATGATATCCGCAGCATCCTTCTGTAGAACAACATTTCAGCTGCTTCAAGTTTTTCCTTCATCTTCGCTGATATTGTCCAGCATTCACTGCCATATTGAAGAACCGACATCACATAGCATTCCAGTACTCTCTTCTTTATACATCAGTTAAATAGAACATAAAATTGATTTACTAAGCGCCGCTTAGATGTGGCACAATGTCGAAGGTATGGGGTACCCAGTGAGGATCGAACTTACTAATAGAACATAGAATAGCAAAGATTTTTAGTTGCGATTTTTCTGGTGCAAATTTTGTCGCTTCATTTCAGGTGGAAAATTTTGGCAGAATCTTAATGTAATGCAACTACTTGTAATATTTCTTTATTTCTTTGTCTGACGTTTTTTACGTTAATATGGAGTCGAATGATTACATTGAATCAATTGCAAGTTCTACGGTTCTGAAATTTGATTCCCTGTGTCACCCTAAACATTTTTTCCGTCAGAATCTATTTTACATATTTATAAGTCTACCATTTGAATTGGTGTGCCTGTTAAGTATTTAGAAATATGGTGATCTGTGTTGTAGATACCGATTAATAAATGCTAAAGATTTCAGTGTATGGATTTGTCATTTTCTTCTTTTTTCATTATAAGTTTCACCCTATACAAGACCCAGGAGCCACTCAATGTAGGGGATTATAGAGGTAAGCGACACAATATATGGCGATCTGTTTTGAAAATACCAATTAATAAATAGTACAGATTTCAGTGTATGGATCTGTCAGTTTCCCTCTTTTTTTCATAATAATGTTCACCCTGTACAATACCCAAGAGATACTCCTGGTAGAGTATTACAGATTAAGCGGCACAGTTTATAAAAATCTGCAATGTCATTGGTCCTGATCGGGCTTCTCATCTCCAGTCAGTTTCCTGCCGCAATAATGTATCTTCCCTTTTCTACAAATACTTTCATGGTAATTGTTCTGGTGATTTTTCGTCGATGATACTTCATAGACTTTGAGATATTATGGTGGCTGTAGTAAAAATGATAAGTAGGAATGTGTTGTTTTGGTAAAGGAATTTTGTAATATGTTCGGGTCAGTAACCGTGGTTGGTTAACTTTAAGAGAAGACTGCTTGAAAACCATCCTTTCTCTATCCCGGCTTTTCCAAATAAATATTACTTTCCCCTATGATGCCAAGACTCCAAGAATTTCAACTCAGTCGTAGTTTGGCGGCAAGATCTAAACATTTTACAATTGAAATGACTAGTTGTAACCGTAGGTTCTATGCTAAGAGTTTCTTCTATTGCACATTTCCAGCTTCTTGCTTTCAGGTAAATTTTGATCTTGAAAAATGTGCATGCAATATCAGTCGTTAATGTTTATCTTCTTGATTTCTTTATCTATATTTCTGAGATGAGGTAGTATTTACAGTATTTACCTTATTCGGACTATTGTCCTCATCTTAGTTGCCATTTGTACGACGTTTAATAATAGATCATTCTATTTGTCTATATTTATGAGATGAGGTAGTACTTACAGTATTTACATTATTCGGACTACTGTCCTCATCTTAGTTGCCATTTGTACGACGTTTAATAATAGATCATTCTATTTGTCTATATTTCTGAGATGAGGTAGTATTTACACTATTTACATTATTCGGACTACTGTCCTCATCTTAGTTGCCATTTGTACGACGTTTAATAATAGATCATTCTATTTGTCTATATTTCTGAGATGAGGTAGTATTTACACTATTTACATTATTAGGACTATTGTCCTCATCTTAGTTGCCATTTGTACGACGTTTAATAATAGGTCATTCTGTTTTATCTATATTTCTGAGATGAGGTAGTATTTACAGTATTTACATTATTTCGACTATTGTCCTCATCTTTGTTGCCATTTGTACGACGTTTAATAATAGATCATTCTATTTGCCTATATTTCTATATTTCTCAGATGAGGTAGTATTTACAGTATTTACATTATTCGGGCTAATGTCCTCATCTTTGTTGCCATTTGTACGACGTTTAATAATAGATCATTCTATTTGTCTATATTCCTGAGATGAGGTAGTATTTACAGTATTTACATTATTCGGGCCAATGTCCTCATCTTTGTTGCCATTTGTACGACGTTTAATAATAGATCATTCTATTTGTCTATATTCCTGAAATGAGGTAGTATTTAAAGTATTTACATTATTCGGACTAATGTCCTCATCTTTGTTGCCATTTGTGCGACGTTTAATAACAGAACACGCTATTTGTCAGTATTTCCGAGATAAGGTAGTATTTACAGCATTTACATTATTCGGACTAATTTCCTCATCTTTGTTGCCATTTGTACGACGTTTAATAACAGAACACTCTATTTGACTAATGTCCTCATCTTTGCTGTAATAAAGGGTTCGGTTCGAAATTCCTAGAACCTGAAGAAGGTCGGAGCGTACAACGGTTGAAACGTCGTACAAAATGCAACAAAGATGATGAGAATAATGTAAATATTCTTACTTCCTGTTCTTTTGTTGTCTCTGCTCTTAATAAGGTTTTCTTCCATCACGATTTTTCACACTCAGTAAAAACTTCTTTCTTAGTGACTATATTTCCTTGCATGAGATGAAATTAAATTGAAAATTTAGATTAAATGTCTAGAAATAAATAATAAAAGCGTTTGTTTTGATGTCAGTTAAAAGAACGATGTCGCTATGTATATCCGTATAATGAACTAGCAGTATAGACCGGCATTGCTCGGGTCTAATGAAAGCTTTAAAACTAATCCATGGTCCTGGAGCTCAGACTCTTTGGACGTTGGCACGAAAGACTAAAAAGCAATAGTTGTTTCCAGTTAAAGCGAAACCGTAGACTGAAAGAAATATGAATAGATGTAGGCAGATAAACACACACACACAAACATCTTGCCTTATATATATATATATATATATATATATATATATATATATTATCGATTTTCTGCACTATTGTAAGAATTGCAAGCTTGAAACTTCTGAATATTGTTTCTTATGTCTCTGATTAAAATTTGATTAAAATCAGACCACTCCTTCTATAACCAGATTTTTTCGATTATCGATTTTCGATATTTATCAGGGGTACCTCGACACAAAGCCTAGCTAAGAATACTCGCAGACGCTTATAGCACAACTGTGTAAATTGTCAAGAAAATCGGTTCAGCCGTTTCAGAGTCTATAGGAAACGGACACACACACACACACACACACACACTCAAAGTTCCATTTATAAATAAGTTTAGATATATTATCGATTTTCTGCCCTATTGTAAGAACTGTAACCTTGAAACTTTTGAATACCGTTTCTTATGTCTTTGTCCATAAGTGTATCAAATTTGATTAAAATCGGACCTCTCGTTCTCTTACCCGGGTTTTTCGATAATCGGTTTTTGATATTTATCGGGGGTACCTCGACACAAAACCTAGCTAAGAACACTCGCAGACGCTTATACTGTGTAAATTTTCAAGAAAATCTGTTCAGCCATTTCGGAGTCTATAGATAACGGATATACACAGACGCACACACACACACACAGACAAAGTTCCATTTATAAATAAGTTTAGATTAGATTTTGATATGTGCCTATGTCTTTTCGTATTATGAATATTATGAATATGAATAGCGCAATGTGCCAAACATGATTTAAAGTGAAAACGTATTTTAATATATAAATGCCTAAATTGAACAAATTTATTTAAAAGTTGGTTGATATATATATATATTATTTTTTATGTAAAGGGCTCCCAGCTTTATTTAAATGTTCCTCAGAATTAATGGTTATAAGCACTGAATTAATAAACTGATTCATTTCCATTAGATTTTGAGGTTTTATTTTGCTCTTTGTAAAACCTTCTATACTAACCATTTCAAAAAGAAAGATTCAAAATAAAACTTTCCAAAACAGAAACTCTGGTCTGGAATTAAAATGAAGAATGCGATGACACGTACCCTGACGGCATCTACCCAGATTCCATCATCAAAATTCAGAATTTTGAATTAATAAATATTATGTGACATAGTTTAGGGAGATATGTGGGAAAATTACCGATTAATAAATACTAAATATTTCAGTGTATGGATCAGTCATTTTTCTTCTATATTTTACAATAAATTCACGCTGTAGAAGGCCCAAGAGACGCTCGAAATAGAGGCTACAATGTACGTGGTACAGTTTATGGAAGACTGGAAAAATTACCGATTACTAGATATTTCAATGTATATATAATTTGCAGAAATGCAAAAGATGGAACTTTTGATCAATAAGCCATTTTTTAAAACTTTGTTTTGTACCCATTGTCCGTTTCGCTCATCTTTCTACTTGTCTCACACACAGACACAAGGAGAAAGTACCTTTTTTTTCCTTTGTAACCACTAACTTGAATATCTCTTAGGCATTATACAGGCTGAATATTATTGTAAAAAAAAGAAGGAAAATGGCTGATTCATACACTGAAACTTTCATTGTTTATTAATCAGTATCTTCTCTACAGACTGCCCTAAACTGTGCCACTGTAACTCTCTACCTCGTGTGCCTCTTGAGCCTTGTACAGGGTGAATGTTATTTTTTCCTTCGACTCAGGTGTATATGTAAATGAAACACACTTTTCGAGGTTCTGTTAAAACAGAATTATTTCAAATTTGCTGTAACCTTGTCAATACCTGATATTCGATGAAATAATACTGTGTAACCTGGTGTATGCGACCCCCGTAGTCAGCGACCACCTCTTATTAAATACCGTTCTTTCTATGCTAATGTTAATTGACCCCCAATGAGCGATCTCTTCCAAAACCCGACCACCGACCAGCATGAAAAAATAAAAATCACTGGTCAAGCGACCACTTTAATAAAAATTCATTTGGGCAGTACAATCTTCTAAATTAGGAGAATTTAAGTTAGTAATCTATTTAATTTTCCTTTAATCTAAGCTAGAAACACTTTTTTTTTTGTTATTGTAGGGAAGTGTCAAATTTTTATTATTTGTTGAAATGGCGGTGGTCAAACGGCGGCTGTCATATATTAACACGTACTTATTACATTTGACAAGTTCAATAGATTTGTCGGTTTCTGTACCAACTTGGATACATTCGGGCGTAGGAGAAAAAACCACATCAGTGTGAAATTTAAATTTTCAATTTTTATCTTTTTCATTATCTTTATTTTTTCTCAATCGTTTTACTCTCTCTCTCTCTTTCTCTCTCTCTCTCTTTACCCTGATCGTTGTCATTTTTTTCTTGTAGGTTTGTTTATTTTTCCATGTATTATCGCAGATTCTCTTTTACTATCACTCACTTCTAAGAAAAAATTGAAAACATAGACACATCGCGGACTTTTCCAACGTACATATTTTATAAGAAATAAGAGCCATCATCAATTAGAATTGAAGTGGTTACATTAGAAAAAAACAAAAACAAAAAAACAAAAAAAACAACAAAAAAAAAGCACCACACAGACTCCAATAATTGCTTTTTTTAAGCCTACACCAGTGTGAATAAATAACTTTTATTTCTATTGTTAACCGTTGTAAATACGTTTTTAATGTTAAAAAAATTATTAGGCTGAATGATTTTTATCAAAGTTAGACCATCTTATGTTCTCATTTATTTATTACCAAATTATATGGTCAGTCAGATAAGTGCCATACGTGAAACACGCTTGGGCGATCAAAAACACGCTTGGGGATCTCGAAAGTGACATGACTGACTGGGCAGAAGATTATCCTGCAGTAGGTTGCCATTGCTTTCTGCGGTAGACTGGTTGCCGACCAAGGCTATAGAACCCAATCTGTCCTGCTATTTAACCCATAACTGGAAGGAAGAGACGGATTAATATCTTTCCCAAGGGTATTTGCGCGTAAATGAATACAATGGATTCAACTGGAATTCGAACTCGGCTTCACGGTTTCTCGTTCCGAGCCGATATAAAATACTAAAATATGTACATTCTGGAGAGTGAAATATACGATCGTGGGGAGGATAGTTCACCAGTGTTTAGTGAGCGACCACCTGTCGTATACGACCAGTTTTTGTAGGGGTGGTTGCATACAACAGGTTCCCCTGTACTTGAAAAAAAAATTTAAGCATCTTTGAGAAAAACATTAAAAAGAGAGAAACATGTAGCATTATGGGCTTACGACCACAATACGTTAAAATATCGGTTCCCGTATGATCATAAAGTTAAGCAACGTCGATCCTGATCACTACCTAGAGGGGTGACCGGTTGGAAATACCATGTGCTGTGCAACGTCGGCCTTGGTAATTACCTAGATGGTGACCAGTTAGAAATAACAGGGGTTGAAAGCTTGGATATGAGGATGGTGGAATGGATACTAATAATGGTAGAATCAAGGTTCAATTCCAGTTGGGCTCCATATATTCACTTACGCACAAATACTACTGGAGATACTGATCCATCCATTTCTTCACGTGTCTCTATTAATTTGATTAGTATCTGTAAACTTTTGAAATACAAGTGTCACTAATAAACCCATAACAATATTTTAGCGTCTAAACTATTATTACCTTAAACAATTTTTACAATTCTAAAGTATTTTTGAAAAGGGTTGATAAACCGTAAAAAAACAAATATATCACTAAATTTTTATTCTTACTTCATTTTACTTATTTTATAGATTGAAGAATGTTCTACTTCTAAATTTAAGAAAAAAATATGCAAAACTTAGTCAAATAAATTTGCGAGAAAAAATAACGAAAAAGATGAAGAAATGTTTAGCTCTGTAGTAAATAGAACGGACCGCTTCACAGGCGAGACGGAATGATTTAAAGACAATCAGTCAGTTAAGTGCCATACGTGATACACGCTTGGGCGATCATGTCTCGAGAGAGACATGACTGACTGGGCAGAAGATTATCCCGCAGTAGGTTGCCATTGCTTTCTGCGGTAGACTGGTTGCCGACCAAGGCTATAGAACCCAATCTGTCCTGCTATTTAACCCATAACTGGAGGGAAGAGACGGATTAATACCTTTCCCAAGGGTATTTGTGCGTAAGTGAATGAAATGGATTCAACTGGAATTCGAACTCGGCTCCCCGGTTTCTCGTTCCGAGCCAATATCCACTGTATCACAAAAAAGATTCAAAAACAGTTTAAAAACTTCATATGCCCAAATAAATAGGATTTTAAAATTACTTGTCATTGCATGCATTAATCCCAGTATAAATAATTCAAAATAATTATTGACCGATTGCATCATTGTAATATTTTTGTATTTTATCAACTACTAGCAGTATAGCCCGGCGTTGCTCGGGTGTAATGAAAGCTTTAAAACTAATTCATGGTCCTGGAGCTCAGACAGTTTAGACGTTGGCACGAAAGACTAAAAATCAATAGTTGTTTCCAGTTAAAGCGAAACCGTAGACTGAAAGAAAAATGAATGGAAGTAAGTCAAATTTCGATTTCCTGGTATCGATATCAAATAAGTTTTTTTCGTCGTAAACTGAATTTTGAAGGCTAAATAAGTCTTCTGAGTAAATGGTATCATGGCTTAGACTAAGAACTACAATTATACCTACTTAGAGCCAAACCCGAAGCAAAAACTAAAATAAAAAGGCTGAAAAACTGATTTTGATCAGACCCGGTAGGATATCGGGGTATCGATTTATAATATCGGAGTCAAATAAGGGTAGAACTGCAAGTTTCAAACTTCTGAATATCGTTTCTTATGTCTTTGTCTATGAGTGTATCAAATTTGATTAAAATCGGACCACTCATTCTATAACCAGATTTTTTCGATTATCGATTTTCGATATTTATCGGGGGTACCTCGACACAAACCTTAGATAAGAACACTCGCAGACGTTTATAGTACAACTGTGTAAATTTTCAAGAAAATCGGTTCAGCCGTTTTGGAGTCTATAGGTAAAGGACACACACACACACACACACACACACACACACACACACACAAAGTTCTATTTATAAATAAGTTTAGATTAAGAATATCGTAAATAGTGTCCGCAACTTGGAGGAGAGACTTATCAATGATAATGTTCTGACTTATGATGACTTAATCAGGATGTTAAAATCTCGCACCACTTCAAACGAAAGGTTCAGTGAGAAAATCCCCTCAATACTGAACAGGCAATAAAAGGCAATAAAAGGCAATAAAAGCTACTGGACTTTAGAAACATGTTTTCCTAAAAAAATCTTTTAAGAGAAAGATTTTATAAATTTCAGCCCAGAAACAGTATTGACGATTTCAATCATGGAATGCAAAGTCTTTCCTTGTAGGGAAACAGCTAATATTAGCATTAGCATTACCACACATTTGGTTTTCTTAAAGATTCCATATTGTGTAGCACTAACGTTACTCTGCTGTCGTTTGGTTAGATGGATTCCACTGAGTTCAGTTGAGAATCACCCGTATCGATTTTTGATTTGATTATATACATTTCGATTTAATTACCCCAGGAAGACAAATAAAAAAGTCAAGGGTGACAGCAGGTGAAGCAAATCTGTTAAATTACGAAAAACAGAAGAGAAAATAGAAATAAAAAAAATAAAGATAACACTGGCGGAATTCAGCGCCTTAATATCCTGTCATCAGTTTATTTGCTACAAATATTTATAGAAAACTGCTTTCATGTTAATGGTGATGCTAATATTAACCGTTTCCTTATGAAGAAACATTTCGGTATTCATTGATCGAGTAGCTACTGCTACATTTAACTTAAATTTATAAAATCTTTCCCTAAAAACAATTCTGGATTCGTCATGCAGACATGGAAAGGAAACTACAAGACCTCCTACAGAAGGTAGCTGAAGAGAGTGACAAAAAAGGACTACAAATAAACTGCAAGAAAACTGAATGCATGGTCATCAGCAAAAGGTGCAACCCAAAATGCCAAATACAGGTGAGGGATACCAGAATCAAGCAAGTACAAAAATTTAAATACCTCGGATGTGTTTTAACAGAAGATGGAAAGTGCGACACAGAGATCCGAAGGTGGATTGGCATGGCAAAGGACGCGTTCCAGAAGCTGAGTAAAGTACTAACACACAGGTAAATTTAACTAGAAACAAAGAAAGGAGTGCTGGATTGCTATGTGATGTCAGTTCTTCAATATGGCAGTGAATGCTGGACAATATCATCGAAAATGAGGACAAAAACTGGAAGTAGCGGAAATGTGGTTCTACAGAAGGATGCTACGGATATCGTGGACTGAACATGCAACGATGAGGTGTTAGAAAGAATGGCAACAAAAAGGAAATTGATGCTGAGCATCAGAAAGAGACAACTGAAGTTCCTGTGACATGCAATGAGGAAGGAGAGCTTGGAGAACTTGATACTGACTAGTCAGATAGAAGGAAGGAGAGACAGAGGAAGGCAGCGGATAACATATTTGCAGGGCCTGATCAGGAGGATGACGGAACGCGGGTTGCCAGGAGTAACAGGAGCAAACATACTAAGAGCCACAAGGGATAGGGAGACGTGGAGAACCATGATCGCCTACGTCCTGAAGGGACAGAGCACATAGAAGAAGAAGAAGAAGAAGAAGAAGAAGGTAAGCAGATGAAACAATGCTGATACAGACACAGAAAGGAAACTACAAGACCTCCTACAGAAGGTAGCTGAAGAGAGTAACAAAAAATGACTACAAATAAACTACAAGAAAACTAAATACATAGTCATCAGCAAAAAAATGCAGCCCAAAATGCCAAATACAGGTCTTGGATACTAAAATCAAGCAGGTACAAACATTGAAATGCCTGGGAAGTGTTATAACAGAAGACGAAAAGTGCGACACAGAGATCCGAAGGCGAATTGGCATGGTGAAGAAAGCATTCCAGAAGTTGAGTAAAGTATTAAGAAACAGGAAAATTTCACTAGAAACAAGGAGAGAGTACTGGATTGCTATGTGTTGTGAGTTCTTCAATATGGCAGTGAATGCTGGACAATATCATCAGAGATGAAGGAAAAACTTGAAGCAACTGAAATGTGGTTCTACAGAAGGATGCTGGGAATATCATGGATCAAGCATGTGAGCAATGATGAGGTTTTGGAAATGATGGAGACGAAAAGGAAATTAATACTGAGCATCAGGAAGAGACAGCTGAAATTCCTGGGACATGCAATAAGGAAGGAGGGCTTGGAGAACCTGTTACTAACAGGCCAGATAGAGGGGCAAAGTGACGGAAAAGCAGTGGATAACATATTTGAAGGACCTAATCAGGTGGATGATGGAACGAGGGTTGCATGGTGTAACAGGAGAAGGCGTGATAAGAGACACCAAGAAGTTTCCTCAAGCACGCTATTATCTCTAATTCCAATATTGATGGGCACCTCGACCTGGTGTTATCGTTTACAAGCTTGTCTCACTATCACCTATTACAACTGAGAAGTGAGTTCGATTCTCACTGGATACCCCATACTTTCGGCCTTGTGCCATATCTAAGCGGCGCTTAGAAAATTACCATTCTAATATTTATCGAGTATTTTTTTTTTATTATTTCACCCCAAGATAGACAATAAAGTCACTAAGCTGAGAGAATATAAAAAAAGGAAATTTTATTAAGGAGAGAGAACTGGTTTCTTAATTTCTGTTCTTTTACTGAACAGAAATTGAAAAGGCAGACGATAACACTTAACGTTGCATTTGAATTTTTGAAGATTGAAATTGACTGGATAAGCAAGAAACCGAATAAAATTTTCATAAACGAGAAGTGTGACTCAAAAAAAATCTGTTAGGATAGAAGTAAGTTACTTTTATTCATTTCAACAGTAAAATGATGAGACCGTCTCGCCAATCCAGTAGTTCGCTTAAATTTGGAAAGTCAAGGTACCACAGAGTAAAGCATATCAGAGCACATTTTCTTGGTAATAATGGTTTTAGTGATACTATTTGCGATAATATTTCATTTTCAATAACACCGTTCTTCCACTGGACAATATTTAATCCCAAAATGACATCGTGACAATTTCACCAAACCATGTGTTGAAATTAGGCGACATGTTAAGCTAAGTTTGCGTTTTAGTTTTGTTTAACGGCATATCAACACCTCTGTGGGTTATTTAATGTCAAAAAGTTAGGGTTTTAGGCTATTTATTTAATGTTTGTTTATAGAGAAAAGGTTGCTTCAGTCAGATTTCGATGAAAAAAGTTTTTTTTTTTTTTTTGTAAGGAAGATATTTTCTGGTTTTGGTATTTTTGAAAAGGTCCTTTAAAATGAAAGAAAGGATTGGTTTGTTTTGTCTTACGGTATATCAATCTCAGTATGTTATTTAATGCCAAAAAGTGGGTTTTTAGTTGTTTTATTTTAATGTCCAGTTATAGTGATAAGGTTGATTTAGCCAGATTGTTAAGAATTTTTTTTGTTAAACTAGAGATGTTTCTGATTTTGTATTTTGGAAAAGTAGTTTGTAGATCAGGTTTCATTGACGTGTTTGTATAAAGAGGTTTTGTTGTGATTCAGAATTATGGCTGTTTTTTTTTAAATTGCTAATAATATTTTCTTCAATTTTCTTCCGAAATGTATTATTGATAATATTTTCTTCTCTAAAAAATATTGTTGGAATTTTAACTGTAAAATTCTGTTTTTATATTTACATAGTGTTTTGACCCCAGTTTGGGGAATATGACAATAAACTGTATCCGGCAGAAAGAAAGATTGGAAGGTTTTGAGGACCGTCGAACCTTCTCTTAATTGCTATTGTTTCTAGATTCATCCTGATCCGAGGTGGTAGCACCTGTTAGGACCCCAGCTATGGGCAAATATTTTATCCTCAAACTGGGGTCAAAACAATATGAAAGTATAAAAAAAAGATATCTGTTAGTGAAAACAGCAGTAATATATTTTTGGGGAAGAAAATATGACCAGCTATTCATTGTAGAAAACAAATCGAAGGAAAAGTATTAGCAGAATTTTTTCTTTTTTTAGAAAAATACAGTAATGACTATCGACAATGCCCTCTTTACAAAAATACGTCAATATCCCTAATCCTAACCCTGATCTACAAACTGCTTTTCAAAAATAAAACTCCAGAAAATCTCATGATTTGTCTAAAAAAAACATTTCATCAAAATTTGAGTAAATCATCTTTCTTACTAAAGCTGAATTAAAAAAAAAAATCCCTAAAAACTTACATTGTTAATTGACCCACAGTTAAACAAAACTCAAATCATCTTAACATGTTGGTCATTTTCAGCACCGGGTCAGCACACGATGTCATTTTGGGATCAAATATTCTCGACTGGAAGAATAATGATATTAAGAATGAAATTTTATAGAAATTTGCTTATTTAACCGACAACACACGTCTCCATATTAAGTTTATTCAGAAATGTAAACAATTTTATTACAACCAACAAACTTTCCGGTCCGGATGAAGATGTACGAGGTATTAATATATTTATAGGTTATTTGACTAAAGAAGTCGTTGCCAAAAGAAATTGAGGACATGCTGAGATGGAATAAATATTTATACGGCGAGAGAAAGAATTTTAATTGAATCAATTTTTGAATAAAATCTATATATCTATCTATCTATGACAGTCAATTCTCTATCTATCTATCTATCTATCTATCTATCTATCTATCTATCTATCTATGGCAGTCTATTCTTTCTCTATCTATCTATCTATCTATCTATCTATCTATCTATCTATCTATCTATCTATCTATCTATCTATGGCAGTCTATTCTTTATCTATCTATCTATCTATCTATCTATCTATCTATCTATCTATCTATCTATCTATTTATCTATCTATCTATCTATGGCAGTCTATTCTTTATCTATCTATCTATCTATCTATCTATCTATCTATCTATCTATCTATCTATGGCAGTCTATTCTTTATCTATCTATCTATCTATCTATCTATCTATCTATCTATCTATCTATCTATCTATGCCAGTCTTTTCTTAATCTATCTATCTATCTATCTATCTATCTATCTATCTATCTATCTATCTATCTATCTATCTATCTATCTATGACAGTCTATTCTTTATCTATCTATCTATCTATCTATCTATCTATTTCTGTCTGTTCATATCTATCTATCTATCTATTTCTGTCTGTTCATATCTATCTATCTATCTATCTATCTATCTATCTATCTATCTATTTCTGTCTGTTCTATCTATCTATCTATCTATCTATCTATCTATCTATCTATCTATCTATCTATCCCCCTTCATCTTTCTCTCTCTATATATTTGAATATATTACTCTCTCCCTCTCCTTTTGGGTTCATGACCTTGATGCTAAAGTCTTCAATATATTGTATTCAGTTTGTTATTTTAGTGAAATGGCTCTCATCCCACAATGATGAGCCCCGAGAGATATAATCACTTTCGTATTTGTCTTTCTCATTAAATAAGAACTTATCCATTCTTGTGGAGTCCACTTGACGCTTTAATACAGAACAACTTCCGATTTACTGTATTCGTAAATATACCCAATTATGAGCAAATAAAATTTCGAGTGGCTATTTTACCAGCACTTAAACGTGATTGTCTGTTATGACAAGCATGTCACCCATACTGTTCGAAGAATTCAAACGTCACATCGAACTAGACGGTTCCCCGTGTTATTTTGAATCCGATGTTTTCTTTAAAAAAACAACAAAATACTTGGTGTTAAAATCAATTGGCTGATCCATTATTGAAAATATTTATGGGAAAAATGGTTCGATTAGAGAATCTGAAAAAAAAAATGTCTTCTATACCACATGAATTCAGGAATTCCTGGTTTTTGTGGATCTTCGTTGATAATTTGTGGTGGAGTAGTGGCGAAACTTCACCGCAAAATCGTAGTGACCGGTTTGTGCTGGAAGTAAGACACAAGTAGGTTCAAAACAGTGTATTAGTATAAAAAGAAACAAGATATTCAAAAGTGTTAAAAATAAGTAATATAGAAATAAGTAAGTCTGGAAGTATTATTACGCTGACTAGACAATATCATCGAAAATGAGGACAAAACTGGAAGCGGCCGAAATGTGGTTCTACAGAAGGATGCTACGGATATCGTGGACTGAGCATGCAAGCAGGGATGAGGTGTTGGAAAGAATGGACATAAAGGGGGGATCAGTTCTATATTACAATCAATATATAAACTGACCCCTCATTTTGTGGTCAGAGCAGTTTCTATACATCTATATTCCTGTGATCCAAAGGCACAAGGATTCATTCCAGGAGCTGAGAAGAGTATTAAGAAACAGAACAATTTCACTAGAAACAAAGAAGAGAGTACTGGACTGCTATGTGATGTCAGTTCTTCAATACGGCTGTGAATGCTGGACAGTATCATCGAAAATGAGGACAAAACTGGAAGCGGACGAAATGTGGTTCTACAGGAGGATGCTGCGGATATCGTGGACTGAGCATACAAGCAACGACGAGGTGTTAGAAAGAATGGCAACAAAAAGGAAATTGATGCTGAGCATCAGGAACAGACAACTGATGTTCCTGGGACATGCAATGAGGAAGGAGAGCCTGGAGAACCTGATACTGACTGGACAGATAAAAGGAAGGAGAGACAGAGGAAGGCAGCGGATAACATATTTGCAGGGTCTGGTCAGGTGGATGACGGAACGGGGGCTGCCAGGAGCAACAGGAGCAAACATACTAAGAGCCACAAGGGATAGGGAGATGTGGAGAGCCATGATCGCCTACGTCCTGAAGGGACAGGGCACATAGAAGAAGAAGAAGTTGATGTCGTTAACCGCTCTCGTTAACTGCCGTACTTAACTGCTCGTCATCGCTCTAGTTGACGGCTTGTTAAACTGCAGTATTCAGTCGCCTTCCCACTAAGGCAAAATGTGGCACAAGGCCTTTTTAATGTGGGTTATCTGGGCCATATAGCCCAGCCAAAAATTCCTGTCTAATTTTTACCCAGACGAGATTCTACCCTTCGGTGAAGCCTCGACTGGGTTATTAATCTCTGCCCGAATGCAGAGAGTTCGACAATATGCAAGGCAGTTAACTGCTTGTTATACTGCTCTCTAAAAGTTCCGCAGATAATTTATATATATCCAGAGGAAGAGTTCATTCCTCGTAGGAAGGTACCATAACACTGGTGAAATTACTTGATGCAATTTCTGATCATCTCGAGAAGTTAGTACTCAAATCTGTTGCCCATATCGAATTTTAAATAAATCGTCATGCTAAACTTTTTCCTCTAAAATTATAGAAAATAAATAAATTATAAGTCTTTTACGGTGGTGGGGGAAGGTAATTTTAAGTCACTATCACTTCCTCCATCCTTTTCTGTCTGTCTGTCTGTCTGTCTGTCTGTCTGTCTGTCTCTCTCTCTCTCTCTCTCTCTCTCTCTCTCTCTCTCTCTATATATATATATATATATATATATATAGCACAGAGGTAGAATCACCGACTGACGCCAATTCAGTCGGGTTTCAATCCTGGGTAAAAGCAATCGGATGTCTAACCGTACTGATGAGCTGTGATAAAGCGAAACAGTCTGCGGATATATATATATATATATATATATATATATATATATATATAAAATGTAAATCACCTGAAGTCACCAGATGATAGAAACCTGAGTCGCGTAATAACTCGTTTACAAATGGAGAATCTTCAAAAGTTCTACAAGATAACTGTATTGAACACGTTGTAATACAACAGTGTACTCGTCTAATTTTATTAGGACCAAAAACTAAGTAATTATATATATATATATATACCACAGACAACCGCACTTCCCTCCCATTAGCATGGAACAGACATGTCTCCCAGAGAGTAAAACACTACACCTACTTGGCCTGACACTCTCAGCGGACCTCAAGTGGAATGACTACGTCGAATCTATTGCTAAATCGGCTGCTATGAAAATCGGCTCTCTGTGCAGGGCCCGGAAATTCTTTCCGCCTGAATCTATCCTGCACTTATACAAATCTACCATCCGCCCGTGTTTTGAATACTGTTGCCACATTTGGTCGGGTGCCCCTACTATTCTCCTCGGGCTTCTTGACAAAATACAGCAAAGAATCTGTAACGTGATTGATACCGACTTAGCTGATCGCCTGCAGTCACTCTCTCACCGGTGTGATGTGGCTTCCCTGTGCCTATTCTATAAATACTTTCATGGCTTCTGCTCTGATGAACTTAAATCACTGGTACCCTCTAGGTGTGAGTTTGCACGAGATACTAGATTGGCAACTAGGTCCCACCCTTTTACAGTGAAACCGATGAAATGTAACCGCAAGTTCTACTCCAACAGCTTCTTTTCTCGCACTTCCCGCCTGTGGAATTCCCTTCCGCATGCTTGCTTCCCCGACGGCTACAACCTCCAGGAGTTTAAATGTAAGGTCAATAGACACCTCCTAACACACTAACCCTCCCATTCTCTCCAACTCTTCCCCTATGTACATCCTAACTCTTCTATCGCCCTGTGTAACCCCCTGCGCTATAGTGGCAGTGAAATGCCTTGCTTGGGGTGACATGATTAAAAAAAATTTGTGTGCAAAGAATTTGTCACTTTAGCTGAGCAGGTTCATGCCGACTTCGAAGTGTCGTGAAGACATTATTATGGTTTCTTTTCTGAAGAAAAATGAGAGAGTGAAGAAAGTATAACGGTGTCCTCAGGAAAATTTGAAGTCGATATGAACCTGCTCATTTTAAGCTACCAATTTTTTAAATTAAAACTATCAACGGTCCATCTCCACCACGACACCGAGCACTTTAGATAAAATATCTGCTTGCCAAAATGTTATCACAACTGAACTATATATATATATATAAACTTATTTATAAATGGAACATTGTGTATGTCTGTGTCTGTCTGTGTGTGTGTGTCCTTTACCTATAGACTCTGAAACGGCTGAACCAATTTTATTGAAAATTTACATAGTTGTACAATAAGCGTCTGCGAGCGTTCTTAGCTAGGTTTGTGTTGAGGTATCCCCGATAAATATCGAAAATCGATAATCGAAAAAATCGGGTTATAGAAGGAGTGGTCCGATTTTAATCAAAGTTCATACACTCATAGACAAAGCCATAAGAAACGATATTCAGAAGTTTCAAGGTTGCAGTTCTTACAATAGTGCAGAAAGTCGATAATATATATATATATATATATATATATATATATATATATATATATATATATATATATATAAGAGGCAAGATGTTTGTGTGTGTGTCTGTTTATCTGCTTGTATGTCTGTATTTTTTTCAGCCCTTTTATTTTAGTGTTTTGCTTCTGGTTTGGCTCTATGTAGGTATAATTGTAGTTCTTAGTCTCAGACAAGATACCATTTACTCAGAGGACTTATTTAGCCTTCAAAATTCAGTTTACGACGAAAAAGACTTATTTGATATTGATACCAGGAAATGAAAATCTAACTTACATCCATTCATTTTTCTTTTAGTCTACGGTTTCGCTTTAACTGGAAACAACTATTGCTTCTTTTTAGTCTTTCGTGCCAACGTCTAAAGAGTCTGAGCTTCAGGACCATGGATTAATTTTAAAGCTTTCATTACACCCGAGCAACGCCGGGCTATACTGCTAGGTTATATATATATATATATAAACAGAGATTTGTACCTACAGAAACAATAAATTGCCTTAAACAATACTAACGTTATTGTGCGAATCTGAGGAACCTTTCGACCAACACTTTTCAAAGGTCTTCGTTGGCGTTATTATTAATAATAAAGCTGGACACAAGAAAAAAAAATATTTACGTACAAAACGGGGGAAAGAAGGAGCTCGTTTAGCGTACATTTTTATCAAAATAATTAAAATGTAAAGGTGGGTGTAAATACACAGCCAGCTCCACAAGGGTGATGAAATTGTAAATATAACACTCACAGATATATATATATATATATATATATATATATATATATATATATATATAGCATAGCACACTTGGTATACAATCCAGGTAAATTCCGATAGAGACGAACTCAACAGAACTCAGTGTTAAATTCATTTATTTTATTTAACAGAGTAATATGATTTATAAAAGATTTTAGATTATTACAATGGGTAATACATATTTCACGGCGTCATGATATTATTATCGTGGCTCGTCAGACCCAAATGGTACAACCATATATATATATTTAATAATCCAAGAAAGTGGAAGAACACGTAGATTAAAACCCACTGTTCAAGCATTTACTTTTATAAAGAGTGCTTGAAAGAGGGTAGAGCTTAATATTGTAATTTTGTTATTACAATGGTTTATAAAAGCATATTATCACTAGACAAAAATTTTCATGTTTCAAAACAATACTGTTTTTCTTCAGGTGATATGATAAAATAAATGGTGAAAATGATTTATTTTGAAAATATAAGAGGAATTCGTGGTTATTTAGAAAATTAGGGAGTGGAAGTTGGAAGAAATGCTTTAGGTGTGTTAATATTGTTTAATCAAAAATGAGAATTATGTAAACATGGAGCTTTAACATTTGGGTCGTGAAAGGAAGCCAAGATGGCTTGGTGTCACTTTTCGAAAAAGGAAGTTATACTCAAAATGAGACTGACATTGAATAAACGGGTCCCATACGATCACCGAAGCAACGCCAAAGCTGGTTAATACCTCTTTTTATAAAAAACCATATCGCCCCCAGCAAGGCAGTTTACTGCCACTGTTTTGCAAGGGGTTACATAGGTGGAAAGTTATGAGAAAGAGTGACAGGTTATAGGGACTGCCAGGAAGTGGGTAAGAGAAGGATGAGTATACTGATGAGAGTGGAGTGGACGGAGAAAGGAGCTTGAAAGAGAGGATGCAGGTTAGGAACATAGGAGATGACTATTGACTTTACATTTAAATTCTTGGAGATTGTAGCTGTCGGGGAAGCAAGTAAACGCAAGGGAATTCCACTGGCGGGAAATGCGAAAAAAGAAGCTGTTGGAGTAGAATTTGCGTTTAAATTTTATTGGTTTCACTGAAAATAGGGTCGGACCTAGTTGCTAATCTTGTGGCTCAAGTAAAGTCGTATATAGCGGGCACCAGTGAGCTAAGTTCATCGGAGCAGAAGCCGTGAAAGTATTTGTAGAAGAGACACAGGGAAGCCACATTGCGCCGTTTAGAAAGTGACTGTATTTGAGTTGCCGAGTCGGGATCGGTCACATTACATATTCTCCGTTGGATTTTGTCAAGGACCCTTGGTGGATAGCAGGAGTACAAGACCAGATCTGGCAGCAGTATTCAATGCATGGGTGAATGGTAGATTTATATATGTGCAGAAGAGTAATCGCTTGAGAATATCAGGTTAAGTAAGCTTGGATTGGCGTGTAGTGTAATGGGTAATGGCTGGGGAAATTTTAATCGAAGAGGTGAGTTCTATTTCTTGTTCTGATTGTTATAGGCCCTTACGGGAAAGTACCATTGAGAATTCGGTGAACCACCAGTTCTCCCCCAGCAATGAGTTAATTAGTAAAACGTGCATTTCTAAACCATCATTATGTAAAACAATTCTCATAAACGAAAAATATTTTTTGGCTTTAAATAACCTGCTAAGGGTTGATAAACCCTAGTAAATCTATCTATCTATCTATCTATCTATCTATCTATCTATCTATCTATCTATCTATCTACGCCCGTCTGCTATCTATCTATCTATCTATCTATCTATCTATCTATCTATCTATCTATCTATCTATGCCCGTCTGCTATCTATCTATCTATCTATCTATCTATCTATCTATCTATCTATCTATCTATTTCAGTCTGTTCATATCTATCTATCTATCTATCTATCTATCTATCTATCTATCTATCTATCTATCTATCTATCTATCTACGCCCGTCTGCTATCTATCTATCTATCTATCTATCTATCTATCTATCTATCTATCTATCTATCTATCTATCTATCTACGCCTGTCTGCTATCTATCTATCTATCTATCTATCTATCTATCTATCTATCTATCTATCTATCTACATACATACATCTATCTATCTATCTATCTATCTATCTATCTATCTATCTATCTATCTATCTATCTATCTATCTATCTATCTATCTATCTATCTATCTATCTATCTATCTATCTATCTATCTATCTATCTATCTATCTATCTATCTATCTATCTATCTATCTATCTATCTATCTATCTATCTATCTATCTATCTATTTCAGTCTGTTCATATCTATCTATCTATCTTATCTATCTATCTATCTATCTATCTATCTATCTATCTATCTATCTACGCCGGTCTGCTATCTATCTATCTATCTATCTATCTATCTATCTATCTATCTATCAATGCCTGTCTGCTATCTATCTATCTATCTATCTATCTATCTATCTATCTATCTATCTATCTATCTATCTACGCCTGTCTGCTATCTATCTATCTATCTATCTATCTATCTATCTATCTATCTATCTATCTACGCCTGTCTGCTATCTATCTATCTATCTATCTATCTATCTATCTATCTATCTATCTATCTATCTATTAATGCCCGTCTGCTATCTATCTATCTATCTATCTATCTATCTATCTATCTATCTCTCTCTCTCTCTCTATCTATCTATCTATCTATCTATCTATCAATGCCCGTCTGCTATCTATCTATCTATCTATCTATCTATCTATCTATCTATCTATCTATCTATCTATCTATCTATCTATCTATCTATCTATCTATCTATCTATCTATCTATCTATCTATCTATCTATCTATCTATCTATCTATCTATTTCAGTCTGTTCATATCTATCTATCTATCTATCTATCTATCTATCTATCTATCTATCTATCTATCTATCTATCTGAGCCAGTCTACTATCTATCTATCTATCTATCTCTCTCTCTATCTATCTATCTATCTATTTCAGGGATCATTGTCATGACGTAATGATTAGTATGCTAGTCCATTTGTAACGAGTTCACTCCAATGCGTTCCCTATACTTGTGGCGTGTCTCACAACGGATATAAACTCGGTAAATAACATATTTATCAATGAGTAATACTTTTTGGTAATATGGTAGAATGTTTAAGTTTTATTAAAAAGTAAAATTTTAAATACTGAATTTCCGAAACTTGAAGTAAGTTACCTAGGCATGTAGTCAAGCTCTATGACCACTGAGCCAAAACCCTTGGAAAGCAGACAAAGTTCGGAAGAATATATTTTTCTTGCTTTTAAATTCCATCGATAAAAAAAAAAAATGCGTGAGAAAAAAAAAACGCATTGAATGTAATTTCAAGTCGCTGCAAATCAAAAAATAAAAATCCTGATGGACATAACAAGAAAAGAAATCGAGGGTTAATTAGACTCGTAATTAACTTGGGTGCTGAAGGCATTAAAAACAGTAGCCGATCCTAGAAACACAAGGAAAGAAAATAATTAAAAATAAAATCAAATAGATAAGAAGAATATTAAAACAAATTTCTCAGAATAGGAAAATGTCGGGAAAAAAATGGCGGAAAAGAAACGTTGGGAAAAATGGCGGGAAATACATGAAAACAGGGAACTCCAAAGTAACTAAAAATAAAATGATGTAGTTTCATAAATATATTGATAGATAAGTAAAGAAAGCAGAATTGATTGTTCGTGTATATTTGAACTAAAAGATTTTTGATTCCGAATGCAACCCAAGGAGAATTCAGCTATTACAAACGAAGCCAAAAAAAAAAAAAATTAAAACAAATGAAAAAGCAAACGAACTTACATATATTCTACTAATTTTATGAGATATTCAGTCAGAAAATCATGGGTCACCACAGCTTCTTTCTATTTATTATCGGTGAATATCTACGAACGTTTTGGAAAGACGTTGGAGTTGCTTGCCGTTACGTTGTTTTAGATTTTAATAAAAATCATTTTTATCACAAGTTACCAACCATCGCTTGACGAAGTACAATTTATAGTCTTGAAACATGAAAAGTTTTGTGCTACGGTGCAAATTATTTTTATTATAACACTGGCCAACAAAAAAGAATTCATGGTGCCTAAGATGTTTCAAATGTTTTTACCTAATTTGAGGGCTCTGATTCCAGAAATGCTGTCACTTTTTTTTCTATCAGGTCTAGTTTTTCTGTTATGGTATACCCCCCCCTATGTAGGAAGCCGAAAGCTACAATAAAGACAGGCAAATCGAAGAAACAATATTTTTTATGTAAGACACATATTTATTAAATCACACCAAAATATTCACAATTAAATCTTGAAGTTGTAAAAAAATGTTAAGCATAGACATGATCATCCATAAAGTGACGTTTTACTGATTTTCTAGAATGGGAGGCTCCGGCATCATCGCGCTTGATAGACCAACAGTAGTCTGCAAGCATGGTGGCATCCCAACGACCTTGATAGCAAACTTGCATGTCACTGATGTCTTGATGGAAGCGCCCCCACCCTGCTCGTTGCTCACATCACCTAGATTTTCTGGAAAACGGTCAAGATGGCTGTGCAAAAAATGTAACTTGATGCTCATATTTGCACTCAGTTGATGGAGACTTATGAGTAATGTTTCAACAAGTTCTTTGTAGTTAGGCGCCTTTATTTTTCACAAGAAGAATTTTACTACATTTGTAAACGCCGTCCAGGCACTCAATTCTTCAGGATTCATAACGTTACAGAAATTTCCATCATTCATTAAGTTTCGAATCTGGGGTCCATCAAAAATTCCAGCTTTTAGTTTCTCTGTGGTTAGGCCTGGAAATTTCATGCAAATGTATTTGAAACAGTCGCCATCTTTCTCAAAAGCCTTCACAAACTGGTTCATGATGCCAAGCTTTATGAGAAGAGGAGGAAACACAATTTTGGAACGCTCCACCAAAGGAGAAGCCAGAACATTGAGAGAGCCAGGAATCAGTTCACTGCGCACAGTCCAATCTTTTGTTATCCAGTGCTCTGTTCTTACCCTGCTATCCCACAAACACAAGAAGCAAGGAAATTTTGTGTAGCCACCTTGTAGCCCGAGGAGAAACCCAACCATTTTCAAATCGACACATATGATCCATTGGTGCTGTCTGTATGAAATTTTTTCCAGAACAAACTTGACTCCATCATATTTTTCTTTGAGGGTCGTTGAATGGCCTAGAGAAACTGATCCATATAAGTTGCTATTGTGAAAAGAGAACACATTTTAAACTTATTTTTTAACTGTCTATAAAAAGTCGCCAATCTTGAGGATCATACTGTTGGACACCAAGCTGCCGCAGCAGGCTGACAACGTCGTTGCAAAATTCGATGTCGTTTTCCTGAGTGAAATATGGCAAGAATTCAATATGGCGTTTTCTATAGAAGATTATGAGAGTGCCAGGCTGAAGTAGATTTTTGTCTTTGAGTCTTGAAGCTAAATGTTCAGAAGATTCTTTGGAAAGGTTGAGATCTCTAGTCAGATCATTAAGTTCTCCTTGAGATAAAAGCTGTGGTTGTGAAGAAGGAGGAAAGCCGACATCTGAAACAGTGGCTTCACTACTATCAGTGGACAAACCAGAGGCTTGGTCTTCTTCAGAAATCAGGCAATTCCAATTCGGGCAAGCCTTTAAACACTGGAACAGGAATTTCATTGCAGTGTGGAATTGGCCTAATTGCAGACTTGAGGTTTGGATAAACCAACGAATTCTTGTTCTTCCTGTTGATTTCCTTCGTTTTGACTGCATAGAAGTAGCAGTCATCGAAATGTTTTTTCGGTTCACGCCAGACCATTGGAATACCAAAGCGGAGTGACTTTCTATCCTTTTTTTGTCCACTGTCGAAGATGCTCAACACATTGCTTGCTTACAATATGGGGTTCCCATTCTTTATCTGGATCACCCACCATTACTTTGAAGTAAGCAAAATAAGAACACTTCAAAAATTTACTTATCCTTTTCTTGTTGAATTGCAACGTACATTCCCCGCAAATGTAGCAAAACACATTTGGATTGTTTAAACAACGTCGCCTAGGAGAGAATGTAGCCATGCTTAATTTTTGTTCCAAAATTCTGCAACAAAAGTAAAATAATGCAGCTTAATTATTTCCTGTCTGACTTATAAAATAAAAGAATTCCTAACATTAAGAGAATAAACCCGACTTTGACCCAGAAATCAACAAAAGAGAAAGTGAAAAGAATAACAACAAACGAGGGTGGGAAAATGAAGGGGTTAAAGAAATCGAAAGACTGAATAACTACTTAAAGAAATGGAACATGAAATGTCACAAAGTAAACAAACACATTGTCCAGATGTCCAGAAGAAGAAATGAGTAAAACCTACCGTTGATGCCGGGGATGGGAGCGGATAAAGAAGAAAGAGGGGTGCTGTGTCGCAAGTGGGTGCAAAACGGAAGTAAACACCATCCGGAAGAGGAAATTAGGAAGAAAGTAACTTTTTAGTTAAAGGGAGATAATGGGTTCAAAACAGGGAGGCGGAACACCTAATTTTAAGGTAAAGAAAAGGTATAAAATAGCAAATTTCTCAAAAACTTGACCTGATGAGAAAAAAATAATATGATTTTCGGAATCAGCACCGCCGAATTAGTGTAAATCAGCTCAGAAAACTTGGGCACCAAAGGATGTGTTGGCCAGTGAATACAACAAAACTATTATAATGATATATTGGGCAACTTTGTATTGAGAACTTTTTTAAAAATTGAATGATACGAACTATAGAGTTATATATTCTTACTCTTTCTCTCTCTCTCTCTCTCTCTCTCTCTCTCTCTCTCTCTCTCTCTATATATATATATATATATATATACTAGCAGTATATTCCGGCGTTGCTCGGGTGTAATGAAAGCTTTAAAACTAATCCATGGTCCTTGAGCTCAGACTCTTTGGACGTTGGCACGAAAGACTAAAAAGCAATAGCTGTTTCCAGTTAAAGCGAAACCGTAGACTAAAAGAAAAATGAATGGATGTAAGTCAAATTTTGATTTCCTGTTATCGATATCAAATAAGTTTTTTTCGTCGTTAAGTGAATTTTGAAGGCTAAATAAGTCCTCTGAGTAAATGGTATCATGGCTGAGACTAAGAACTACAATTATACCTACTTAGAGCCAAACCAGAAGCAAAAAACTAAAATAAAAGGGCTGAAAAAAATACAGACATACAGGCAGATAAACAGACTCACACAGACGCACACACAAACATCTTGCGTTATATATATATATATTATCGACTTTCTGCACTATTGTAAGATCTGCTGCCTTGAAACTTCTGAATATCGTTTCGTATGCCTTTGTCTATGTGTGTATCAAATTTTATTAAAATCGGACCACTCCTTCTATAATCCGATTTTTTCGATTTTCGATATTTATCGGGGGTACCTCAAGAAAATCAGTTCAGTCGTTTCGGAGTATATAACAGACACACTCACAGACACATACGCACACAGAGACAAAGTTCCATTTAAAAATAATTTTAGATTTACTTATTCCAATTACATTTAAAAATACTTAAGTATTTTAAAGAACATTTCCATAACTTATAAATGCTATATCATTGCTTAATAATGAGCTGGGTGTGAAGGATGTGCTGGTTTCTTGTTACTGACATGAATGGCATTGACATCAAATTCAATGTGGGTTGGTTCTAGGCGTAAAGAATTTGACAGTTGAAGTTTATTTCAGAATTTGTTTTTGATTCCTAACATTGCTGAAAATCTAATTTCACAATGATATGACGATGAGAAAAGGAGAAGCACCTTCGAAGCTTCAGTGGAAAGGTTGGGTACGGTTTTTGAACTGACACCGAGAACTGCATCAATTTTATGCTGTTAAAGTTAATTTCTAACGAATCGCCCTCAGATAAATCAAAAAAGTCCTTCGAATGATTAAATTGAGTGCATGACCAACCATGATTAGTTTCAGTCAATCAGTTGAGTGCCATACGTGATACACTCTTTGGGCGATTATGCCTCTTTCGAGATATGACTAATTGGGCAGAAGATTATTATTATTTCTGCGGTAGACTGTTTTTATTTGACTCAAAGCTAGACGGGGAAGAGATGGATTATATTATCAAGTAGTAATAATTGGGGGATCAGTTTATCATTTCATAACAATATAAAATCGATCCCCCACTTTATGCCTAGTAGAAGTCTTAAATCATGTTTTCAAATATTTATTTTCAGTCGTACGTGATACACACTTTGGGCGATCATGTCTCTTTCGAGACATGACAAACTGGGCAGAAGATTATCCCGCAGTAGGTTGCCATTGCTTTCTGTGGTAGACTGGTTGCTAGCCAAGGCTATAGAATCCTATCAGTTCTGTTATTTGACCCATAGCTAGATGGGGAAGAGGTGTATTATATTATTAAGTAGTAATTAGTGGGGGATCAGTTTATTACTTCGTAACAATATAAAACCGATCCTCAACTTTATGCCTAGTAGAAGTCTTAAATCATGTTTCCAAGTATTCAGTCAGTTAAGTACCTTACGTGATACACGCTTCAGCGATCATGTCTTTTTCGAGACATGACTAACTGGGCAGAAGATTATCCCGCAGTAGGTTGCCATTACTTTCAGCGGTAGACTGGTTACCAACCAAGGCTATAGAACCCAATCTGTCCTGCCATTTAACCCATAGCTGAAGGAAGAAGAGATAGATTTTATTATATTATATCAGTATATTAATAATTAGTAATTAGTGGGGGATGAGTTTATTACTTCATAACAATATAAAACCAACCCCCACTTTATTCCCAGTAGAAGCTTTAATTGTTTCCAACTATTATATTCAGTCAGTCAGGTAAGTGCCACACGCGATTCACACTTCGGCGATCATGTCTCGAAGGAGACATGACTGACTGGGAAGAAGATTATCCCGCAGTAGGTTGCTATTAATTTCTGCGGTAGACTGGTTGCCAGCCAAGGCTATAGAACCCAATCTGTCCTGTTATTTAACCCATAACAACATCTTGCCTCATATATATATATATATATTATCGATTTTCTGCACTATTTTAAGAACTACAACCTTGAAACTTCTGAATATCATTTCTTATGTCTTTGTTTATGAGTGTATCAAATTTGATTAAAATCAGACCACACCTTCTATAACCCGATTTTTTCAATTATCGATTTTCGATATTTATCGGGGGTACCTCGACACAAAATCTAGCTAATAACACTCGCAGACGCTTATAGTACACCTGAGTACATTTTCAAGAAAATCAATTCAGTCGTTTTGGAGCATATAGGTATATAGGTCCTCAAATTCGAAAAATTGTACTTGATGAAACTTTCAACAAACATCTCAAGAAAAAAGAAAAATCTACCTTTGAATCATCCAAGAAAGTTTGTGATAATTTCCTGGGAAAACATCGTTCAGATGACTATGTGCAAGTTGTGAATGATCTACTGCATCATTATCGTGATATGGGATGTAACATGGCCTTTAAATGTTCATGTTTTTCACTCTCATTTGGATTTCTTTTGAGGTGATTTGAGTGATGAACATGGCGAGAGATTCCATTAGGATATCTCAGTGATGGAGAAAGATTTTAAAGGAAAATGGAACGCCGACATATTGGCAGACTACTGCTGGAATATAAAAAGGGAGGACGACACTCTACACAAAAGGGTTCTTCTTCTTCTTCTATGTGCCCTGTCCCTTCAGGACGTAGGCGATCATGGCTCTCCACGTTTCCCTATCCCTTGTGGCTCTTAGTATGTTTGCTCCTGTTGCTCCTGGCAACCCCCGTTCCGTCATCCACCTGATCAGGCCCTGTAAATATGTTATCCGCTGCCTTCCTCTGTCTCTCCTTCCTTCTATCTGTCCAGTCAGTATCAGATTCTCCAGGCTCTCCTTCCTCATTTCATGTCCCAGGAACTTCAGTTGTCTCTTCCTGATGCTCAGCATCAATTTCCTTTTTGTTGCCATTCTTTCTAATACCTCGTCGTTGCTTGTATGCTCAGTCCACGATATCCGTAGCATCCTTCTGTAGAACCACATTTCGGCCGCTTCTAGTTTTGTCCTCATTTTCGATGATATTGTCCAGCATTCATTGCCGTATTGAAGAACTGACATCAGGTAGCAATCTAGCACTCTTTTCTTCGTTTCTATTGAGATTTTACAGAACCAAAGTCTGATTAGTTTAGATCGCTAAAACAACGTACTGCTTGATTCAAGAACAGCCTGGCAATGAAAGTCCGGGGCTTGATCATTCTCAACAGAGAGTGTTTAATCGAAGCGTAGTTCTAGTATAACATTTTAAGACTCACTCACATCCCACTTGCAGACCACTAGTGGGTAGCGACCCACAGTTTGGCAAACACTGGTGTAATGGATTGAAATTCGGAATTTTTAATTAGAAAGACGAGTTAAAAATCTCACTGGGTTCGATACATTCTCTTACAAGCAAATACATTTATGAAAGGTATGAGTCAAATTATTCTCCCCACCAGCTATGAATTAATTAGTAAAACGTGTATCACTGAATTTTATTGGGGAGCAGGGGAGATAATAACGGTCCCCAACAAAAAAAATTCTTACGATCTAAAAATATTTTCTTGCTTGAAATAAACTGCAAATTGTTGATAAGCCGTAAATGACTGAATAAACCAATACTGTTTCTGTGGATTTAAAATTAAAAAAAAAATAATTTAAATCATTCGATTTTTAAAAAAAATCTCTCAAGAAGCTTGTTAAAGTGAAATATTAAATTAAAGACACTTTTTCATAGCTGTTCTATACTTATTCTATACATATATATATATAGAAACATATAGTCATCCGCAGACAGATCTGTTTCGCTGTATCACAGCTCATCAGTACAGTTAGACTCCGATTGCTCCCCAACCCAGGCTCGAAACCCGACCGATTGGCGTCAGTCGGCGACTCTACCCCCCCCCCCCCGTGCCATGGGGCGTTCGGTAGAAGAAGGTAGTCTTTTTTAGCCCATATCATATTACACGCCCAACAGCCAGAGTGATCCAATTCATTTTTAATGAATGAGCGATGCGTTCATAGTGTATCGAGGCAGCAGATAATTTTCTAAACAGGTACTGTTAAATATAAGAGACAATGAATGTCTCCTATGTTTAATTATGAGCCGTAAAAAGTACCTTCAGATATTAGAGGCCATCTACATTAAATCCAAACAACCCACACTTAATAAAATCACATTTAAATATAATCATAACACATTACATTGCATTTAAATATATGGTTCTGTTATCATTTCAAGCTCTCACGCGGTGTGACGTCATAGAACCGCATTACAAATTTACGAACTTTTTTTTCCATTTTTTTCTATCCTCTTTACCTCGTACAAAGATTTTCCAAAAGTAAAAGGAAGTGAGATTTTTTAATTTTATTTTTCAAAAATAACGTTTATTACCATCATTATTAACTACCTGATGAGACATTGTTCTTTCAATGTCGAAACAAAAGGTACACTTTTAGAATAAGTAAAGACCTACAGACTGTAACTTGTCCAAATATTTTTGGTTTTCTCCAAAATTAAATGTTATTTGATAAATGAGCAAATTTTTGAGAAAAAAAAAGGAAAAAAAAAAAAAGAATAGCTACAAAAACTACGACCTTCCAGATAATCCATTAAAACGTCACTTGAACGAGATCCCCCCACCCCCGCGGCGAAATTTAAATTTTTTGTCAGCAGAAGCCATTAAAAACAGACCAGAAGGATCTTATGGATTAAGAGTATTTTGCGAGCATTTTGTAAAATAATGATTAGAGATTGGGTTTAATTTTAATTTTATTGAAATTATTTTCATTACAAAGTGACCCTTTTTTTTGTTGAAGTAGGAGAAAAATATCCCCACAGGTTAAAAAAGATAAAAAGTTATGCGGAAAGCTAATGTCTAATCAAATGACATACCTTATTAGTTGTTGAGCGTAGACAACACCCAATAAAATCTCGCATTCATGATACCTCACACATATATATATATATATATATACATATATATATATATAAAATACTGTAATATTAAATATAAATAAATAGAGAATTATACCAATAATAAAAGAGATGGAAGACCCTGAAGAATAAATTACGTGATTAGAGTGAAAATAAAATTTTATTTGCTTGATAGATGCAAATCGCTAGTCCTTCAAATTAATCGTATTTTATCGATGGAGAATTTGACCAGAGTTCAAAAGGCTATTCGAATATTGTCTAAAGTAGTGGTTCTTCAATATTCCGGAACAATGCTGTTTTTTTTTCATCATATTTTTGAATACCATTCACGTACATCGAATATTGCCTTATGGAGTGGTTCTTCAATATTCCCCAACCAAGCTGTTTTTCCATCATATTTCTGAATACCATTCCTGTACATCGAATATTATCTAACGTACTGATTCTTCAATATTTAAGAACCATGATTTTTTTCTCGTCATATTTCTAAATATCATTCTTGTATATCGAATATTGTCTAAATTAGAGGTTTTTCAATATTCTTGAACCATTCTGTGTTCTTCATCATATTTCTGAATACCATTCTTGTTCATTGGAATTTTGCCTCAAATTTTGTTCCCTCTTGGACCATACTGTTTTCTCATCGTATTTCAGAATGGCATTTCTCCATATCATATATTATCGAAATTCTTCTCTGTCCCCTCCAGAATGTAGGCGATCATGGCCCTCCGCATTTTCCCTATCCTTTGTGTCTCTTAACCGTTTTCTCCTGGTACCTTCTCCCGAACCCCATTCTGTCATCAATTTGCTCAAGCACATCAAATATGTTATGCGTTCCTTTCAACTGTCTCTGTTTGTCTCTATCTGACCTGTGAGTATCAGATTCTCCAAGACCTTTTTCTTCATTCTTCTTCTATGTGCCTTGTTCATTAAGGACGTAGGCGATCATGGCCTTTAACGTCTCCGTATCCCTGGTGGCTCTTAGCACCCTTTCTCCGGTCACACCCTGCAACCCCCGTTCTGTCATCCACCTGCTTAGGTTCTTCAAATGTGTTATCCGTGGCTTTCCCCTGTCTCTTCCTCTCTGGACTGTTAGTATCAGGTTCTCCAAGCCCGTCTTCCTCATTACATGTCCCAGGGACTTCAGTTGTCTCTTCCTGATGCTCAGTATTAATTCCCTTTTTCTTCCCTTCCTTTCCAAAACCTCATCATTGCTCACATGCTCGGTCCATGATATTCGCAGCATCCTTCCTTAGATTAACATTTCAGCTGCTTCAAATTTTTCCCTCATCTTCGATGGTATTGTCCGGCATTCACTGCCATATTGGAGAACTGACATTATATAGGAATCTAGTACTCTTATCTTTGTTTCTTGCGAAATTTTTCTGTCTCTTAATACTCTACTCAGCTTCTTGAACGCGTCCTTTGCCATGCCAATTCGCCTTCGGATTTCTGTGTCACACTTGCTGTCTTCTGTTAGAAGATTTCCCAGATATTAAAATTTTTGTACCTGCTTGATTTTATTATCCCCGACCTGTATTTGACATTTTGGGCTGCTCTTTTTGCTGATGACCATGCATTCGATTTTTTGCAGTTTATTTGTAGTTCTTTCTTGTCACTCTCTTCACTTACCTTCTGTAGGAGGTCTTGTAGCTTCTTTTACTGCACTTAAATTCATAAAGACTACATCTCATGGCGAAGAGCTTACCAGGAAAATTACCATGAAAATACTCATAGAACAGTCACAACTTTAAAGCGGTTATAAAGTGACTGAAACTGTTAAGCCAGGCGAGGAGGAATAATATTAGCAACTTTTTATTTAATCATATCACCCCGAGCAAGGCGGTAACGCCACTGATGTGCAGGGGGCTACGTAAGAGTAAAAAGATTGGAAAAGAGAAAGCCGGAAACCACATGCTAAACAGGGATAAGCCTCTTGTTCAATAGACGTGGGTGGCTACAATATATTAAACGTGGACGGATGGTATACGTAAAAATATAAGATGGATTTTAGAGAGAAAAATTGTTTAACACAACAGATTAATACACCTTTCGTAGCAGCTAGGTAAACAGTAAATTCAGTAAAATATTTTGCACTTTATGTCAGCCGAGAATGTTAATTTGATTCTGGAAAGCATCTCTTATCCAAATGCATGTTCAGATTCAAGAATGGACGAATGATAGATTTACAAATATGTAAGACTAGCAGTATAGCCCGGCGTAACTCGGGTGTAATGAAAGCTTTAAAACGAATCCATGGTCCTGGAGCTCAGACTCTTTGAACGTTGGCACGAAAGACGAAAAGCAATAGTTGTTTCCAGTTAAAGCAAAACCCTAGACTGAAAGAAAAATGGATGTAAGTCAAATTTTCATTTCCTGGTAACGATATCAAATAAGTTTTTCGTCGTAAACTGAATTTTGAAAACTAAATAAGTCCTCTGAGTAAATGGTATCATGGCTGAGACTAAGAACTATAATTATACCTACTTAGAGCCAAACCCGAAGCAAAAACCAAAATAAAAGGGCTGAAATAAATACAGACATACAGGCAGAAAAACAGACACACACACAAACATCTTGCCTTATATATATATTTTTTCGATTTTCTGCACTATTGTAAGAACTGCAACCTTGAAACTTCTGAATATCGTTTCTTATGTCTTTGTCTATGAGTGTATCAAATTTGATTAAAATCGGACCACTCCTTCTATAACCCGATTTTTTCGATTATCGATTTTCGATATTTACCCGAGGTAGCTCGACACAAAACCTAGCTAAGAACACTCACAAACGCTTATAGTACAACTGTGTAAACGTTCAAGAAAATTGGTTTAGCCGTTTCGGAGTCTATAGGTATCGGGCACACACACACACACACATAGACACACACACACACACACACACAGACACACACACACAGACAATGTTCCATTTATAAATAAGTTTAGATAGCTAATCCCCCGGAATAATTATGAAATTAAATGTCATAAACGAGAAGTGCAAGAAAAGAAACTGTTAGCATAGAACTTACGGTTACAATTCAACTACGTATTAATGATTTTTTACAATCAATTTATTGCTTAACGTTATAAATTCTAGGTATTAAAGCAAAGAGTTAATCCGAAAAATTACCACGAAAGTATTTATAGAAAAGGCATAGGGAAACTGTATTACGCCGTTGGGAATATAACTGAAATCGAGACGCCATATCAAGACAAATAATATTAGTGATTCTTCATTTGATTTTATCAAGAATCTCTAAATATATAGCAAGATCACTGGACCATATGCGACATCAATATTCAAGTAATGGACGAATGATAAACTTACAAATATACAAGACAGACTCTCGGTGTATTTGCAATGCCCCCAACAAATGTGTTGTCACCTTTTCATTGGTTGCTGCTACCGGATGTAAAGCAGCCCCCATGTTTGGAATTCTGTTCTTCGCTGAAGCTGTAAAACTTGGGTAAGAAAATCCCGCCTTTGTATGTCTGGCCGAGTTTATTGTTTTATCGATCGAGTTCTTGTCTGAATCATTTCGTTTATGTGGTCAGATGATTTCCAACAATGGATGGTGCTGGATAAATGAGGAGTATACGTCAAATTGCAGGACGTTATTGCTCTTCTGAGATATAAAAAGTCTTGATAAAGCAAAATCCTGGTAATTCATCAAATAATTTCTCTGACGAGAAATCATTATTATAATCATCTTCTTTGTTTATAATCACAACGTTTCGACCGCTGTATCCCTATCGCCCGGTTCACACTCCACCCACGTCTATTGAACAGGTTAAGAGGCTCGTCCCTTGTTCCCTGTTTAGGATGTGGTTTCCGGCTTTCTCTTTTCCAATCTTCTCACTTTATTTTTTTTTTAATTGGTGTAGATAGATCTATCTATCGCCCGGTTCACACTCCACCCACGTCTATTGAAGAGGTTAAGAGGCTCATCCCTTGTTCCCTGTTTAGGATGTGGTTTCCGGCTTTCTCTTTTCCAATCTTCTCACTTTGTTTTTTTTTAATTGGTGTAGATAGATCTATCTATCGCCCGGTTCACGCTCCACCCACGTCTATTGAACAGGTTAAGAGGCTCATCCCTTGTTCCCTGTTTAGGATGTGGTTTCCGACTTTCTCTTTTCCAATCTTTTCACTATTACGTAGCCCCCTGCACATCAGTGGCGTTACCGCCTTGCTCGGGGTGATACGCTTAAAAAAAAAATCCTTCGTCTTCTTTCTAGTTCTTCATATACTGAGAATTCTCAAGCGAGCCCTTCATCCATTTCCCCTCCTCAGTAGACCCAGCGTAAAGATGGACACCACTGGGAATGTTTGATTAGCAAAAAGAAGACACTTAGAAATTTCTTCCAGCAACGACGTTTGATTTTAGGCCCTAAAATGACAGATTGCAAGGCCAGGAGAGTCAGCGTTTAGTCAGAACAATAAAAAACAATAAAAATCCAAATCGGCACAAAGAATGTTGAATGTTGAAGCATCGATACACTTCACATACTCAGGTTCGAGCGACAGACTCAGACTACACGTGGAGGGACGCTAGGAAAATGAATGGTTAAGCGTTCCCTAGAAGTACTGCTTTACGCTACCGCGTCTTTCGTTGATACCATCTAAACAGTCAGTCAGTCAGTCAGTTAAGTGCCATACGTGATACACGCTTGGGCAATGATGTCTCTTTCGAGACATGACTGACTGGGCAGAAGATTATCCCGCAGTAGGTTGCCATTGCTTTCTGTGGTAGACTGGTTGCCGACCAAGGCTATAGAACCCAATCTGTCCTGTTATTTGACTCATGGCTAGATGGGGGAGAGATGTACTATATTATTATGTAGTATTTAGTGGGGGATCGTTTTATTAATTCATAACAATAAAAAACTGATCCCCCATTTTATGACCAGTAGAAGCCTCAATCATCTTTCCAACTATTATATTCCGTCAATCAGTTAAGTGCCATACGTGATACACGCTTGGGCGATCACGTCTCTTTCGAGACATGACTGACTGGGCAGAAGATTATCCCGCAGTAGGTTGCCATTGCTTTCTGTGGTAGACTGGTTGCCGACCAAGGCTATAGAACGCAATCTGTCCTGTTATTTAACCCATAACTGGAAGCAAGAGACGGATTAATACCTTTCCTAAGGGTATTTGCGCGTAAGTGAATGCAATGAATTCAACTGGAATTCGAACTCGGCTCCCCGATTTCTCGTTCTCAGTCGATATACACTGCACCACAACTCACATCCTGGGATGCAGTATCTGAGCAAAATGCAACAAATGATAACTTTTGCCTGGCAACAATTATTTCTCTGACAGATATGAGTTCAATCCTTGGGTTGGATAGTGCGGGAAAATCATGTCCTCTAGTTTAATACAAGCAAAATTAAAAAGAAAAAAAAAACAACAACAAAAAACGCAATTAATAGACGAGGAAAAAAGTGATTGTTATGAGATAACTCCAAAACATGTGAAGAGGGCTAGCAATAATCCACTCTTCTGGATTAAATGTTTGAAAATTACTCGGAAAATGCTAACACGGCGAATAACTGAAGATGTTCAGAATATACTACGGTCGAAACATTGTGAACATAACAACCAAGATTAGAATACCGAAGGTTTAGCCTTATATTATAATCCTTGTTCAAGTTAAATTTTCAAAAAATTATTTTCTAATAAACAAAAAAAAAAATGAAAGAAGATCTAAACTTATTTATAAATGGAACTTTGTCTGTGTGTGTGTGTGTGTGTGTGTGTGTTTGTATCCGTTACCTATAGACTCCGAAATGGCTGAACCAATTTTCTTGAAAATTTACACAGTTGTACTATAAGCGTCTGCGAGTGTTCTTAACTAGGTTTTGTGTCGAGGTACCCCCGATAAATATCGAAAATCGATAATCGAAAAAATCTAGTTATAGAAGGAGTGGTCCGATTTTAATCAAATTTGATACACTAATAGACAAAGCCATAAGAAACGATATTCAGAAGTTTCAAGGTTTCAGTTCTTACGATAGTGCAGAAAATTTGATATCGATACCAGGAAATCAAAATTTGATTTACATCCATTCATTTTTCTTTCAGTCTAGGGTTTCGCTTTAACTGGAAACAACTATTGCTTTTTAGTCTTTCCTGCCAACGTCCAAAGAGTCTGAGCTTCAGGACCATGGATTAGTTTTAAAACTATCATTACACCCGAGCAACGCCGGGCTATACTGCTAGTTTAATATAAAAAAAAAAATTGCATAAGAAATTTTAACTTGTAAACTATCCCCATTCGTGATGCTAAAAATTAATGTTTTAACGTTAAAAAAAAAAGAACAATATTTTTAATTAATATATTTAATATTCAGTACGGAAGATATAAATAGATATACTGTTTAATTTATATATTAAAAAAAAAAACGAACCCCCCCCTAAAAAAAAAACAAAAAAAACAAAGTATTTTCTCAAATACAAGTTTCTATTAAAAATAATGATTAAGCATATATTAGGTTGGTGCAAAAATAATGTCGTTTTTTGACGTTCAACTTCAAAAGATCATAACTCCTTTCATAATAAACTTTATTAATCGAAATAAGAACCATTAGAATCGACACATTTTTGCCAACGAGAAACAAGTTTATTTATCAAGTTTATTTATCCCATTAGCATAGAAATCCGGAGTTCTGGAAGCGATGAAGTCACTGAAGGCCGATTCGGCATCATCTCGGCTTTTGAAGCATTTTTCGCACAGGAAGTTGTCGAGATGCTTGAAAAAGTGATAATCGGTGGGCGAGAGGTCCGGTGAATATGGCGGATGAGGCAGAGTCACGTAGCCCAATTCGTTCAGCTTCTGCAGGGTCAGTTGAGCAACATACGGGCGAGCATTGTCATGGAGGAGAGTTGGTCCCTTCATATTGACCAATCTCGGGCGCATACGTTGGAGCTTCTGGTTCATTTCGTCAATTTGTCGGCAGTACTTCTCCGCCGTAATCGTTTCGCCCGGATTCAAGAAGCTGTGATGAATGAGACCGGCCGCAGACCACCAAACAGTCACCATAACCTTTCTTTTGGTGCAATTTCGGCTTCGGGAAGTGTTGTGGAGCTTCTCCGGCATCCAACCACTGTCGCCGGTTGTCGTAGAGGATCTACTTCTCATCACACGTCACAATCAGCTCGAGAAATGGGTCGTTTTTGCTGCGCAGAAGGAGCGTAGAAGACACCCCAAAACGACGATTTGTTTTGATTATCGTTCAATTCATGCGGTATCCATTTATCCAACTTTTTTGACTTCCCTATTTGCTCTAAATGGCGAACAACTGTTGAGTGGTTGACCTCGAGTTCAACAGCAACTTCTCGTGTGGTTTTGAGAGGATCGGCTTCAATTAATGCTTTCAAATGTTCGTTATGAACCGCAGTCGGCCGTCTTCATCTTCGAGGCTCTTGTCACCATTGCGACATTTCTTGAATCACCGTAGTGCCACACGTTCGTTAGTGGTTCCTGAGCCAAACGCATCATTGATATCACGAGCTGTCTCGGCAGCTTTTCGGCCTAGTTTGAACTGGAACAAGAAAATCGTGCGGATTTGAATTTTGTTCATGCTGTCGAAAAGCCTGCAAAAAACGAATGAAGAGATTGAGAACGGTAACGAATAACACGATTCGATAGAGCGAAAAACGCGCTTCAAAATGATATATATATATATATATATCAATGAATTAATTCAGAAATCATATATAAAAGTAACATATGTGAGAAAACGACATTATTTTTGGATCAATCTATTAGATTAAAAATATGTTGCAGTTAATACATTTAGTAACGGATTGTGTAAAATTTCGTGAATTAATTTTGTTTGTTTAAATTTGTTTACTTTAAGATATGAAAACAGAGCAGATATGAATTCTTCGGAAAATCAGGAAAATGTGTGTTTAGAAGAATTATTTCGGGTTTTGTGGAACTGTACAACATTTGTGTTCGAAAGGTCCAAGACACATCGGATCAATTGACAGTTTCTCTTGGAATGAGAACGCATATTTTGCTTAAAAGATTTCTCGTTTATTCAGGTCAGTAGCTAAATAAATATACTGTTTATATATATATATCGCCGACTGACGCCAATTCGGTCGGATTTCAATCCTGGATTAAAAAGCAATCGGAGTCTAACCGTACTGATGAACTGTGATACAGCGAAACAGATCTGTCAGCGGATGACAATATATATATATATATATATATATATATATATGTGTGTGTGTGTGTGTATACAAACAGAGTATCTACTCGAATACGTGTATGAATCAAACATATTGTTTAAACATATCAATCAGTAAGTGAAACACGCTTGGGCGATCATGTCTCGAAAGGAACATGACTGACTGGGCAGAAGATTACCCCGCAGTAGGTTGCCATTACTTTCTGTGTTACACTGGTTGCCGACAAAGGCTATAGAACCCAATCTGTCCTGTTATTTGACTCATAGCTCGATGGGGAAGAGATGTACTATACTATTAAGTAGTGTTTAGTGGGGGATCAGTTTATTACTTCATAACAATAGAAAACTGATCCCCCGCTTTATGACCAGTAGAAACCTCAATCATCTTTCCAACTATTATATTCAGTCAGTCAGTTAAGTGTCATACGTAATACACGCTTTGGGCGACCATGTCTCGAAAGAGACATGACTGACTGGGAAGAAGATTATCCCGCAGTAGGTTGCCATTGCTTTCTGCGGTAGACTGGTTGCCGACCAAGGCTATAGAACCCAATCTGTCCTGTTATTTGACTCATAGCTAGAAGGAAAAAGACGTATTAAGACCTTTCCCAAGGGTGTTTGCGCGCAATTGAATGCGAGGAATTTAACTTGAATTCGAACTCGGCTCCCCGACTTCTCGTTCCACTGCACCACAACGAAACATAATTTTTTTTAAATGCGTAATAATGTTTGCCGTTAACACACTGTGTAGTTTCCTTTTATCAATGTATAAAATAAATATTTATGGAAATCTAAAAGTGTGTTTGCTGAATGATGTCAACAACTATCTGCGCAGTTACCGCGAAAGACGGTTCATTCTGCGCAGATATAAACAAATGTTTTCCATTTGTAGAAATTTCTTCAGTTACGAAGACTCAAACTAATAGCCATGTTTCGATTTCAAAGCTTTAAAATCAATAGTAAGCTAGACAGAATAAAGAGAAATACTTAATTAGGTGCCTTCACAGATTCGCTAAAAGATTAACGTACCAGGAAAAAAAAATACCCGAAGTTTAATAAAAACGAAGTTTTATCGTCATATTCTTTAAGTGTAAATACCAAGGGATTTTTTTATTACTAAATTATATTTTTTATCTTTAAAACGTTCGAAATTTTAGGTAAAACTTTTTTTTTTGCATCAGCCGTTCACCATAAGTGAGTATAAAAGATTTCAGCTTTAGTTTGTGTATCTAGACACTGATTTGTAAATTCTTGCAAAAATCAGATTATTGTCGGATTTGAATTAAAATTTCAGGATTTATTTACAAATAAAGTATATTCTTTTAGAAATGTTCCCTTTTTAAAAGATATTGGTAAAACCATATTTTTTTCATTTCCGAAGAAAATATTTCGGTAAATAATAAGATTTTACAAGAATTGTTTTCCCTTTTGAAAAAAAATTAAATAGAAGAATTTATAAAGTTTTAAATCTTTTAAATTTCTGTATCAATTTTTACCGGTTAGGTAATATTGTTATTAAATAAAAACTATTTACCAATTAGAAATAGAAAAGCGACTCACAACATTTTAAAGAGAATTTTGAATGCAGAAAAGTATATTTTATTTTTGAAATATTTTTTTAATGAAGTGAATTACATGTCTAAAAATGGTGCTGAAATAAACGATTATTAGTGAGTCCAACACAAATTTTCTTCCAGTAAATTTTAATAAATTATGAAATACAGCAATGCTTATAGAAAATATTAAATTTAATCTGTCAACATGAAATGAAACTAAAATCAAAGCTTCAAGAAAATTTTTTCATTAAAAAAAAATTTAAATCATAGATATTATAGGGTTTTTTTATGCTTGGTAAACTGGCCTAGTGCCAAACACGTCCGGAGCCCCCACAGTTTAAATATCAGAAGGTTGAAGGTTGGATGTTGAAATGTGAACGGATAAAATATTTCGTGTGTACACTAAAGCAAAGATTTATTAACAGAATGACAAAATTGTTAGAAGACAAATATAAGTGAAATTTTGTTAACTGAACACAATAACATATTTGTGAGAGGAAAAATGTTCATTGAGAAAATGCAAGCAGATTTTTAGTTAAAATTGTTCAAAGAGAAATGTAGGTATTTAAAATGTCCGCAGAAGTTTAGAGTTCATGGTTGTGTAGTAGCAGAATGTAAAGTCTTATGTTTATTGGCGATAGAGTGAGAGAGAAGGTAAAACAAATAAAGAAATTGTACTTAGCGCATCCTGTTGTCGTTGTTGTTGTTGTTGTTGCTCTCTTTGGCGGCGTGGAGTGAAAATGAAAAAAAAAGAAAATTGGAAGAAAAGGTCGAATGAATCTGTAACGCGCCCTTACGTCGGGTGGCGTGGAGTGAAAAAGAAGAAAAAAAATTGAAGAAGAGGTCGACGAGACGTGACCGAGTCAGCTTGAATGTTTTTTCCTTACATTGTGAGATGCTATCAAATACCGCTCCCATTCTGACTGCCTTTGACCGGTCACAGAATGTCCTTAAGTAGTGAATCTGGTCATGTGACCGGCTCAAGCGAGCATTTCACTTCTAGGTGTGAAAAACGTCATATATGAATTTTTTATTTCTAATCTAATCAGGACACAGAATTTTGCTTTTTCACACTGATATGTGAATTTTGACTTGGTCTGGGTTTTTCCAAAATGCTTTTAGTCGTTTGGATCCGATTTTGAGGGTGTGCAATTTTTCTTTGTGTGTTTTAGTTAACTGTTGGGTGATATAGGATTTGTATGCTATAATATCGCTTTTCGGGGAGGTACTTATACTTAATAACTTAAATAGCGTTTGAAAAAGTAAAGCGGTGCTAGGAATTACAAAAATATTCAGTATGCAAGAAAAGCAAGAAGAAAGGACTAACCGAAGAAGACAGACTGTATGGTTTTCAATTTCTTAGGACACTTCTTAGATGCGAACTGTGAAGTGGAAATCTCAACATCAAACAAGTACAATAGTTTAAATATCTGCAAAGTGTCTAAAAAGCAATAATTGTTTCCAGTTAAAGCGAAACCGTAGACTGAAAGAAAAATGAATGGATGTAAGTCAAATTTTGATTTCCTGGTATCGATATCAAATAAGTTTTTTTGTCCTAAACTGAATTTTGAACGCTAAATAAATCCTCTGAGAAAATCGTATCATGGCTGAGACTAAGAACTACAATTATATCGACTTAGAGCCAAACCCGAAGCAAAAAACTAAAATAAAAGGGCTGAAAAATACAGATATACAGGCAGATAAATAGACACACACACACACACAAACATATTGGCTTTTATATATATATATATTATCGATTTTCTGCACTATTGTAAGAATTGCAACCGTGAAACTTTCTGAATATCGTTTCTTATGTCTTTGTCTATGAGTGTATCAAATTTGATTAAAATCAGATCACTCCTTTTATAACCCGATTTTTTCGATTATCGATTTTCGATATTTATCGGGGGTACCTCGACACAAAACTTAGCTAGGAACACTCGCAGACGCTTATAGTACAACTGTGTAAATTTTCAAGAAAATCGGTTCAGCCGTTTCGGAGTCTATAGGTAACGGACACACACGCGCACACATAAACACACAAAGTTCCATTTATAAATAAGTTTAGATTAGATTAGTAAACAAATAGTTTTATTTAAACAAATGCGAACACGTGAGCTCCGTTGGTTGCAAGAAAGATATATAGACTATCCTCAATTTCTGTTGTCTGCAAAACATTTCCTGGTTTCTTAAACTCCGTGTACCGGACATGAGCGCTAATATGACTTCGTGTTTTCATATGTGCGTTGTGGTACAGTGGATATCGGCTCGGAACGAGTAACCGAAGAGCCGAGTTCGAATTCCACTTGAAGCCATTGTATTCACTTACGCGCAAATACCCTTGGGAAAAGTATTAATCCGTCTCTTCCTTCCAGTTATGGGTTAAATAGCAGGACAGATTGGGTTCTATAGCCTCGGTCGGCAACCAGTCTACCGCAGAAAGCAATGGCAACCTACTGCGGGATAATCTTCTGCCCAGTCAGTCATGTATCTTTCGAGACATGACCGTTCAAGCGTGTATCACGTATGGCACTTAACTGACTGACTGATTGTAATTCAGTTAAACTTCCGGCTCTGTGAAATGTGCATTGTGGTGCATTGGATATCGGCTCGGAACGAGAAATCGGGGTGCCGAGTTCGAATTTCAGCCGAATTCATTGCAGTCACTTACGCGCAAATACCCTTGAGAAAGGTATTAGTCCGTGTATTCCTTCCAGTTATGGGTTAAATAACAGGACAGATTGGGTTTTATAGCCTTAGTCGGCAACCAGTCTACCGCAGAAAGTAATGGCAACCTACTCCGGGATAATCTTCTGCCCAGTCTCGAGACATGATCGCCCAAGCGTGTATCACGTATGGCACTTAACTGACTGACTGAAACAGCATCCACATTGTACTTTTGGTGTTGGCATTTTGGTTAAAAGTCAGGGATCAATAATAAGTATTTTTTAACATCTACCAGAATCGGGGAGCCGATTTCGAATTCCAGTTTAATTCCTTGCATTCTCTTACGCGCAAATACGCGTGGGAAAAGTATTAATCCGTCTCTTCGCTCCAGTTATGGGTTAAATAACAAGACAGATTTGGTTCTATAGCCTTAGTCGGCAACCAGTCTACCGCAGAAAGTAATGGCAACCTAATGCAGGATAATCTTTTGCCCAGTCAGTCATGTCCCTTTCGAGACATGATCGCCCAACAGCGTGTATCACGTATAACTGACTGAATAGTTGGAAATATGATTAAGGCTTTTACTGGATATGAAGCCGGGGATCGATTTTATATTGTTATGATGCAATGAACTGATCTTTCACTAATTACTACTTAATAATATAATAGATCTCCCCTCCCTCTAGCTATGTCAAATAACAGGACAGATTGGGTTCTATAGCCTTGGCTGGCAACCAGTCAACCAGTAATGGCAACCTACTGCAAGATAACCTTCTGCCTAGTCAGTCATGTCTCGAAAGATTATATTAAAACAATAACGATATTTCCTTAACATGTAAGAAAGTGTCTTGATGGATCTTAACTCTACTGGATGCAATACCCTGCGTAAATTATACAGATAATTTATGAGCAGCCTACATAATGAATTTTTGAAGGCACCCGTGGAGCTAAAGTTCATGATGAGAGACAATTCATGGTGAGTGACAATACCTTAACAGCTTTAGTGAAGAAAGCTATTAAATGTCTGAATAAAATTGGTGACATGTAGTCGACTATAATCTAGACATATACAGCGAAAAATCATTCACATTAATTGCGCATATATTTTCGTAAATACTTTTAATAGTTTCTTAAAATTTAAAAAAAAATATGAAAAAGACTTAACAATGGGCGATGGGTTGTATGACAATGTTGCTTCTCCTCCCAGAAACTATTTGCAGATATTTGCTTCGTCATTATAGATATTTGAATTGTCTAAGTTAAAATTACATAGAAGAAAGCATTTGAGTGCACCAAACACCGGAAGTAAGCTGTGGCAGGAACATTCATGTGACAATTATCTTAACGGGCAATAGTAGCTGTCAGACTTACACGTTTTTGTTCAATACAAATATGGTCAAGTTTACGATATATCTCGGTTTTAATAGCCTATCTCGGTGAGATAAACTGCTAGTATTCGTTTAATTTTATTTTCTCAAAAGCTTGGTGAATGTTAGGCCAGGATAAAAAACAAACTCTTTTCTATAGAAGGAAGCTAAAATTATAATTCATGCTTAATTGAAAGTTTAGTTTTCTTTTCTTTTTTCTTTTCTTTAACTTGTCAGAAATTTCTCTGGTTCTTGGATTCTTTGTTTCTCTCTTTCTTTTTTCTCTTCGGCTGTTGGGTTCTTTTTTTTCTTCTGTCTCTTCCCACCCTACGGGTCACATACTTGGGTTTTAGTTGACTACTTATCACTTTTCTTCCGCCAAAAAGTTAAAACGAATTGTATTTTTACCTTACCAGCAGAAACCACGTGTTTGGGATGGCAGCTCAACTTTCTTTAAAATATTCTTAAAAGTAAGTCAGTTTTTGTACCACCTTACTCGGGGCGATACGTTAAAAAAAAACAAAACAAAAAAAACATGACCCGGTTTAAAAATTATAGTAAGGCTAAATATTGCAACCGAATCTAAATAAATTCTGCCGAAAACAGCCAAACAGTTGTCACCATGTCAGATCAGCCGCAGTTGGCATTTGCCTCTGCTACTATGACACTGTCAGCTCTCTGTCTTCGGGTGGAGTGCGTTCTCTGCTTTCGAGCAGAGAGCACTAACCCAGTCGTGGTTCCACCGAAGGGTAGAATCACGAATGGGGAAAGAGACGGAAAATTTTGGCCTGGCTATATGACCGGGAAGACCCACATTAAAACGACCTTGTGTCAAATCTCGCCTTACGTGCGAGGTAGGTAAATACCATCACCAAGTCAGATCATCATTGTTGCCACGCTTTAACTCGTATGCTTTTCTACGTATCATTCAATTAACTGCCATACTTGATACATGCTTCGGCGATCATGTCTCAAAAGAGACATGTCTGACTAAGTTGAAGATTTTCCCGCTGTATTTTGCCATTACATTCTGCGGTAGATTGGTTACCAGTCTATAGAACCCTTCTATTCAAACCATAGATGGAGTGAAAATGACAGATTAATACTTTTTCCAAGGATATTTGCGAGTAAGTAAATGCAAGGAATTCAAATGGAATTTGAATTCGGCTTAACTGACTGACTGATTAGTTTAGCTCGCTAAAACAACGTACTGCTTGATTCAAGAACAGCCTGGCAATGAAAGTCCGGGGCTTGATCAATCTCAACAGAGAGCGTTTAATCGAAGCGTAGTTCTAGTATAACATTTTAAGACTCACTCACATCCCGCTTGCAGACCACTAGTGGGTAGCGACCCACAGTTTGGCAAACACTGGTGTAATGGATTGAAATTCGGAATTTTTAATTAGGAAGCTACTGTTAAAGATTTCACTGGGTTCGATACATTCTCTTACAAGCAAATACATTTATGAAAGGTATGAGTCAAATTATTGTCCCCTTCATCTATGGATTAATTAGTGAGACGTGTATCACTAAATTTTATTGGGGAGCAGGGGAGATAATAACGGTCATTATTATCCCAGTGATCCTCCAACAAAAAATTCTTATAATTTAAAAATATTTTCTTGCTTTAAATAATTCTACTCCAACAGCTTCTTTTCTCGCACTTCTCGCCTGTGGAATTCTCTTCCGCATACTTGCTTTCTTGACAGTTACAATCTCCAAGAATTTAAATGTAAAGTCAACAGTCATCTCCTGTATCACTAGCTTACATCCTCTCTCTTATGCTACATCTACCCCACTCTCATCAGTACTCTCTTCCTTCTCCCACTCTCTTCCTGACACCCCCTGCAACCTCTCACCCCTCATAACATTCCTCCTCGTCCACCTCACTCGCATCAGTACTCTCTTCCTGACACCCTCTGCAACCTCTCACCCCTCATAACATTCCTCCTTGTTCACCCCATTCTCATCAGTACTCTCTTCCTTCTCCCACTCTCTTCCTGACACCCCCTGCAACCTCTCACCCCTCATAACATTCCTCCTCGTCCACCCCACTCTCATCAATAATCTCTTCCCTCTTCTACTCTCTTCCTGACACCCCCTGCAACCTCTCACTCCTCATAACATTCCTCCTTGTTCACCCCATTCTCATCAGTACTCTCTTCCCTCTCCCACTCTCTTCCTGACACCCTCTGCAACCTCTCACCCCTCATAGCATTCCTCCTCGTCCACCTCACTCGCATCAGTACTCTCTTCCTGACACCCTCTGCAACCTCTCACCCCTCATAACATTCCTCCTCGTCCACCCCACTCTCATCAGTACTCTCTTCCCTCTCCTACTCTCTTCCTGACACCCTCTGCAACCTTTCACTCCTCACAACATTCCTCCTCATCTACCCCACTCTCATCAGTACTCTCTTCCTTCTCCTACTCTCTTCCTGACACCCCCTGCAACTTCTCACTCCTCAACATTTCTCCTATGTAAAACCCTGCACAACAGTGGTAGTAAAATTTCTTGCTTGGGGCGACACGATTATAGAAAAAAAAAAACAAAACAAAAAACTGCAAATTGTTGATAAGCCGTAAATGATTAAATGAACCAATATTGTCTCTGTGGATTTTCAAAAGATTTTAAAATTTAAAAAAAAAAAGATTAAATCATTCGTTTTTAAAAAAAATCTCTGAAGAAGCTTGTCAAAGTGAAACATGTTAAATTAAAGCCACATTTTTTCTAGCTGTTCTTTACTTATTCTATTCATATATATTTATAAATATGTTTTTGACGGTACAAAAAGGTATTATGGTGTTAAAGGCGAGAAAATGAATGCAACAAATTAGTTAGAATTCGAACTCAGTTCTCCAATTTCTTGTTTCGAGCCAATATTTACAGCACTACAACGCATTCTTCTACATATTGTATTTAAATATATAAACAACTTCTTCTTCTTCTTCTTTTATGTGCCCTATCCTTTCAGGACGTAGGCGATCATGGCTTTCCACGTCTCCCTATCCCTGTTTTCTTCTTTTACTCCACGCAACCCCCGTTCCGTCATCCACCTGATCAGGCCCTTCAAATATGTTATCCGCTGCCTTCCTCTGTCGCTTTTTCCTTCTATCTGGCCTGTCAGTATCGGCTTCTACAAGCCCTCCTTCCTCATTGCTTGTCCCAGGAACTTCAGCTGTCTCTTCCTGATGCTCATTATTAGTTTTCTTTTCAATGTCATTCTTTCCAAAACCTCGTCATTGCTCACATGTTCGGTCCATGATATCCGCAACATCCTTCTGTAGAATCACATTTCTGCTGCTTCCAGTTTTGTCCTCATCTTCGATGATATTGTCCATCATGCACTGCCGTATTGAAAAACTGACATCACATAGCAATCCAGTACTCTCTTCTTTGTTTCTAGCGGAATTTTCCTATCTCTTAATACTTTACTCAACTTCTGGAATGCATCCTTGTGCTTTTGGATCTCAGGAATATAAATGTATAGAAACTGCTGTGGTCCTAAAGTGAGGGATCAGTTTATATATTGATTGTAATATGGAACAGATCCCCCACTTTATATCCAGTATACTTCTGTAGAACCACATTTCAGTTACATCAAGTTTTTTCTTCATCTTCGATGATATTGTCCATCATTCACTGCCGTATTGAAAAACTGACATCACATAGCAATCCAGTACTCTCTTCTTTGTTTCTAGCGGAATTTTCCTATCTCTTAATACTTTACTCAACTTCTGGAATGCATCCTTGTGCTTTTGGATCTCAGGAATATAAATGTATAGAAACTGCTGTGGTCATAAAGTGAGGGATCAGTTTATATATTGATTGTAATATGGAACAAATCCCCCACTTTATACCCAGTATGCTTCTGTAGAACCACATTTCAGTTACATTAAGTTTTTTCTTCATCTTTGATGATATTGTCCATCATGCACTGCCGTATTGAAAAAACTGACATCACATAGCAATCCAGTACTCTCTTCTTTGTTTCTAGCGGAATTTTCCTATCTCTTAATACTTTACTCAACTTCTGGAATGCATCCTTGTGCTTTTGGATCTCAGGGATATAAATGTATAGAAACTGCTGTGGTCATAAAGTGAGGGATCAGTTTATATATTGATTGTAATATGGAACAGATCCCCCACTTTATATCCAGTATGCTTCTGTAGAACCACATTTCAGTTACATTAAATTTTTTCTTCATCTTTGATGATATTGTCCATCATTCACTGCCGTATTGAAAAACTGACATCACATAGCAATCCAGTACTCTCTTCTTTGTTTCTAGCGGAATTTTCCTATCTCTTAATACTTTACTCAACTTCTGGAATGCATCCTTGTGCTTTTGGATCTCAGGGATATAAATGTATAGAAACTGCTGTGGTCATAAAGTGAGGGATCAGTTTATATATTGATTGTAATATGGAACAGATCCCCCACTTTATATCCAGTATGCTTCTGTAGAACCACATTTCAGTTACATTAAATTTTTCTTCATCTTTGATGATATTGTCCATCATTCACTGCCGTATTGAAAAACTGACATCACATAGCAATCCAGTACTCTCTTCTTTGTTTCTAGCGGAATTTTCCTATCTCTTAATACTTTACTCAACTTCTGGAATGCATCCTTGTGCTTTTGGATCTCAGGAATATAAATGTATAGAAACTGCTGTGGTCCTAAAGTGAGGGATCAGTTTATATATTGATTGTAATATGGAACAGATCCCCCACTTTATACCCAGTATGCTTCTGTAGAACCACATTTCAGTTACATCAAGTTTTTTCTTCATCTTCGATGATATTGTCCATCATGCACTGCCGTATTGAAAAACTGACATCACATAGCAATCCAGTACTCTCTTCTTTGTTTCTAGCGGAATTTTCCTATCTCTTAATACTTTACTCAACTTCTGGAATGCATCCTTGTGCTTTTGGATCTCAGGGATATAAATGTATAGAAACTGCTGTGGTCATAAAGTGAGGGATCAGTTTATATATTGATTGTAATATGGAACAGATCCCCCACTTTATATCCAGTATGCTTCTGTAGAACCACATTTCAGTTACATTAAATTTTTTCTTCATCTTTGATGATATTGTCCATCATTCACTGCCGTATTGAAAAACTGACATCACATAGCAATCCAGTACTCTCTTCTTTGTTTCTAGCGGAATTTTCCTATCTCTTAATACTTTACTCAACTTCTGGAATGCATCCTTGTGCTTTTGGATCTCAGGAATATAAATGTATAGAAACTGCTGTGGTCCTAAAGTGAGGGATCAGTTTATATATTGATTGTAATATGGAACATATCCCCCACTTTATATCCAGTATGCTTCTGTAGAACCACATTTCAGTTACATTAAGTTTTTTCTTCATCTTTGATGATATTGTCCATCATTCACTGCCGTATTGAAAAACTGACATCACATAGCAATCTAGCACTCTCTTTTTGTTTTTAGGGAAAACATTAAAACCAAGAGGAGAGTTGTAAAAAAATTATCTAGTTTGTGTGCAAAGATTTATTTCGTATGACATCGACGTTGTGCATTAGTTAGAAAGCCGGTGTTATTATACCCGCCACGAATGATTAGTGAGTTCGATTCTCGTTAGTTGCTTCTTAATCTAAACTTTTTGCCACAAATAAACATATAGAAGAGAAATCAATTTCTAGGGACAACTTTGAATAATTCGAACAAAGATGACAATGATTTCTTTTTGAGAATTACAGGTATTAAGAAAGGTTAGAGAACATATTCAGAAAAGTGTTTATAAAAATTACCAAGATAGGGATACTAGTAAAATAATAAGTGGAATATTGATAATGACTCTTCATGCGCATTTCTTACGTTGGGGAAGACAGAGAAGCGACTCTGCTGAAACCCAGTGGTAAATATGGCAGACTATCACTCTGAATAAATAGAGTAAAATGATATTGCCGCATTTCAGACACAGTGGAAGCCCGAGGAGCATATCAGCTGATGTGCAGTGATAAATACGGCAGATGAGACTATCCATCTGAATAAATGGTGTTATAATAATATTGCCTCATTACTGAGGAAGATCGAGGAGCGTATCGGCTGATATGCAGCGACAATATATCAGATGATACTAACAGTTTGGTGTAACAATGATAATGTTGCATTTCAGACACCGAGGAGGGCCGAGAAGCGTATCGGCTGATATGCAGAAATAAATATATATGAGATGAGGCTGTCAGTCTGAATAAATCGTGTAAAAATGATATTGCCTCATTTAAGCCACACTGGAAGATCGAGGAGCGTATCGGCTGATATGCAGTGACAATATAGCAAATTATACTAACAGTTTAAATAATTGGTGTAACAATGATAGTGTCGCATTTCAGACACCGAGGAAGGCCGAGAAGCGTATCGGCTGATATGCAGAAATATGCAGAAATAAATATATATGAGATGAGGCTGTCAGTCTGAATATATCGTGTAAAAATGATATTGCCTCATTTAAGGCACAGTGGAAGGCCGAGAAGCGTATCGGCTGATATGCAGTGATCGGTATCACAGATCTGACCGAATAATATCAATGACTTATTTTCATTATTCCGAATCAAAATGACCCATTTCTGAAAATAATTTCTTGAATAAATACTTATTTGTTTAAACCAGAAATACTTTTTTTTTTTTTTTTTTTCAGTACAAAATGCGTAGATTAATATAATTCATGTGATGTTCCTGGTAAACATTGTGCATATCCGAAAACATACTTTCTTCTGTTTCTCCATTTGGTAACAGAAAAGCAGAGATTATTAGGTTTCTCTAGAAAAAATAAACTGAAACAATTCTTCTTCATTTTTCTTTAAGTCTACTCTTCTGTTTATATCGAAATTTACCCGCTTCCATAAATCAAGGTTACTGCAAACTTATTTATAGATGTTTCTTGCAGTATTTAGTATATTGTAAACACTTATTACTGCTTTTCTCTTCTTTTGCCCATCTTACTTATATATATATATATATATATATATATATATATATATATATATATATATATACTGTTAAATATAAGAGACAAATAATGTCTATTATGTTTAATCATGAGCCGTTCTAAACGTCGTATTTTGGCTTTAATTTCAGTTGAAAATGAAGACAAAAATTCTCCAACATTTGGATAATTTTTTATTAAGTTTGTTCTAAGCTTTCGGCTCACATAAGCCATCTTCAGAGAGGTTATTAAGACGGTAACACAATAACATCCACCATCAGCGATGATTTTATTTTGTGTTGACATAAAACTCCGCTAGGCAACGGCAATAGTATGTTTAGAAAATTATTTGCTGCCTCGATACACTATATCTATATATGTATATTTTACACACACACACACACACACACACACACACACACACACACACACATATATATATATATATATATATTTATTTATATATATATTTATAAAGGAAACCTCAACACGTCATTTAAATTGGTTATAAATTGTAATTCATTTCAATGAGCTAAATTAGCTCATTACATCAGACCACACAATATTCTTTCCATTTGGTACAAAAGTTTAACTCTCACATCAGACCTCAAATGGAAGAAATATATAGAATCCATAGCTAAATCCGCTGCTAAGAAAGTCAGTTCTCTGTGTAGGGCCAGGAAGTTTTTCCTGTCCGAAACAATCCTGCACATATACAAATCTACCATCCGCACGTGCATTGACTATTCCTGCCATATCTGTTCGGGTGCTCCTGCTATCCACCGCGGTGTCCTCGATCAAATCCAACGAACAATCTGTGATGTGATCAGTCCCAACTTAGCAGCCAGGATACAGTCGCTTTCTCACCGACGCAGTGTGGCTTCCCTATGTCTCTTCTACAAATACTTTCACGGCTTCTGCTCCGATGAACTTAGCTCACTGGTACCCCCTATATATAAATTTCTTCGAGCAACAAGATTAGCAACTAGGTCCCACCCTTTTACTGTGAAACCGATACATTGTAAACGCAAATTCTACTCCAGTAGCTTCTTTTCTCGCACTTCCCGCCTGTGGAATTCCCATCCGCATACTTAGTTTTCTGACAGTTACAAGAATTTAAATGTAAAGTCAATAGTCATCTTCTTTCTCACTAACTTACATCCGCTCTCTCATGCTTTTCCTTCCGTCCACCCCACTCTCATCAGTATTCTCTTCCTTCTCATACTCTCTTCCTGACAGCCCCTGTAACCTGTCAGTCGTTCTCATAATATTCTTCCTATGTAACCACCTGCACAACAGTGGCAGTATAATGCCTTGCTTGGGGGCCACACGATTAAAAAAAAAAACAAAAAAAATCCCTCACACAAAACGTCCCTAAATCAATATCCGGACAACCAACATACATAAATAAAGATGTCCACCTTACGCGCATGCGCGCATGTACACACACACACACCGATGTGCATCGGGTATAAGAAATCACTAAGATTGATTAAAAAGTATATTTTTCCACAGCAGAAATGTTTTGCGATGTGTGATGTCCAAAATACTCGAAATATGTGACACGAAAACTTTAAAACGGACATGCTTAGAGTCAAAATCTATAAATGTTGCATTTTTTGTTTTTGATTTTTTGTTGTTGTTATTTTTTCGAGCCGGTTTCGAAGCAATCCCATTATTCATATTTCAAACACATGTGTAACGTATAAAAAAATAACACAGTCTCCAAATAGGCTGGACGATACGCAGGCCATCAGATTATATATATATATATATATATATATATATATATATATATATATATCGAGAGAAAATAGCGATTTTGCATCTCAGAGTCAATAACTATACGTTTTTTGTTTGTTTTTTCTCTTTTTGTTGTTGTTTTTGTTGTTGTTGCGATGTATTCTGACCAGTAAATTTGTCTGCAGAATCAATGCCGCCTGAGACTATGTAAAAAAAAAAAAAAAAAAGAAAAAAAGAGCAGTTCCTAAAATAGATCGGCGCGCCTCGACGATGAAATGGAATTTTGGCCGATTGCCAAAAAGTACTGAGGGTAGCGGGCTGTATTTGAGATTAATGGATTGGTTGAAAATCCCACTTATAGGCAAGAAGGAATGAAATATACAACTTACAAGCGGCAGTTGAAGCTTATGCGTTATCTTCGGATCACGCGTCGTAGGTAATGGTTAACGAGCTTAATTTGCAATCCGGTGCAGCCAGGCTTTGTTTGCGCACAATCTTTTGACCGGATACAAAACTCAGAAATAACTATGATTGTCCACCCAGTATAAGAGTGTTTTTTTTTTTCAATAAGAGATTTTACAGCTACAGAAAAGCAAATAAAAGGCGGCAAATGACAGAAAGATTGTATTTCACCAAGGAGAGATAGATTTGAAAATCCTCAAATGAAACCCTGGTTTTAATAATTGTTTTATATACAAGATGATGGTTGTGAAATTTTCTAAGCCTAACTCATTCCCAGATTCTGACCAGGACGTCATATTTAACAGGGAAAGAGCATCTAGATGTGACCTTCATGATAAAAGGAATATCATTCACGGCAAAAAGAAGAAAACAAATATGTTGTTATGTCGCCAAGTATAAATGAATAACTCAACAACAGAATCAGAATATAAGTTGTATTCCGCGGAAAGACGGTTAGTATGTACAGAAGTGATTAGTAATATTTACAATAGAAAAGATACAAGAGTCCAATCCGTCGTTAGACGTGTGTATACGTGATTACTTCCGGTACGCCACCGGAAGTGTGACTAAGTCTTCACTGACTCACACTGACTCTTCAGTAACTCATTAGAGACTCTCAAGTTACTCTCTACGACATTATTTAGCTGCCCCTCCCAGTAAGGGCAACATATGACACATGGTCAGTTTATATCTGGGCTTTCCGGGCGATATGGCCCGGCCAAAAAATGTCTGTCTATTATTCCCCAGTCGTGCTTCTACCCTTCGGCGGAACCACGACTGGGTTATTACTCTCTGCTCGGAAGCTGAGAGCGCCCTCTACGCGAAGGCAGAGAGCTGACAGTGTCGTAGAGTCGTCAGTCTAGTGACTCTATACGACTGTATTTACTAGCCTTCCCACGTAGGCTGGATGTGACACATGGTCATTTTGTAGTGGGCATTCCCGGCCATATAGCCGGGCCAAAAATATCTGTCTATTTTTCCCCAGTCGTGGTTCTACCCTTCGGCGGAACCACGACTGGGTTATTTCTCTCTGCTCGGAAGCAGAGAGCGCCCTCTACCCAAAGACATAGAGCTGACAGTGTCGTAGAGTCGTCAGTCTAGTGACTCTGTACCGACTCCCCTGTAGAGAATCCACCCTTGCTATATATAGCAATGGGAACAGTCCATTTGTAGTCAAATAGGAGCGGCGCCCTAACATATGTCCACTGGAAGAACTGATGGTGATGCTTCTTCTTCTTCTTCTTCTTCTTCTTCTTCTTCTTCATGTGCCGTGTCCCTTCAGGACGTAGGCGATCATGGACTTCCACTTGGCTCTGTCTCTTGTCGGTCTCAATATATTTTTCTCTTAGTATAATTTCTAAACCCTATTACATCAACCATTTCCTCAGGTCTCGCGCTGCCTTCCCCTGTCTCTTTCTCCATTTATCCGACCTGTGAGTATTAAGTTCTCCAGGCCCTCCTTTCTTATTACGTGTCCCAGGAACCTCCTTTGTCTCTTCCCTGATATTTAGTATCAGGTTTCTTCTCGTTTGAATCCTTTCTAACATCTCATCGTTGCACATGTGCTCCGTCTAGGTATCCTCAGCATCCTTCTGTAAAACCACATTGCTGCTGCCTCAAGCCTCTCCTTCATCTTTGATAAGATCGTCCAGGATTCAATTCCATACAGAAAGACATATCACCTAGCAATCCAGCACTCATTTCTTTGTTTCTAGTGAGATTTTCCTGTCTTTCAGTAATCGGGGCTAGCTTCTGAAATGCGTCTTTGGTCATGCCAATGCCTCTTTGGATCTCCATGTCGCACTTTTCATCCTCTGTCAAAACACTTCTCTAGGCCCCCCTTCCTCATTACGTTTCCCAGGAACCTTATTTGTCTCTTCCCTGATATTTAGATATTTTGTCTCGTTTGCATCCTTTCCAACACCTCATCGTTGCACCTGTGCTCCGTCCATCGTATCTTCAGCATCCTTCTGTAAAACCACATTTCTCCTGCCTCAAGCCTCTCCTTCATCCTTGATAAGATCGTCCAGCATTCACTTCCATACAGAAGGACAGATATCACATAGAAATCAATCACTCTGTTCTTTGTTTCTAATGAGATTTTCTTGTCTTTCTGTACTCTGGTTAGCTTCTGAAATGCGTCTTTGGATCTCCATGTCGCACTTTCCATCCCCTGTCAAAATATTCTCCAGGCCCTCCTTCCTCATCATGTGACTCAGGAACGTCATTTGTCTCTTCCTGGTATTTAGTATCAGTCTTCTTCATAATTTCCAACACCTCATCGTTGAACACTTGCTCCGTCCATGTTATCCTCTGCATCATTGTGCAAAACCACATTTCTGCTGCCTCAAGCCTCTCTCTCACCTTTGATAAAATCGTCCAGCATTCACTTTCATACAGATGAACAGATATCGCATAGCAGCCCAGCACTCTCTTCTTTGTTTCTAATGAGATTTTCCTGTCTTTCAGTACTCTGGTTAGTTTCTGTTCATAGTATCCTCAGCATCCTTCTGTAAAACCACATTTCTGCTGCCTCAAGCCTCTCCTTCATCTTTGATAAGATCGTCCAGGATTCAATTCCATACAGAAAGACATATCACCTAGCAATCCAGCAATCTCTTCTTTGTTTCTAATGAGATTTTCCTGTCTTTCAGTACTCTGGTTAGTTTCATTTCATAGTATCCCCAGCATCCTTCTGTAAGACCTCATTTCTGCTGCCTCAAGCCTCTCCTTCAACCTTAAGGAGATCGTTCAACATTCACTGCCATACAGAAGGACAGATATCACATAGCAGTCCAGCACTCTCTTTTTTGTTTCTAATGAGATTGTCCTGTCTTTCAGTACTCTGGTTAGTTTCATTTCATAGTATCCCCAGCATCCTTCTGTAAGACCTCATTTCTGCTGCCTCAAGCCTCTCCTTCAACCTTAAGGAGATCGTTCAACATTCACTGCCATACAGAAGGACAGATATCACATAGCAGTCCAGCACTCTCTTTTTTGTTTCTAATGAGATTGTCCTGTCTTTCAGTACTCTGGTTAGTTTCAGTTCATAGTATCCCCAGTATCCTTCTGTAAGACCCCATTTCTGCTGCCTCAAGCCTCTCCTTCATCCTTAAGGAGATCGTCCAACATTCACTGCCATACAGAAGGACAGATATCACATAGCAGTCCAGCACTCTCTTCTTTGTTTCTAATGAGATTGTCCTGTCTTTCAGTACTCTGGTTAGTTTCTGTTCATAGTATCCTCAGCATCCTTCTGTAAAACCACATTTCTGCTACCTCAAGCCTCTCCTTCATCCTTGATGAGATCGTCCAACATTCACTTCCATATGGAAGGACAGATATCACATAGCAATTCAACAATCTCTTCTTTGTTTCAAATGAGATTTTCCTGTCTTTCAGTACTCTGGTTAGTTTCTGTTCATAGTATCCCCAGTATCCTTCTGTAAGACCCCATTTCTGCTGCCTCAAGCCTCTCCTTCATCCTTGAGGAGATCGTCCAACATTCACTGCCATATAGAAGGACATATATCACATAGCAATCCAGCACTCGTTTCTTAGTTTCTAGTGAGATTTTCCTGTCTTTCAGTAATCGGGGCTAGCTTCTGAAATGCGTCTTTGGTCATGCCAATGCCTCTTTGGATCTCCATGTCGCACTTTTCGTTCTCTGTCAAAACACTTCTCAGTCGATACACTTTTCTGTAATCGTTCTAAGTGTCGACGTGGATAGCGGCTGAAACGCCTTCATAATTTTCAGTTTTTCAACTGGTGTGAAGTAGAACGACTACATAGGATCTACAGCTGAATCTTCAGCTAGAAACGTTTGCCTTTTGTGCCGAACCTAAAGATTTTTCTCGTCAGAATCAATCATACACATTTATAAATCTACCATCCGTATGTGCATTGAATACTGCTGTCAGATCTGGTCGAGTACTCCTACTATTCATCTCGAGGTTCACGACCCAAAGAAGGATCTGCAATTTAATTGGTCCTGACTTGTCATCACGATTTCAGTCACTTTCTCACCGACATAACTGTCTTTTCTAAAAAAAAAAAAAAAAAAAAAAAAAAAAAAAATCAGGACAACTACTCCGACGTGATTATTTCCCTAGTGTGTGTTGTGCTGCAATGGATATCGACTCAGAACGACAAATCGGGGAGCTGAGTTCGAATTCCAGTTGAACTCCTTGAATTTCCTTATATACAAATACCCTTGGGAAAGGTATTAATCCGTTTCTTCCCTCCAGTTATGGGTTAAATAATAGGTCAAATTGGGTTCTAGATATTTGGCTGGCAACCAGTCTATCGCAGAAAGCAATGCCAAGGATGTGGTTTCCGTCTTTCTCTTTTCCAATTTTTTTACTTTTCTTCTTTCTTTTTTTTTCAATTAGAGTAGATAGACTGAACTATCACCCGCTTCACACTCTACCCACGTCTATTGAACAGGTGTAGAGGTACATCCCTTGTTCCCTGCTTAGGACGTAGTTTCTGGCTTTCTCTTTTCCAATCTATTCACTCTTACGTCGCTCCCTGCACACCAGTGGCCTTACCGCCTTGCTTGGGGTGATGTGATTAAAAAAAAAACCTACTGCGGGATAATCTTCGCCCAAAGCGTGTATCACGTATGACATTTAACTGAATGACTAGATTGGTACCTAGGCCCCACCCTATTACCGTTGAAATAGTTAAATGTAACCGAAAAAATTAAAAACACGGCAGGCTTCTTGTTTTATTCTTTCTCGTTACTATTGCTGGCATTTCGCTTCATCCGGGCATTTGTCTCTCTCTCCTACTCTCTCTTCATACATTTTCTTCTCACACAATCAAACTCTGCTTTCAATTAGGCAATGATTGACAAGCATATTAATCGTTTTATTATTTATAGCCTCGACTGATAAATTAATGTCTTTCGAGACATGATCGCCCAAAGCGTGTATCACATATGGCACTTAACTGACTGACTAGGTTCCACCCTTTTACCGTTGAAATAGTTCAATGTAACCGTCACTTCTACTCCAACAGTTTCTTTTCTCGCACTTTCCTGCCAGTGAAACTCCTTTCCTTTTACTTTTTTCCCTGATAGCTACAATCTCCAAAGTTTTAAATGCAACGTCAGTTACCATGATATATTTTCTTGAATCCTGATTATCTTTTATCCTTTCTTCAATAAACACTATACGCAGTATTTTCTCTCACTGTAAACCCCTGCGCGCTGGTAGCGGTCTTTCCTTGGTGTGCACTGATATATATATATATATATATATATATATATATATATATATATATATAAACTTCTTTTTAAATGGAACTTTGTCTGTGTGTGTATGTGTGTGTCCGTTACCTATAGACTCCGAAAAGGCTGAACCAATTTTCTTGAAAATTTACACAGTTGTACTATAAGCGTCTGCGAGTGTTCTTAGCTAGGTTTTGTGTCGAGGTACCCCCGATAAATATTGAAAATCGATAATCGAAAAAATTGAGTTATAGAAGGAGTGGTCCAATTTTAATCAAATTTGATACACTCAGAAATAAAGACATAAGAAACGATATTCAGAAGTTTCAAGGTTGCAGTTCTTACAATAGTGCAGAAAATCGATAATATATATATATATATATATATATAAGGCAGGATGTTTGTGTGTGTGTCTGTTTATCTGTCTGTATGTACTTTATACAAATCCACAATTTTTATCCGATTTTCACCAAACTTCACACAGATATTCTTTAGGCTGAGTCTGAGCTCCAGGACCATGGATTAGTTTTAAAGCTTTCATTACGTCCGAGCAACGCCAGACTATACTGCTAGTATATATATATATATATATATATATATATATATATATATATATATATGAAAAAGAAAAAAAAACATCAGTAAGTGAACCAAATAAATCAATGTATAATAGCAAAAACATTTAAATACAGAAAAAAAAATCTTTTCTTGGCAAATAATTTTATTCCTTTTGATTCCCTTTTGCCAGTCTTTAACACGTGCTTTGTATCTTATTATGAGACATGGAGTTCGTTTTTAGGTTTTTTTTTTCAAGATAGTTCAATTAGAGCCTAAAAATAAATGGTGGACTTTCTCGGTAAATTTGCGATTCAAGGATTGAAAGAGCGGAAACAAAAAGAAAAAAAAAATTGGTTGGCTTGTTTTATTTTTTGTTGTTACTATTGCTGGCATTTCGATTCATCCGGGCATTTGTCTCTCTCTCCCCCTCTCTCTTCTTACCTTTTCTTCCCGCGCAATCAAACAAACCCTGCTTTTAATTAGGCAATAATTGACAAACAGATTAATCGTTGTATTATTTATAGCCACGGCGGATAAATTAAGATAAGCCATGATTTATCGGAATCAGACGGAAGCGACGAAGAGAGAAGACTTCATTACGTGAAGAAAAACATATATATTATTTTCTTTTTCTCATAGAAAAGAAAGAACGAAGTATCTTCTTCTTTCTTCCTCTTTTTATTTTTCTTCTTTCTTCTTCTTCTTCTTCTTCTTCTTCTTTTCTTTCTTTCTTTCTTTCTTTCTTTGCATAAGATACACTTTTGTACGAAATACAAGTGCCGAACGATTATTATTATTATTATTATTATTACTATTATTATTATTGTTAACGTCTTTTTCGTCTTCTTTCTTCTTTCGTTCTTTCTTTCTTTCTTTTCTTTGCTATTCTTTCTTTCTTTTCTTTCTTTCTTTACATGGAATACCCTTTTGTGCCAAATATAAGTGCCGAACAATAATTTTGACATTATTATTATTATTATTATTATTATTATTAACGCCTTTTTCGTCTTCTTTCTTTCTTTCTTTCTTTCTTTCTTTTTTCTTTCTTTCTTTACATGGAATACCCTTTTGTGCTAAATAGAAGTGCCGAGCAATTATTTTCTTCTTCTTCTTCTTCTTCTTCTTCTTCTTCTTCTTCTTCTTCTTCTTATTATTATTATTATTATTATTATTATGAACGCCTTTTTTGTCTTCTTTGTTTGTTTGTTTGTTTCTTTTCTTTCTTTTTTTTCTTTCTTTCTTTACATGGAATACCCTTTTGTGCTAAATAGAAGTGCCGAGCAATTATTTTATTATTATTATTATTATTGTTATTATTAACAACGCCATTTCCGGCTTCTTTCTTTCTTTCTTTACATGGCAAACACTTTTGTAACAAATACAAGTGCCGAATGAATATTATTATTATTATTATTATTATTATTATTATTATTATTATTATTAACGCTTTTTTCGTACCAAATACAAGTGCCAGACGATTATTATTGTTAGTACTATTAACACCTTGTTCTTTCTTTCTTTTTTTCTTTCTTTCTTTCTTTCTTTCTTTCTTTCTTTCTTTCTTTCTTTCCATGGCATACCATTTTGTACCACATAGAAGAGCCGGACAATTATTATTATTAACACCTTTTCTTCTTCTTCTTCTTCTTCTTCTTCTTCTTCTTCTTCTTCTTCTTCTACCACAACAACTACTAACATTACTACTATTACTTTTTTCTTTCTTTCTTTACCTGACATAATCTTTTGTACCAAATATAAGTGCGGAACTATTATTATTATTATTATTATTATTATTATTATTATTATTATTTCCCTTGATCTCTGTTGAATACACATTTCCTTCCGGCTTCAAACCGGAGACCTAAGGTCAGAAATGGCTTCATCACATTTTCTCATTTTCTCATTTTCTCATTTTTGTTTGCAAAACAAAAACAGATCGTGATTACACACAATTTTACATAGCTAATACTTTTCGCATTCTAGGATCTGTACCTGTGAGTACAATATATTGTATTTCCTTGAAGCATGGGCTGCCAGGAATCTCAAATTCAAAAATAGCAATCTTAGCGCAGCTTGGATATATAACCGTAAAGCTTTTGACAGTGAACCATCAATCTTGGAATCTTCAGGCTTTGGAATTGTATAAAATCTCCTCGGTGATAGTAAAATTCGTTAAATATAGCATGAAGCGTTGGATATGTACCTATATATATATATATATATATATATATATATATATATATATATATTTGTCGTCTACATACAAGCCTGTTTCGCTGTATTACAGCTCATCAGTGTGGCTAGACATCCACTTGCTTCCAGCCGGGATCGAAACTCGACCGTAGTAATAATAATGGTTCAGCACTTCTATTTGGTGCCAAAAAGTATGTCATGGAATGGAAGAAAGAAAGAAATTAGTAGTAGTAGAAGTAGAAGAAGAAGAAGAAGAAGAAGAAGAAGAAGAAGAAGAAAAAAGAAAAAAAAGAAGAGAAGAAGAAGAAAAAGAAGAAGAAATAGAAGAAGAAAATATCAATCTCAGTGGTTATATAACCGTAAAGCTTTTGACAGTGAACCATCAATCTTGGAATCTTCAGGCTTCTTTCGACTAGTACTTTGACTAATGTTCAAGTGCTTAGTTCGTTTCTTTATATATATATATATATATATATATATATATATATATATATTAGTCAAGCACATACAAGCTTGTTTCTCTGTATCACAGCTCATCAGTGTGACTAGAAATCCAGTTCCTCCAGCCGGGATCGAAACACGACCGTAATAATAATAATGGTTCAGCACATCTATTTGGTGCCAAAGAGTTATGTTATAGAATGGAAGAAAGAAAAAAATAAATAAAGAAAGAAAGAATGTAGTGGTAGAAGAAGAAGAAGAAAAACAGAAGAAGAAGAAGAAGAAGAAGAAGAAGAAGAAGAAGAATGAAAAGAAAGTGCTAATAATAGTAGTAATAATAATGCCACAGTTAAATTGCCGGACAAAAAATAGCCATCTCAGTGGTTATATAACCATAAAGGCTTTGACAGTGAACCACCAATCTTGGAATCTTCAGGCTTTGGAATTGTACAAAATCTCCTCAGTGGTAGTAAAATTCGTTAAATATCGCATGAAGCGTTGGATGAACCACATAATACCTAAATCATACCAAAGGTACTGTTCTTCCAATTGTTTGAATATCCGACGAGGAATCTGTCGTCCCTTCTAATCAGTCTATCGTTAATCCCTCTTTCGCATAAACTAAACGGTAATAACGATTGATACAAATTAAAAAAAGAAAGTGTTTAATCTCCTATTCTACATGGATGATTTTAAACTCTTTGCCAAAGACGTAAATGAGTTGAAGGGTATCCTCAATACTGTTAAATGTTTCAGTGATGATTACATAAATGTGTCAACGTGACAGTTAAGAAAGAGAGACTCGCAGAAACCCACTCAATCTCGATTTAGTCGCAAATATTAAGGGATTGGAACCAGAATCCTACAAAATTATGACGGCAAAATATTTACTTAGATATGTCGTTTAAAATGACGGCAAAGTATATATTGATATACCTACTAGTGAGTATCTGACATTAAGACATAAGAAGAAAATAATCAGCAAAATATGTCAAAACTCTGAGCCTGACAGGAGGGAAATATATTATATATACATAAATACACAACGGTCTGTATATATATAAATTCTCTGCCACGTGAACGTTCAAATAAAACATGTGGTGGAGACTTACCTTGCCGAAGCAAGAGAAGGCGGTTTGTCTGCACGTGCGTTCGTAGACGTAATGGAACCGCGAGGCGAGCTCATGCAAGGCAGTTTTTGGAATGACACGGCGCATGCGTCATTAGTGAAAGCGAGGCTCTTCAAGAGTGAGAAATTACGAGACCAAAAAACACATAAAAAATACGTTGCGCCTCGGCCTTTTGGCTGGGGAGCGACAATGACCAAAATAAGACCAGTTTAGACAAGTTCTGACTAGTTCTGAACCTATCCATTGCGGTGGATAGGTAATATTTGACCAGTACCTGTGCGTACGCGCTCAGGTTCCCCACATTAAAAAAGACCTTGTGTCACATCTCTCTCAAGTGGGGGAGAAGAGTAAATAATACTTCGCAGTTGCGCCTCGGCCTTTTGGCTGGGAAGCGAAAATGACCAAAATAAGACCAGTTTAGACCCGTTCTGAACCTATCCACTGCGGTGGATAGGTAATATTTGACTAGTACCGAGGCGTACGCGCTCGGGTTCCCCACATTAAAAAAGACCTTGTGTCACATCTCTCTCAAGGGGGTAGAAGAGTAAATAATACTTCGCCGTTGCGCCTCGGCCTTTTGGCTGGGGAGCGAAAATGACCAAAATAACATCAGTTTAGACCCGTTCTGAACCTATCCACTGCGGTGGATAGGTAATATTTGACTAGTACCTAGGCGTACGCGCTCAGGTTCCCCACATTAAAAAAGACCTTGTGTCACATCTCTCTCAAGTGGGGGAGAAGAGTAAATAATACTTTGCCGTTGAAGACTCGAGAAGGCTACACCGGTGTTCGGGAGACAGCGTTTTGCTTACGGTGCGCAGGAAACGGAGTCCCTAGTGAAGCAGTGTTCCGGGTTCTACGAGAAGCAGCTGGGAGAACAGATCCAAGTGGTTATTAATTTGTCTACGAACTACACTCCGAGAAGACACAAATTCCCACAAGCTATTTCGGCATCTCACGATTTTCGTTATGGACGGCAAAGTCTTTGATGTCCGGTTGATTCCCTAGTTCAGTGGCGCTGCAACTGATATGCCAATCGTCGAGTGGATCGAAAATGCAGAGTTGGTCTGCGAACTCTGTTCTATGGATAAAGTTGAGCGGATTCTTCCGTTACGCCTCCGAGGCGGTGCTCTTGCTGTATACAGGCAGCTCAGCAAGGAGCAGAAAGCGGATGCGGAGCCGATTAAACAGGCCCTCATGACCGCGTATGCAACAGATGCATTTGATTCATACGATCAATTTGTTACTCGGCAACTTCGCTCGGGAGAAACAGTGGACGAGTTTCTGGCTGAACTACATCGTTTAGCTCGGCTGGTTGAGGGATCGTTGCCCGAACGATGGATGATATGTGCGTTTGTTTCGGGGTTGCCACAATATGTTAGACAGCTTCTTCGTGCCTCGTCCAGAATGGAGACCATGACATTGGAGCAGCTTTTGACTCGAGCACGAGCTATCATGTCCGACAACGGAAGCTGTAAGGAGTCGGTCGCTGCATCCACTGTCAAAACACATTCGGATGCAGAGTTGCTCCCTGATAACTCGCGCAGTGAGACCTTTTTTGCTACAAGTGTTCTGGACCCAACCACATGGCGAAGGATTGTATGCAGGGACGCCAAGTGAGGTCGGACGGTCGAGTGCGGAAGTCTCATCGTGAAACCCGATGCTTCAGATGCAATAAACTTGGACATATATCATCAAGATGCCAGGGAAACGCCCAAGGAGAGAAGACGTCAGTGCCAGTGAGAACCAAGAAAATGCCCGCCGTAAAAGTGCTCGTGGATGGGCGAGAGTGTACAGCTCTGGTGGATTCCAGCTGCTCACAGACGCTGGTGAGCAAAGCTATGTGTCGCCATTGGAGACAGAAGGAAGTAGGAGTGCTGACGGCCGATGGGAAGACTTTGAAGTGCCGGGGGCACGGCAGAATAAAATTGGAAGTTGGACAGTCTCAGCCCGTGAACATTGAGGTCCTAGTCGTGGATGGACAATTGTTGGGTTTTGACCTGCTTATTGGCATCGACGCGATCAAACAGCTAGGAGGTGTTCGCCTGACGGAATCTGGTGAGGCATACTTTTGGGAGACCTGGATGGATGTGCCGCCATTTCTATTGATGAGCCCGATTTCAGTGTGACATTCGTTGAAAGGCAAAGAGTGTGGACTGCAACATGGAAATGGGCAAGTGGTCGCTCGCCCGGCGAGCTGACGAATACCGTGCTAGAGTACACTGTGCCAGACCATGCCGGGATGCGTACGAGAAAGAACTCTTGCTATGGCAACGTAACGGATGGTTGCTGCCATATCCCGAGGAGTAACTTGGTCTACCGAAGGGTCTAATTCCCTTGATGGCAGTCGTGCAGGAACATAAGCAAAAGGTCCGGCCGGTACTCGACTACCGATAATTGAACGGATTTGTAGAAGCATTCACTGCCGATGCCGAAGTGTGCGCGCAAAAGCTCAGAGAATGGCGACAGCAAGGAGTTGATGTGTCGCTTTTAGATCTGCGACATGCCTACCTACAAATTCACATTGACAAGAAGCTGTGGCCATTCCAAACGGTCATTTTCAAGGGCAAGCGGTTCTGCCTTACACGATTGGGTTTTGGCCTAAATGTGGCACCACTCATTATGAAATCTGTCGTCGACGCTATAATGTCCCAAGATCGTGTGATCAAAAGTGCCACGTCGGCTTACGTTGATGACACTTTTATCAATGAGAGCCTGGTTTCTGCAGCGCGCATTATACAGCACATTTCAGACTACGGCCTTAGTCTGTAAAGACCCAAAACGGCTACGAGACGGAACTAGGGTTCTCGGTCTGCAGGTGTGTGGAGAGAACGGTACTCTCCGATGGAAGCGGGGTGGACAGATCCCGGAAATTCCCGACGTGGTAACTCGTCGACGCGTGTTTTCCATTTGTGGGAAACTTGTGGGCCACTTCCCCGTGTGTGGCTGGCTGAGGGTGGCGACTGCATTCATCAAGCGCCGAGCAAGTGCGGTGACCAAGAGATGGGACGATGAAATCAGATGCCAATCTGCTTCGTATACTGGAAGAGACGATGACCAGAGTGTGTGAAACGGACCCTGTTGGAGGGGACTGGTGCATAAATAGCAACGAGATGAAGGTCTGGGTGGATGCAAGTTGCGCCCGACCAATGATGCCAGGCATATCAATCTGGCTGAACTAGATGCAGCAGTCAAAGGCATCAACCTGGCCCTTCAATGGCTGCAAGACGGACCTTGACCTTTCTACAAGAAAATGGGGTCCATCCCTTGGGACATCCTGCATGCTCACCAGACTTGAACCCAACTGAAAATGTTTGAGGATGGATGACAAGTGATGTCTATCAAAATGGCAAACAATATTCAACAAAAAATGAACTTCGTGAAGCCATCTTCAGAAGCTGGAGCAACATCCTCTGCACCTTAATGGAAACGCTTATTTCTAGCATGCCCGACAGAATTTTTGAAATCATCAAAAGCAGTGGAGGTAGAACTCATTATTAAATTTGGTTGTTGAATGTTTTCATACACTTTTTGTACAATTTCTTAGAATTTTTGTCTCTGGTCTTATAATTTTGATCATGTGTAAATCGCCTCATTTTATAAAAATGTAAATTTCTAAATAAAATGTTTGGAATATAGCTTTTTGTTTCCATAACCTTTTAGATTGTAGTATTGGTAACCTTAAGTGGGAGGACTTTAAAATCTATCCATAAAAAAAAAAATCTTTTTAAAGATTTTTAAGTGGTCTTAAATTTTTGATCGGGAGAGTATATATATATATATATATATATATATATATATCAGCATGCAGTGTGGGTATAGAAGAATCCAAAGGAGTATCCTGTACATACAGTGGTAGGATAACTCTCTAAGAGACCTCTAAATATATATGTATATAAATACATATAGAGCAAACAAGAAAAATTAAGGCAGACACGTTATTTCATAGTAAATTGGAGGTTTAGGCATATTTCAGGAACCATCATCAGCCTCCGTCTTTATTGTACAAAAGATTCCTGTAAAATTCTTTGTACAATAAAGATGGAAGCTGATGATGGTTCGCCTGAAATAGGCCCGCACTTCCGATTTACCAGGAAATAACGTGTCGGCCTTAATTTTTATTATATATATATATATAGGTGTGCGTGAGCATTGAAGTCAGTACTGACACACAGGCGTCACACTCTTTCCTGCTAGACGCAAGCATCTGGCCACATCCAGTTACATATGGCCTGATGATTGTGCCTATTATGAAACAGTCTGTCCTCTCTGAGTGTGGACTTCAATGTTCACGTTATATTTACATACGCCCAATCTCTGATATATATATATATATATATATATATATATATATATATATATATATATATATGAGTTGAATATATTGATCGGAATCCGACAAGATGAAGAAACTAAATAAAGAACGAGTAGGAAAAAAGTGTCTTCAATCTCACATGTTTCACTTTCAACAAGCTTCTTCAGAGATTTATTAAGGACGAATGATTTAAAAATCCGAGAGGCAGTATTTTTAAATGATGTTTAGTTTCAAAGGTCAGATACGTGTCGCGTGTGATATATTCATCCGCTGCTTTATCAACCATTAAATCAATTTGTAACCCATCACCCCACAAAAAAAAAAAAAAAAAAAACAATAAAAAAAAAAAACAATCTGACATTTTGACTTCATTCCTTTTTTGTTCTTCATAAGCCATCTCGTCCTGGGTATAACGGTAAACGGCACCCAGCAGCAAGGCCTCTGATTGGGAGGTTGTGAGGAGCATGGAACCACCTCTTAATTGCTGTTGTTTCCAGGTCCACAATGACAGGAGTGGTAGCACCTGTTAGAGTCCCATCCCAGTTATGGGCAAATAGTTTATCCCCAAACAGGGGTCAAAACTATGAAAGTATAAAAATGGACTTTTATAGAAAAATATACATTTTTGAAGGGAAAATATTACCAACAATACATTTTTGAAAGAAAATAATTATTACCATAACACATTTTGAATAAAAAATTATTACCAGCAATACATTTTCGAATACAAAACTAGAAGACATCTTCAGTTTTCTAAAATAAAAATTAAAAAAATTTCTTTAAAATCTGACTAAATCAGCCTTTTCACTATAACCGAACATTAAAAAATACCTTAAAACCCTACTTTTTTTGGCACTAAATAACCCACAGGGGTTGATATGCCGTTAAACAAAACTCAAACTCCCGAGCCATCCATCTTTAGGATATGGGTGAATATAGCTCTCTCCATAAGTTTTGGCCATTTACAATCCTTCTGTTCCCCTACCAACATCTGTCCAATAGAAACTAGAGAAAATGCGTTGCACGTAGTTTTTCATTCATTCTAAGCCTTTAGTATATCTTGTGAGTTTTAAATTTTCCATGCTCCTTTTTCTCTTCATGCGTTAAAGAATTTTAGCGGACTCGCCTTTTTTTTTTTGTTATAAAAAGAATTTACTCAAGCAACCAGACTGGCAATAAGGTTCCACCCGTTTACAGTTACATCAACCATATGCAGCCGACAATTCTACTGCAATAGCTTCTTTTCTCGCACTTCTCGCCTGTGGAATTCCCGTATACTTGCTTTCCCGACGGCTACAACCTCCAGGAATTTAAATGCAATGTCAATACCCATCTCTTATTTACTTGACTCCAGTCCTTTCTACATCACTCTGTATATCTTGTTATTTTACTCTCTCTACTTTCGCAACTGTCTTCATACCTGCGTTCTCATCCTTCTCTTACCCTTTCTCTGAATTTAAATGCAATGTCAATTCCCATCTCTTATCCACTTGACTCCAGTCCTTTCTACATCACTCCGTATATCTTGTTATTTTCTTTTCTCCCTACTTTCGCAAATGTCTTCACACTTGCGTTCCCATGCTTCTCTTGCCCTTTCTCTAACACCCCCTGTAACTGGTTCGTCTTTCTCTTCACTCTCCTCCTGCCTAAACTTATATTCTCTTATGTAGCCCCTTGCGCATCAGTGGCAGTGTCGCCTTGATTGAGGTGAAACGTTTAAAAAAAGTATTAGGTTTTGGATAAACCATGAAATTTTCTGGGTTCGTAAATCCTAGTCACATCAAGTCTCATTATAAGCTCTGAAGAAATTTTCGTGAATTCAAGGGCGGAATTAAATACCAGTTTAGCACACTTTTCTTTGTTTTTACCGATGTTTTCAAATATATCTGAACTAGCAGTATAGCCCGGCGTTGCTCGAGTGTAATGAAAGCTTTAAAACTAATCAATGGTCCTGGACGTTGGCACGAAAGACTAAAAAGCAATAGTTGTTTCCAGTTAAAGCGAAACCGTAGATTGAAAGAAAAATGAATGGATGTAAGACAAATTTTCATTTTCTGGTATCGATATCAAATAAGTCTTTTTCGTCGTAAACTGAATTTTGAAGGCCCAATAATTCCTCTGAGTAAATGGTATCACGGCTGTGACTAAGAACTACAATTATAGCTAAAAATACAGTCATACAGGCAGATAAACAGACACACACACACACACACACAACATCTTGCCTTTTATATATATATATATATATATATATATATTATCGATTTTCTGCACTATTGTAAGAACTGCAACCTTGAAACTTCTGAATATCGTTTTTTATGTCTTTGTCTGTAAGTGTATCAAATTCGATTAAAATCGGGTCACTCCTCCAATAAGCCGATTTTTTTATTATCGATTTTCAATATTTATCGGGAGTACCTCGACACAAAACCTAGATAAGAACACTCGCAGACGATTATAGTACAACTGTGTAAATTTTCAAGAAAATCGGTTCAGCCGTTTCGGAGTCTATAGGTAACGAACACACACAGACACAGACACATACACACACACACACACAGACAAAGTTCCATTTATAAATAATTTTAGATGTTTATTTCTGAAATACAAACAAAAAATACGACTCTCGCTATGCGTATATGTCTTCAGGTGTGTCGTATTTCTTCTTTATGTGCCGGGTCCTTTCAAACCGTGAGCGATCATGGACTGCCACCAGTCTCTTGTTGACTTTATCCACCATAGTTTATGAATATAGAATACAACGCAGTACGTAATCTGTTCAATGAAACAACGTCAAAGATTATGTTATCTTTTTAACATGACAAAATAAAACAGTGAAGGAAAAAATGCATACTCGCCGTGTATTTGAAATAACCAGGGAATTTATTATTATGGAAACATGAGTACAGCGAACAGTTGTGGATGTTGAACCACCGTGTGTTTATAGAGATCGTGGCAAATCTCAGCCTGCCATGTTTGCTCGCCTCTACCGGAAGTTCCCTTTCCTTGTTTCCCAGCATGCATCTATTAGCTGGGGCACAGACTTCCTTGAATGGTCCAGGGGAGGTAACTTTTGACTTTTTTTATGGTGATCCTAATAGATTAACACTCACGAGTCAGACACTCTACTGAATCGGATTATACCGCCAATACACCGGAAAATATGGCCGCCTTTTATACACGTCGCATTAAATATTTTGAGCCTTTTGATTGGTTAACCCTTCTATTGGTGAACTATAAAATGAATCAGCTCATTGGCTAACCGGTATACAAGGGTACGCAAAAGAACTCCAACACCCCTATTTCTTATCGCTCTCAATAATTCTTCTCTTGATATCCCTCCGCCATCTACTCGATCAAGCCCCTTCAGTATATCTCTTTCTCTCTAGCCGTCCTGTAAGTATCAGATTCACCAAACCCTCTTTCCTCATTACGTGTTTCGGAAACCTCAGCTGTCTCCTCCTGATGCTAAGTATAAGTTTCCTTTTCGTTTGCATACTTTTCAAACACGGCCTCTTTTCAATTTGAGCGTCGGTCTGATATTGTCTTCCAAATTTTCTACAAATACTTTTACGGCTTCTGCTCAGATGAACTTAGCTCACTGGTGTCCCATATACATAAATTTACTCGAGCCACAAGATTAGCAAATAGGACCCACCTTTTACTGTGAAGCCAATAAATTGTAAAAGCAAATTCTACTCCAACAGCTTCTTTTCTCGCATTTCCCGCCCGTTGAATTCCCTTCCATTTATTTTCTCGACACCAACAGTCTTCAAGAATTTAAATGTAAAGTCAATAGTCATCTCCTATCTCACTAACCTGCATTGTCTCTCTAATACTCCTTTCTTCGTCCACTCCACTCTCGTCAGTATTCTCATCCTTCCTGACACCCCCTAGAACCTGTCACTCTTTCTCATAACTTTCCTCCTATGTAACCCCTTGCAAAACAGTGGTAGTAAAATACCTTGCTTGGGGGCGATATGATTATAAAAAAAAGATAGATAGATAGATAGATAGATAGATAGATAGATAGATAGATAGATAGATAATGAACAGACGGAAAGAGATAGATAGATAGATAGATAGATAGATAGATAGATAGATAGATAGATAGATAGATAATGAACAGACGGAAATAGAAAGATAGATAGATAGATAGATAGATAGATAGATAGATAGATAGATAATGAACAGACGGAAAGAGATAGATAGATAGATAGATAATGAACAGACGGAAAGAGATAGATAGATAGATAATGAACAGACGGATATAGATAGATAGATAGATAGATAGATAGATAGATAGATAGATAGATAGTAAGAACAGACGGAAAGAGATAGATAGATAGATAATGAACAGACGGAAATAGATAGATAGATAGATAGATAGATAGATAGATAGATAGATATGATAATGAACAGACGGAAATAGATAGATAGATAGATAGATAGATAGATAGATAGATAGATATGAACAGACGGAAAGAGATAGATAGATAGATAATGAACAGACGGAAAGAGATAGATAGATAGATAGATAGATAGATAGATAGATAGATAGATAGATAGATAATGAACAGACGGAAAGAGATAGATAGATAGATAATGAACAGACGGAAATAGATAGATAGATAGATAGATAGATAGATAGATAGATAGATAGATAATGAACAGACGGAAGGAGATTGATAGATAGATAGATAGATAGATAGATAATGAACAGACGGAAATAAATAGATAGATAGATAGATAGATAGAATCTCCAAGAATTTAAATGCAAAGTCAATTGTCATCTCCTATCTCACTAACCTGCATCCTCTCTCTCATGCTCCTTTCTCCGTCCATCCCACTCTCATTCATCAGTATTCTCATCATTCTCTTAACCTCTTCCTGACAACCCCTGTAACCTGTCTCTCTTTCTCATAACTTACCTTCTATGTAACCCCCTGCTCAATAGTGGCAGTTAAATGCCTTGCTGAGGGCGACACGATTATATATAAAAAAAGCTAACAAATTTGGCTATGCTTTCTGCTGACGACCATGCATTCCGTAAGGGTGTCTGCTTATTGCTATCATTTGCGGAATCTACTAAGACATGTTTCCTTTTCATTTGTGAGGCGGCCATCAACAGAATATTCTCCAAGCATCGCAATATCCGCCTGTAATAAATATCGGCCGACCTTCTATTTTTTTAGGATTGTCTCGCTGTAGAAATGCCAAGAAAGGACGCATCATTTATTTATTCCGCTATATTTTTTGCCTATCTACAGAACGCTTCTCAATCTATCTATCTATCTATCTATCTATCTATCTATCTATCTATCTATCTATCTATCATATCTAATTCTATCTATCTATCTATCTATCTATCTATCTATCTATCTCAGTTCATATCTATCTATCTATCTATCTATCTATCTATCTATCTCTCTATCTATTTCAGTCTTTTCATATCTATCTATCTATCTATCTATCTATCTATCTATCTATCTATCTGTGTGTCTCAGTTTTTTCATATCTAACAAAGGCAGTTATGTTTCGTCACATCTCCACAACAATTGGAGACGTAGATCCATAACAACACACACACACACACACACACACACACACACACACACACACACACACACACATATATATATATATATATGCGTGTGAGTTTGTGTGTGAAATGTGTATGTACATATATATATATATATATGTATATGTATATATATATGTGTGTGTGTGTGTGTGTGTGTGTGTGTGAGTGCAATTTGTTATATATATTATTTATATATTATATACGCGTGGTGCTTATTTGAAAGCGCTCAACGTCAGTGATTGAGCTAACATATTCAGTTGAATTGGTGTGATTTTGTGACCCTGGGTTTCACGCTTTTGCATAGCTTTTCTGAAGATCGCAATCCAACTGAATATATATATATATATATATATATATATATATATATATATATACATATGGAAATGGACTTTATAGCACAGACCATAAATATGAATTTGAAAAGATGTAATGCCATTTTCGCTTTTTTTTTTCTTGAGGAATCATTTCAGTTATCTTGCTTCATCAATCCTTGGTTGGCAAAATCGTTTTGTTTATTAAATATGTTTATCGAAATCCTACGTTCACAGATCTGTACTCAAAGTGGAATTCTTTTGTTCCTCTGTCCTGTAAGATTAACCAGATATCTACCTCAGTCCATCCCGTGTTTGGTTATTTGTTTTTCCTGTACACTTGACCATGAACTTTAGAACATTCATCACAATGTCCGTGCCAAATGGCGTCCTATAAATATCATAAAAAAACGCGATCGAGCGTAAGATACGAAGATTTTAAGAACCGGTAGTTTTTGGACCTAGTCTTTGTCCAATTTATCTGAAATATATATATGTGTGTGTGTGTGTGTGTGTAGACATGTGTGTTTGTGGCTTTTCATGTATAAAGTCTGCCTTCTTCTACCGAGCGCCCAAAGCCCAGAGGTAGAATCGCCGACAGACGCTAATTCGGTCGGGTTTCAATCCTGTGTTAAAAGCAATCGGAGTCTAACAGTACTGATGAGCTGTGATACAGCGAAACAGATCTGTCTGCGGATGACTATATATATATATATATATATATTATTATTTATATATTATATATGTGCGGTATTTATTTGAAAGCGCTCAATATCAGTGATAGAGCTGACATATTCATATAGATAGGTGTGTGTTTGTAACCCTGGGTTTCACGCTCTTGCGATCGTCAGACAAACTGATTAATTTTTAAAAAAAGTTCAAATTACTATTATAATAATTGCATTTATTGCTATTATCATTACACCGCCATTACTAATCACTACTACCGCTTTACACTAACTATTTGCTACCAAAACTGTTATTATCATCCAATGTTACTTTCACCGTATTAATCTGCAATCATCTTTAACGTAAATTACCCATCTCTACCGTAGTAAAATTAATACCACCACACATAAATACACATAAATACTAACAAGCACTACAAATAAGAATTTCTACCATTTAAATATGTGCAACCAAAAAAAAAAAAAAAAAAAAACACAAAGTAATAAACAACTTTAAAATAAAAAATAACAAAACAACCTTAAATAAAATAATGGCAATTTTTACCTGTCATAGTTTCACGCAGACCCCATCATACTTACATATGTACGTACGAGAAATCAACAACTGTCCGCGCGTTGACATCGCTACACTATTCGAATACACTAACCGAATGCGTATGTATGTGCGCAACGGCACACATATGCATATATATGCCGAGCCCCGTACGATTGGCATATTTGTTTGTTTGAGCCCAGGTGGGCGGACGCACGCGTGTGTGTGTGTGTGTGTTTTTTGCGCACGTCAGTGGGTGTACAAATGTGTATATGTCTGCGTCTGTCATGACACTTCCACAAAAGTAGACGAATATACGAAGTCCAACATTCAACCAATTTTTAAGAAAATTAATCAATTTGTCTGACGATCGCAAGAGCGTGAAACCCAGTGTTACAAACTCACATATATATATATATATATATATATATATATATATATATATATATATATCAACTAATGAGCCAGACGAACCCACCTAGGTTTCTCCTAAACGGATCGGCAGGGAAAGCTGGATCTATCTATCTATCTATCTATCTATCTATCTATCTATCTATCTATCTATCTATCTATCTCAGTCTTTCCATATCTATCTATCTAGCTTTCGCTGACGATCCGTTTAGGAGAGACCTAGGTAGGTTGGTTCGTCTAGCTCATTAGGTGCTATTTAATTTGCTCTACCTTTGAATTGGGCGCTTTCTTTTAAGTGGTTACTCTGTCGGGTCTTTCTTTGGGCTTCGTGCTGATTTCTGTCCGAACACTTTTGACTGACTTTCATGCCTTAAGCTCTTTCTTTTTTTGCAACCATTTTTTCCTTCGTTCGATAGTTTTCGAGTAAGGTTTTCGAGGCAAGTATAATCATAATCACGTGTATATATATATATATATATATATATATATATATATATATATATATATATAATCGATACTCGTATTTTAGTAGATATTTTTTTTTTATATTCAAAAGGTATGTTTTTATATTTATCTCTCCCGGCCTGATTATTTACGATAAATTTTGTTACCAAAATGTGTGTAATGCGGCCGCATTCGAACCTGTGACACTTATCAATATAGAGGAAGCCATCAGTTGATCTGGTGCGTCTTAGACCACTCGAACACTACTGATACCACAATCTAAATGCAGTCAAATCATGCCTATAAATCACAGTTTTCGAGTTTACGCAAATAACCATATCTGCTATGAAATGTATCGTAATGTCAACAAATGTAAACATACAATGTTACGGAAAATCCCAAACATTAACGAAATGGTTTAGCAACCGACATATTTAATTTATTTATTTGAACATTATTTTTAATCGATACTGGTATTTGAGTAGATATTCTGTAATTAATCAAACAGTATATTTATATATTTATTTTTACCGGCCTGATACGATAAATTTTGATAATTTTGTTTGGCGGAAAAAATATATAAATATACTGTCTGATTAAAAAAAATAAATAAAATAATTAAAAAAAGAATATCTACTCAAATACGAGTATCCATTAAAAAATGTTCAAACAAATGATTTCAATATGTCGGTTGTTAAACCATTTGGTTAGTCTTCGGAATTTTCCGTAATATATATATATACATATATATATATATATATATATATATAAAAATTAAGACAGAGACGTTATTCCATGTTTAAGCGGAAGTTTAGGCATATTTCAGGTGAACCATCTTCACTTTCCGTCTGTATTGTACAGAAGATTTTATTGTATAGAAGATTTTACACGAATCTTCTCTACAATAAAGACGGAAGCTGAAGATGGTTTGCCTGTTAACCAGTACTGGTTAACCAGTACTGCTTTGCCAAATCTGGAAATGCTGTGAGAAAACGAACCCTAAAAATTGTTTGCTAATTTTTCTTACATTGTAGCGTACTGAAACTGTCTGGTTATCCAGTAATGCAGTAAAAAACAAAGAAATGTAAAAACAAAAAACAAAAAAAAAAACTGAAATTTTAATCTTGGTTCTTGGAATATCAGAACCCTACAAGATGATGACACCGCCCTAGAATGCAGAACTGCTCTCATCTCTTATACATTAAGAAAGTACAATGTTTCCGTCTGTGCTCTTAGTGAAACTCGTTTTTGCAGATACATCTCAGCTGGAGAAGGGTGGTTGTGTTTAGGTATTTTATTAGAGTTTTAAAAGTGAAGGGAAGCATCATCAATCATGTGTAGTCTTTGCTTTTAAATCCGACGTTGCAAAATCATTTATCTCACCTCCGCAAGGAGTTGACGATCGCGTAATGACGCTGACGTTAGTTTTTGAGATGAGGTCCCAAATGACACTTTTAAGTTGCTACTCGCAAACTATGCTATGTCCTGAGCAAGAAATTCAGACCTTTTATGATAAATTGCGCTCCGTTATCTCCAAAGTTTCTTTTCACAGTAAACTCATTCTCTTAGGTGATTTCAGTACACCGAGCTGGAAGGGACCATATGGCCTGGTTTCATTGGCCCGCATGGGTTATTTTATATATATATATATATATATATATATATATATATATATATATATATATATATATATTCAAAATAATAACTAAATAGACTCTGCAAGTATTTAAGTTTTAAATTTATACTAAGATAAACCTTAAGAAAAACCATTAACAAACAGAACCTAATTCCGTTACAATCCGGTGCACTAAGGCGTTGGATAAGAGGGGAGAAAAAAAAGAAATCTGCGGAATAAGGACAAGACATACAATACTCCGCAGTAAAGAAAAAAAACACCCCCAAACGGAACCAACCACAAAAAAAAAAGAAAAAGTGCTCGATACAAAGTACAAACGAAATGCAAAAGTAGAGCAAAGACACACATTAAATATGTGTATATATATATATATATATATATATATATATATATATATATAATCGTATCGCACCAAGCAAAGCGTTATACTGCCACTGTTGTGAAGGGGGTTACATAGGAGGAAAGTTATGAGAAAGAGTGACAGGTTATAAGGGTGTCAGGAAGTGGGTAAGAGAAGGATGAGAATACTGATAAGAGTGGAGTGGACAGAGAAAGGAGCATGAAAGAGAAGATGCAGGCTAGTGAGATAGGAGATGACTACTGACTTTTAAATTCTTGGAGATTGTATCTATCTATCTATCTATCTATCTATCTATCTATCTATCTATTTATCTATCTATCTTTTGTCTTTTTTTTTTATAATCATATCGTCCGAAGCAAGGCATTTTACTTCCACTGTTGTGCAGGGGTTACATAGGAGGAAAGTTATGAAAAGGAGTGACAGAAAAAAGTGGGTATCAGGAAGCGGGTAGGAGAGGGATGGGAATACTGCAGAAATGAGATAAGAGCATGAGAAAGAGAGAGAGAGAGAGAGAGAGAGAGAGAGAGAGAGAGAGAGGATGCAAGTTAGTGAGATAGGAGATGACTATTGACCTCATATTTAAATTCTTGGAGATTGTAGCGGTTGGGGAAGCAAGTAAACGGAAGGGAATTCCACAGGCGAGAAGTGCGTGAAAAGAAGCTGCTGGAGTAGAATTTGCATTTACACTTTATTGGTTTCACAGTAAAAGGGTGGGACCTAATTACTAATCTTGTGGTTTGAGTAAATTCATGTATATGGGGCACCAGTGAGCTAAGTTCATCGAAGTGTAATCAATGCACTTGCGGATGATAGATTTATATATGTGCAGGATTGTTTGAGATGGGGAAAAACTTCCTGAGCCTACACAGAACTGATTTTATTAGCAGCAGACCCAGCTGGGATTCAACATAGTCAGTCCACTCGAGGTCTATTGTGTGAGTTAACCCGAGGAGGCGCAGTATTTTACTTTCAGGGAGACTAGCTTGATCCATGCTAATGGGGGGTATGAGCAATTGTCTGTTATGGTTAATAGATAGCAGTGAAGGCAAGAGAAAGATAAGTATACTGATGAGAGTGGAGTGGATGGAGAAAGAAGCATGAGAGAGAGGATGCAGGTTAGTGAGATAGGAGATGACTATTGACCTTACATTTAAATGCTTGGAGATTGTAGCTGTCAGAGAAACAAGGGAATTCCATAGGCCGGAAGTGCGAGAAAAGAAACTGGTGGAGTAGAATTTTGCGTTTACATTTTATTGGTTTCACAGTAAAAGGGTGGGACCTCGTTGCTAATCTTGTGGCTCGAGTAAATTCGTATATAGGGGGCACCAGTGAGTTAAGTTCATCAGAGCAGAAGCTGTGAAAGTACTTGTAGAAGCGACACAGGGAAGCCACACTGCGCCGGTGAGAAAGTGTCTGTGTCCGAGCTGCAAAGTTGGGATCAGTCACATTGGAGATTCTCCGTTGAATTTTGTCAAGGACTCCTAGGTGGATAGCAGGAGCACCTGACTAGATATGACAGAAAATGAATTCAAATGGATTATGTCTTCATTCCGGGTGTAAGCAATTTCGATCTTTGTATCAGCGACACTATCTTTCAACAGCTGAATCACCACAAAACAACCCGGATCTAAATCCATAAACTGGCATGAGATTGACCATATCAAAATCGAGAAGCGAGACATGTCTGATTTACTCATCACCCGATCTTTTCATAACACAACATGTCTTTCAGATCACGCTCTACTCCGAAGCAGAATCTCTGTTAAACTCTCTCGTAAAAGACGTTTAGTTGGTTCCATTTATATCCAAGCAAATCAATATCCTGGCTTTGAAGACTGAAGGTAAGAGAAATGAGTTATCTGTAGCACTCAACATTAACTATTTGGAGTTAGCCCTTACAGGCCATTACTCCAATGTCCATTCTGGTTTGGAATTAGTACCAGTTAGGTTCCTATCTATGGGTCAAATAGTTTGCGTGTGTTCTTGACTGTACGTGTTTGATATTTAAATACACTGGAAATAAATTTGCATCATTTACTATGTATATGTGTACATAGGGGTGTCTGTATGTTTTCATAAATATATAGATAGATCGATAGATTTACATTCTATCTATCTATCTATCTATCTATCTATCTATCTATCTATCTATCTATCTATCTATCTATCTCAGTCATTTGATTATCTATCTATCTATCTATCTATCTATCTATCTATCTCAGGCATTTTATTATCTATCTATCTATCTATCTATCTATCTATCTCAGGCATTTTATTATCTATCTATCTATCTATCTATCTATCTATCTATCTATCTATCTATCTTGGACACCCTGGCATGGTGTAATGGTTAGTAAGCTTGTCATTCTAGAACATATACTATCAGCCTTGTGCCACATTTGAGCTGTGCTTAGAAAATTATCTATCTATCTATCTATCTATCTATCTATCTATCTATCTATCTGTTGATTTCTACATATCTATGTACATATATCCACGTGTTTCTCTGATTCTATCTATCTATCTATCTATCTATCTATCTATCTATCTATCTATCTATCTATCTATCTTGGATACCCCGGCATAGTGTAATGGTTAGCAATGTTGTTTTGCTAGAACCAGTTTCAACTGAGTACTGTGTCCCATACTTTCGGCCTTGTGCCACATCTAATTTGCGCTTAGAAGATTTGCTGTCTATCATAAAGTTAATTTCCCACACCACCGCTAATAAACAATAAGTGAAGCTCTCTTTCTCTGCAAAACCAATAATTTAATGGACTAACTGTCCACCTTGTTTCAATTTTCACCAGACTAATGAATTTGTTTTCATAGTAAGATCAATCCCTGCGCCGAGCATTCTGTATTTAGACTCAGTGGAAACTCATCGAACAGTAGCCAAGCAGTACCAAATCTTAACTAGACGTGATATATATACACACACACACATATATATATATATATATATATATATATATATATATATATCAGCAGTGAGACGATAACTACCGGCCTGTGCTTAAAAAAATGATGTATTTTATACTATTTTTTCATTATTTATTACCAAGTTAATAATTGTAAATGAAAATAGAATGGTTCTTTTGTTAATATTGCACAATGACATGTGCATCAAATGAATTTATAAATATTTAATAATTACCTATTTACCTTAATTGCAGTTTCATCAATGAAAGAATGAAGAAAATTTAGGGTGATTCGGACAAGTTCATCTTTGCTTCCTTGCCTTGTAAGATTTTGCAAAGTAATAATAACAAAAGAACCATTCTATTTTCATTTGGGAATAAATACTAAAAGTAGTATGAAATGCATAATTTCTTTTTAAAAAAACTGGGGTGGCCTAATAATTATGGCCGGTAGTCTATATATATATGGGTATAGATATATATATAGCAAATCTACAGGGTGCGATTGGTAAATTGTCGCTATTTGCCTTGTAAAATTTTGCAAATTAATAATAACAAATGAACCTTTCTATTTTCATTTGGGAATAAATACTAAAAATAGTACCAAATACATTATTTTTTTAAAACTAGGGTGGCCTAATAATTATGGCCGGTAGCGATATCTATCACTGTATAATAACTTTGGGTTCAGCTTTGAGTTCTTTGTGAGTTACGCGGATTAATATACATCTGATTAAATCTGTAGAGCACAAAACGATTTCGTACCAACAGTGAAGATGAAGAAAATGTAAATAATTTGTAATTTGTCATATCAGAAATTTAGACATAAATTATTTATTAGGTAGATATTTTGACTCCTCATCACCACTGGGACGAGTTGAGGCACAAGGTGGGTTTTTAAAGGGCCCGGTCCCTGCTACCGTCGGTTGCACTGGCCTCGATGGCGACCACTGATCTACACTTTTAGTGCAAAGGGGTAGAGCAGCCTCAGGCATCTGTTTCACTGGACCGCCTGTCTAAACTTTTACTCTTATGTGTCCCCCTGCGCATCAGTGGCGGTACTGCCTTGCTTGGAGTGAAACTATTAAAAAATACTACCTAATCTCAGACAAATACTGAAAGGGAAAATGAAGGGTTCATCCTTTTGACTTTGCTTTTCTGGTAATCTCTACCGTCATTGTTTTAATTTTGAGTAAATGTAGAATCGTTGTTAATGCTTTCATTTAGGAAAAACTTACGCTTTTGGTGATCATGTCTCGAAAGAGACATGACCTACTGGGCAGAAGATTATCCCGCTGTAGGTTGCCATTGCTTTCTGCGGTAGAGTGGTTGCAGACCAAGGCTATAGAACCCAATCTGTCCTGTTATGGCTAGATGGGGAAGATATGTACTATATTATTAAGTAGTATTTAGTATTCAGTTTATTACTTCATAACAATAGAAAACTGATCCCCCACTTTATGACCAGTAGAAGCCTCAATCATCTTTCCAACTATTATATTCCGTCAATCAGTTAAGTGCCATACGTGATAAATGCTTTTGGCGATCATGTGTTGAAAGAGACATGACTGACTGGGCTGAAGATTATCCCGCTGTAGGTTGCCATTGCTTTCTGCGGTAGACTGGTTGACAGCCAAGGCTATAGAACCCAATCTGTCCTGTTATTTGACTCATGGCTAGATGGGGAAGATATGTACTATATTATTAAGTATTATTTAGTGGGGGATCAGTTTATTACTTCATAACAATATAAAACCGATCCCCCACTTTATGCCCAGTAATCATGTTTTTAACTATTCAGTCAGTCAGTTAAGTGCCGTACGTGATACACGCGTGGGCGATCATGTCTCGAAAGAGACATGACTGACTGGGCAGAAGATTATCCCGCAGTAGGTTGCCATTGCTTTCTACGGTAGACTGGTTGCCAGACAATGCTATAGGACCCAATCTGTCCTATTATTTAATCCACAGATCGAGGGAAGAGACGGATTAATACCTTTCCCAAGGGTATTTGTGTGCAAGGACTTCTCTTTCTGAGTCGATATCCACTGCACCACAACGCAAATCCTATATATATATACGTCATCCACATACAAGCCTGTTTCGCTGTATCACGGCTCATCAGTGTGGCTAGACATCCACTTGCTTCTGGCCGAGACTGAAACTCAACCGATTTGGTGTCGCTAAAAAGTACACAGATAAAAATCTGAGATTTCGATGACATCCATTGATGTAGATTAGTTTTTCGTCGACTGTATTGTAAAATATAAGATATAATAAAAGTTCATGGCAATGTAGCAGAGAGTGTAAGTTTCCTTTGTTAGAGTTACAAGTCACAGTATTGCTCTAAATGTGTGACCGTGCGATATCAAGAGATGCTTGTACATGTAAACGTGAAAGTGGCCATCATCGATAAAGCTACGCCTCAGAGAAGTAATTAGTCTGTTCGTCTCGGAGATTAATACTCTCATAGTGGTTTGGTTCCTTCATGTATGGCCTTTTGACCGTATGCCTTGCTGAGTACTTTTATAGATACGCACGTACATGCAAAATACACTACAGCACACAATGCAAAGAAAAAGTAAAAAGAAAACCCTACAAGCTTATTTAACAAAATAAGCAGGCCACATTAAATAAAACATCATTTAACATAGGAAACGATATTTTTAAATGTACTTAATATATTCATATGTGCCTGTATATATACAGGCGCATATTAAATTTTGTTACGTGTTATAAGTTGTAACAAAAGAAGAAATATGATTGACCAAAACACAGAGCTAAATTCAAGGGATGTGTTAATTACGCTCGTATTTTCTCTACCGCGACCATCTTCTTGTCTCGTCCTTTTATTTCGTCTTCTAAGGCTCCAAACAGGTCATTTGGGAATTCACACCAAGATAGATAAACTGCAAGAAAACCGAATGCATGGTCATCAGCAAAAAGGGCGGCCCAAAATGCCAAATACAGGTCGGGGATACTAAAATCAAGCAGGTACAAAAAATCTAACAGAAGACGGAAAGTGCGACACAGAAGGCAAATTGGCATGGCAAAAGAAGCATTCCAGAAGTTGAGTAAAGTATTAAGAAACAGGACAATTTTGCTAGAAACAAAGAAGAGAGTACTGATTTGCTATGTGATGTCAGTTCTTCAATATGGCAGCGAATGCTGGACAATATCATCAAAGATGAAGGAAAAACTTGAAATAAATGAAATGTGGTTCCACAGAAGAATACTGGATATAAAGTGGGGGATCAGTTTCATATTACAATCAATATATAAACTGACCCCTCACTTTATGAGCACATCATTTTCTATACATTTATATTCCTGAGATCCAAAAGCACAAGGATGCATCCCAGAAGCTGAGTAGAGTATTAAGAAACAGGACAATTTCGCTATAAACAAAAAAGAGAGTACAGGATTGCTATGTGTTGTCAGTTCTTCAATATGGCAGTTAATGCTGGACAATATCATCAAAGATGAAGGAAAAGCCTAAAGGGACTGAAATATGGTTCTAGAGAAGGATGCTGTGGATATCATGGATCGAGCATGTGAGCAATGATGAGGTTTCGGAAAGGATGGAAACGGAAAGGAAATTAATACTGAGCATCAGGAAGAGACAGCTAAAAGTTCCTGGGACATGCAATGAGGAAGGAGAGTTTAGAGAATCTGATACTAACAGGCCCGATAGAGGGAAGGAGTAACAGGGGAAAACAGCGTGTAATGTACTTGACTGGCCTGAGCGGGTAGATGGTAAAACGGGGATTGCGTGGTGTCACAGGAGAAAGTGTGCTAAGAGCCACCAGAAATAGGAAAATGTGGAAGACCATGATCGCCTACGTCCTAGAAGAACAAGGCACATAGAAGAAGAATAAGAATGTAGGTACATCAAAATATATGTTGCCGTCATTTTAGACGACATACTGATATATTTTAACGTCATTTTTGACGGCATGGTCCCACTCGAATTCATTATAATAATGTTTAAATTAAACCACCCATTATTTTAAGTGTTGTGTTTATTAGCAATAAGCATCGTAAATATTCATAAAATAATATGTAAGTAATTTGAACCGTTTATTCGATCAACAATTTGTCTAAATTAATGTGCTATACGGAAGTACTTAGGCATCCGCCCATGAATTGAATACTACTGCCATATCTGGTCAGACGCCTCTGCTATTCAGCTCGGGGTTCTTGACAAAATCCAACGAAGAATCTGTAACGTGATCGATTCCGACTTAGCAGCTCGGCTGCAGTCGCTCTCTCACCGGCGGGACGAGGCTTCCCTGTGCCTCTTCTATAAATATTTTCACGGCTTCTGCTTCAATGATCTTCGATCACTGGTGCCCTCTAGGTATGAATTTACGCGAGCTACTAGATTAGCAACTAGGTCCCACCCTTTTACAGTGAAACCGATAAAATGTAACTGCAATTTCTACTCTAACAGCTTCTTTTCACGCACTTCCCACATGTGGAATTCCATCCATATACTTGCTTCCCCGACAGCTACAATTTCCAGGAATTTAAATGTAAGGGCAATAGACATCTCCTATCACACTAACTCGCATCCATTCTCTCAAGCTCTTTTTTCATCTACTCCACCCCCATCCTCGGTATCCTCATCCGTCTGTTACCCTCCTCCTGACATTTCCTATAACTAACCCCTCTTTCTCATCACTTTCCCCTATGTAACCCCCTGCGCAACAGGGGGTTACATAGTGACAGTAGAATGCCTTGCTTGGGGTGAGATGATTAAAAAAGATACATAAATCTTTCCATATCCTGAATCTTAGGTAATCTATTGTATGTAAATGAACTTTGTCTCTGTGTGTGTGTGTGTGTGTGTGTGTGTGTCCGTTACCTATAGACTCTGAAACGGCTGAACCGATTTTTTGAAAATTTACACTGTTGTACTATAAGCGTCTGCGAGTGTTTTTAGCTAGGCTTTGTGTCGAGGTACCCCCGATAAATATCGAAAATCGGATTATAGAAGGAGCGTTCCGATTTTAACCAAATTTGATACATTCATAGACAATGACATAAGAAACGATATTCAGAAGTTTCAAGGTTGCAGTTCTTACAATAGTGCAGAAAATCGATAATATATATATATATAAAAGGAAAGATGTTTGTGTGTGTGTGTCGGTTTATCTGCCTGTATGTCTGTTTTTTTTTCAGCCCTTTTATTTTAGTTTTAGCTTCAGGTTTGACTCTAAGTAGGTATAATTGTAGTTCTTAATCTCAGCCATGATACCATTTACTCAGAGGACTTATTTAGCCTTCAAAATTCAGTTTACGGCGAAAAAAAAACTTATTTGATATCGATACCAGGAAATCAAGATTTGACTTACATCCATTCATTTGTTTTCAGTCTACCGTTTCGCTTCAACTGGAAACAACTATTGCTTTTTAGTCTTTCGTGCCAACATTCAAAGAGTCTGAGCTCCAGGACCATGGATTAGTTTTAAAGCTTTCATTACACCCGAGCAACGCCGGGCTATACTGCTAGTTTAATATAAATCGAATGTTAAAATGAATTTACTGAATACGAAGGCGAAATTGCAAATTCTCTTAACATAAATGATATAATGACTATAACTAAATAATCCAAATTTTTATCTCCTGCAAAATGTTTGTTTTTAACGCCATTAACTGGGAGAATTAAAAAACATTTTACGTTATATATATTAATCATATTAATCATATTAATCATATATATTAATCATATATATTTATCTACATATATATATATATTAATCATATTAATTATAATATATTAATCATATTAATCATATTAATCATATATATTAATCATATATATTTATCTACATATATATATATATATTAATCATATTAATTATAATATATTAATCATATTAATCATATTAATCATATATATTAATCATATATATTTATCTACATATATATATATATATTAATCATATTAATTATAATATATTAATCATATTAATCATATTAATCATATATATTAATCATATATATTTATCTACGTATGAAGAAACTGGAATTATTAGAGTGGAATATCTTCACACACACACACACACACACACACACACACACACACACACACACACACGTATACACACACACATAAATATATACGATTAGAATAAGTAAAGAACAAGTCGGAAATAAGTGTCTTTTATCTGACATGTTTCACTTTTAAAAGTGAAACATGTTAGATTAAAAACACTATTTTCCTATTTGTTCTTTAATTATTCTATTCATCTAGTCGGATTCCGATCCATATATTCAACTGATATATATATATATATATATATATATATAACTCCTTAATATATATATATATATATATATATATATATATATATATATATGACGAGCCGTTGTGCGAAACCGCGGTAGGTCTTGGTGATCTTGCGATTTTTTTCGTGTGTTTTTGCTCTGCGTAACTGCCTTTTTGTAAACACTTTTTGGTTAGTTTAGTATCGAGCACTTTTCTTTCCTGGTGGTTGTTCCGTTCGAGGGTTTTTTTCTTTACTGTGAAGAACCGTATGCATTGTCGGTCCTACGCAGTTTTCTTTTTTTTTCCCCTCTTTGTCCAAAGCTCTATAGCCGAGGACGATAACGGAGTTAGATTCTGCTGGTTATTCATAGTCTTTAAAAGTTTCTTGTGTAACATTTTAAGATTAGAATACGTACAGAGTCGGTTTTATTATTATTATTAATATATATATATATATATATATATATATATATATATATTAAGGAGTTATAGGGAAATTTACGAAACAGGCATTAGTCGACATATTCATATTTTTATTTTGATCTGCAGGAAGATATATATTTCCCAAACGATCTCTCAAAACGGTTAATTCCGGTGGGAGTTATAATGTGCTGATTAGCTAATCAAAATAAACAGACTTCTCCTCAAATACGAGTATCCATTAAAAAATAATGAGGTTAAACAAATAAATATTCGTATATTTTTATATATATATTACCATTTATTAATTCGACGTGTTTTTTTTAATTATATTTAAACAATATATTTAGTTGATATATATATATATATATATATATATATATATTTAGTTGATACACGTATTTTCAGTAGACGTGCTTCGGTTATTTATTAACCTGTACATCTATTTATTTTCGCCTAACAGCCTGGATGTTCAAGATATATTATTAAAATAAAAACTGTGACCCACTGCAGGATTTGAACCTTTGATGTCTTGGCCACTAGACGAGAATAAATAAATATACTGTTTGATAAATAACCGTAGCGTCTATTCTAATAAGAATATCTACAAAAAAATATCATTTAAAGTGATAAAAAATTTGTCCGGTCTATAAAAAAAACCAATTATTTCTTCCGAAATATATATATATATATATATATATATATATATATATATAAAGGTAGACTTTGAAAAAAATGCGTGTACGCATCGCTCATTCAGTAAAATGAATTTGAGCACCATAGCTATTGGGCGCGTAATATGATATGCACTAAAAAGACTGCCTTCTTCCACCGAACGCCCCGTGGCCCAATTCGGTCGGGTTTCGAGCCTGGGTTGTGTAGCAATCGGAGTCTAATCGTACTGATGAGCTATGATACAGCAAAACAGATCTGTCTGCGGATGACAACAACAATATATATATATATATATAGAGAGAGAGAGAGAGAGAGAATGGGCATACATATATATATATATATATATATATATATATATATATACTTGCACGCACGCATGCACACCTATATATATATATATATAGGTGGCATATACCCCATATATATATGCGCAAAAAACACAAACGCGTGCACACTAGTACATACATATATAGTGTATACACTTCTTATATAAACTCACAAAAACACTTGGCCACACTTACGCACATACCCACATGAGCAAACTCATATAGGGTGTATATAATTCATACAAACTCATATGAACTAAAATACACACACACACACACATATATACATTGTGGGGCATACCTCTCTTATATACAGTCACACAAATACACATTTACACACACGTGTATATATATACATACACAGGCACACACACATACACGCGCACACACACAAACACACACATATATATATATATATACATATATATATATATATACATATATATGTATACACGTTGTATACACTTCTTATATAGAAACACACACAGACACTATATATATTTATATATTGTTTGTTTTTGAAGGAAAGACAAACTATATATATATATATATATATATATATATATATATATATATATATCCAGTGGCTTACTCCTTTACCCTGTCTCTTCCATCCACCATCTTCCCAACGTTTTCCGGTGTTTATCACTACCAGACTCAACCCAATACCCGTTTACAGTTCATCCCATTTTCATAAATCATTTGGTGAATCACTCGTTTTGCAGTCGACCTATACACATTTCCACGCGCGTTTTCCCTATCCCAACCCCTGGGATTCATTTTTCCTGCCCCTCTCGTTTCCTTCCGTCGACATCGCGTCCGAAGCACGCCCATCCACAGTACCCAACAACGTCTGATCCATTTGAGTCATCAGACTCTATTGCCGATCCCGTCTTTGATTCGCTTTCACGGCTTCAAACATCTTCGTTTCAAGCACTTCTCTTTCTTCACATCCTCTTCTTCTTCTTCCTTCTTCTTCTTTTTACCAATTTCTTTTCTCGTTCTATTTCTTCACTATTTTTCTCCTTCACCTCTACTCTTTCTCTCTTAGCTCTTTCTTTCTTTTTCATTTTCTATTTTACTTTTCCCTCTCTTTCTCTCATCTCTTTTGTTTCCCTGTAACATTTTCTTATTCCTTACCCTCACTTTTTATTCTTCATTTTCATTTCTACTTTCCCCCTCTTTCTCACACCTTTTCTCTTTCCCTGTTAGCTTCTTCTTCTTCTTCTTCTTCTTCTACCCTCTCTTCTTTTCTCCTCTTTCATTTCCTATTTTACTTTCTTACACTTTCTCTCACCTCTTTTTTCCCTATTATCATCATCTTTTCTTCTCTATTCTCTCTTCTTTTTTCTTCTTTTTTATTTCCTTTTCTACTTCCCCCTCTTTCTGGCACCTTTTCTCTTTCCCTGTTAGCTTCTTCTTCCTTCTCTTTTTTCTCTTCTCTTTCATTTCCTATTATACTTTCTTCCTCTTTCTCTCACTTCTCCTCGTTCTTCTTTTTCTTTCTTCCCACTCTTTTTTAATTTCCAATTCTACTTCCCCCTCTTTCTCTCACTTCTTCTCTTTCCCTGTTACCTTCTTCTTTTTCATCTTCTGTCTCTTTTTTTTCATTCCTATTCTTCTTCCCCCCTTTCTCTCACTTCGTCTCTTTCCCTGTTACTTTCTTCTTTTTCTTCTTCCCTCTATTCTTTTTTCATTCCTATTCTTCTTCCCCCTTTTTCTCTCACTTCTTCTCTCTGTTAGCTTCTTTTTCTTCCCTACCCTATCTTTTTTTCTTCTTTTTCATTTCCTATTCTACATCTCTCTTTTTCTCACTCTTCTTCTCTTTCCCTGTTACCTTCTTCTTTTTCTTCTTCCTTCTCTTTTTCTTTTCCTATTCTACTTACCCCGCTTTCTCTCACTTCTTCTTTTTTCTCTGTTAACTTCTTTCTCTTCTCCCCTCTCTTTTTCTTCATTTCCTCTTCTACTTCCCCCTCTTTCTTTCACATTTTTCTTTCTCTGTTAGCTTCTTCTTCTTCTTTCTTTAACTTTTATTCTTCTTTCTTTTCTCATTTTTCTTTTCTTTTCTTTAATCTTCACCGTCTCTTTCTTTTTTTTTTCAACCTTGACTCTCTTCTTTTACAGTATCTTCTTCATTTATCTTTTTTATCTTCTTTCTTCTCTTTCACTTTCTCTTCCTTTTCCTTCTCTTTTTCCTGCCTTTTACTCTCTTTCTTTAATTCCCCCCCCCCAATTCACATGCTTCTATCCCGTCCTCTTCACTTAGACTCTCTCTCCTTTATTCCTCTTCAGTTTTTTCTGACACCCCTTCCCCTGCCTCGTTTCTGCCTCACTCCAACGTCTATCGCTTCTTTCCTTCCTTACCCACTTTTTATATTTCAATAAAAGATTCTTCAGCTATTGATCCATTGGTCAATCTATTTTATTCATTTGTCGTTGGATCCAACCTTTCTCGATTTGTTTAACGATGGTTTTCCCGTTCGCTCAATCTCTTGATTTCGATTTCGTCCATTACCTCTTGTTGCCTTTTCGTTTATTCACCCCCATATTTGCATCTGTTTGGTCTTCCTCTATCGTTACACGTTTCTCTATTTAGATCAGTTTTCTTTCATTCTAATCATTTTTCTCTTCTTCCTTTCTATTCTCCTTCTTTCTTTTTCTTATTTTTCTTGTTCATTTTTTCACTGTTTTTCATTCTTTCTTTCAATCTTTTCTTCTTGCTTGTTTTATTTTCTCTCTTTCGCTTTTGTTTCGCGTATTACTTGACTTTTTCAATTTTTCTCTTTCTTTTTCTTCCAATACATACAATTCAGTTTTTGGCATGGTCTCACTCTTTAAATATTTCTTGTCCACCTCGACGTGGTGCAATGGCTAACAAGTTTGTCTCGCTAGAACCTTTTACAAATGAGTAGTGAGTTTGATCCTCGCTAGGTACCCCATACATTCGGCCTTGTGCCACGTTAAAGAGGCGCTTAGAAAATCAGCTCTTTAAATATTTTTGTTTTGCTATTTTCTTTCTGTTATTCTTTCTAAAAGTTATTTTGTTTTTCTTTCTAAAGATACATTCTTTGTAAGAGTTCCTTCTTTCTAGAAGGTGCCACTCTTTAAAATATTTTCTTTCTTTCTAAAAGTTATTTTTTTCTTTCTTTGCTTCTTTTATCTTTATTTCTTTCTAACGACACATTAAGAATTCTTTCTTTCTAGAAGGTTCCACTCTTTAAAATATTTCTTTGTTTGCTTCTTTCTTTGTTTTTCTTTCTTTCCGTTCTACTAAGGTCACTTTATTTCTACGAGTTATTTATTTCTAAATGTTCTTTCTTTCTCGTTGATTTTACTTTCTCAGAAATCATTTTTTTCGTTTTATATATATATATATATATATATTGTTTTTCTTTCTTATATTTTCTTTAATAAATTATTCTTATTATTTGTTTTTCTTTATCTTTTAATTAAATTACTATTCATTTTTAATGATTTTCATTATGATATATTTTACTTGTTTGTTTTTCATTTTTTTTTCGTTTTTTAATTTCTTTATTTTTTATGTTATATCTTATTCTTTGTTGTTTCCTTCCTTCCTTCCTTTGCCTTTTTCTTTATTTCTTCCTCATTTTTTATATAACGGCTACCTCAGAACGAGAAATCGGGGAGCCGAGTTCGAATTCCAGTACATTCCTTGCATTCACTTGCATTCGTACAAATGCCCATGGGAAATGTATTAATCCGTCTCTTCCCTCCAGTTATGGGCTAAATAATATGACAGATGGGGTTCTATAGCATTGGCTGGCAACCAGTCTACCGCAGAAAGCAAAGGCAACCTCCTGCGGGATAATCTTCAGCCCAGTCAGTCATGTCTCTTTCGAGACATGATCGCCCAAGCGTGTATCACGTATGGCACTTAACTGATTGACTGAATATAATAGTTGTAAACATAATTAAAACTTCTAATGGACATAAAGTGGAGGATTGGTTTTCTATTGTTATGAAGTAATAAACTGATCCCTCACTAATTATACTTAATATAATAATGTAATATAATCTCTCTTCTCCCTCCAGCTATGAGTTAAATGGCAGGACAGATTGGATTCTATATTCTTGGCTGGCAACCAATCTACCGCAGAAATCAGTGGCAACCTACTGTAGGATAACATTCTGCCTAGTCAGTCATGTCTCTTTCGAGACATGATCGACCAAGCGTGTATCACGTATGGCACTTAACTGACTGACTCATGTTTTGAGTTTTTTTTTATTTCTTGTTTTAATTTTTTTCTTTCTTTTTGTTTTTATTTTCATGTCTTTATTTACTTTTCATAATTATTTACCTAAGATTCTTTTTTAAGTCCATCTTTTTTTTACAATTTAGATATTCATGTTTTATTTAATTATTCGTCCGTTTGTTTCCTCGTTTTTTCTTACTTTTTGCCCATCGTCATTTTCTCTTTTTCTCTCAACAATCCCACCCACCTTTCTCTCGCCCCCCCGCTGTCCTTTTTTACCCGTCCAATCGATCGATCCATCTATCGTCACATCTTCCTGTCTTTGATCCATTTACAGTTTCTTTCTTTCTCTCTCTCAGAGTTATTTTCAGGCCACTCCTTCTCCAGTTTCTTCTATTGATTCGACTGTGTCTCGTTCTTCCAGTCGGTATACCTCGGCCTCTTCTTGCCTTCCAAACAACACCAATCATTCTTATTTATTCAAACAGCCACTCAGCTCTTCAGCCCCACCTCAAACTTTTGCATACTACCTTATAAAGAAAACTTGCGTTTATTTCCAACTGTTGCTGAACAAACTGCCATTACTATGCATACCATTGCCCACCAACACCCAAGTTGTTAGTGTATCTTTTAATGGTGGTGGCGTTGCCTGCTGGGTTCCTCAGACCGCGGAAGGTGGTTACCAACTACCGTCAGCCCACAATCAAACTAGACAGAAAACCTCCAAGAGTTATTATCGACGAGACGAGGAGTTGCTGGGCAGAATTCCCAAAAATAGTAGGAATCATTCCTTTAGAACATCTCTGGATCAACCCATTTATTCTTCGCCATTTTCCCGCTCAAAATTCTGTCACTTCTTACCCCTCCTACTCCTCTTACACAGTTCCCTCTTCCTTTTCCTCTTCTATTTTAATCTTGTCAATTTTTCTCTCCCCCTTCTCCTCCCTAAGATCCATCATCCTTTATCCCCCCGACCATTTCCAAGTTTCCTCGCCACTGTTTCATTGGCGCTTGCAAATTCTTTAACGTTCTGTGCAAACATTTTATGTTTTGGACGTGGGTAGAAGTTGAGGTAGCTTCAATTCACTTAATATTGAGCACAGTTTAAAGTCGTTGTGATGGGTTCGAATCCAAAAGTAGTAATGAAGTTTTGATAATCTTGGTAAAATTTAAAATCGATTTTTAGAATCGTCGTAACGGGTTCAAATCCAAAAGTTGTTTTACCCTTTTAATAGTCTTAGAAAAAAAATTAAATTAATTTTTAGAACTGTTGTGACGATATTAAGCTAAAAAATATCATACAGATTTAATAGCTTTGTAAAAATTTGAAATGGATTTTTAGTTGTCGTTAAAGCTTCAACTTCAAAAACAACCATAGACTTTTAATATTCTTTGCAAAATTTGAGATAGATTTTTAGAGTTGTGACTGGTTCAAATCTAGTGGTATTCATACAGTTTTAATATTCTTTGCAAAATTTGAGATAGATTTTTAGAGTTGTGACTGGTTCAAATCTAGTGGTATTCATACAGTTTTAATATTCTTTGCAAAATTTGAGATAGATTTTTAGAGTTGTGACTGGTTCAAATCTAGTGGTATTCATACAGTTTTAATATTCTTTGCAAAATTTGAGATAGATTTTTAGAGTTGTGACTGGTTCAAATCTAGTGGTATTCATACAGTTTTAATATTCTTTGCAAAATTTGAGATAGATTTTTAGAGTTGTGACTGGTTCAAATCTAGTGGTATTCATACAGTTTTAATATTCTTTGCAAAATTTGAGATAGATTTTTAGAGTTGTGACTGGTTCAAATCTAGTGGTATTCATACAGTTTTAATATTCTTTGCAAAATTTGAGATAGATTTTTAGAGTTGTGACTGGTTCAAATCTAGTGGTATTCATACAGTTTTAATATTCTTGGAAAAATTTGAGATAGATTTTTAGAGTTGTGACTGGTTCAAATCTAGTGGTATTCATACAGTTTTAATATTCTTTGCAAAATTTGAGATAGATTTTTAGAGTTGTGACTGGTTCAAATCTAGTGGTATTCATACAGTTTTAATATTCTTGGAAAAATTTGAAATGCATTTCTTAGTGCACTCACTTTTTCTGTCATCCAAAAATTCAAGTCGATATGCATTTTATTTGTCACAAAGGCATGTATAATTTTTTTACTAGGTTGGCAAACCCAATGCAGTTCAACATCCTTGACAGTCTCAGCAATTTTTTGAACTTTAACATTTCTGTTGCCTCGGTTTTCATATCGGTGTGTAATCTCTCCAGAATTCAAGGCTATAGAGGAAGATCTTCATTACAGAGCAGTTCGAACTCTTATATATATATATATATATATATATATATATATATATATATATAAATAACCTTTTTTCTTTTTTTTTTATTTCTTATATAATAAACTAGCATCATAGCTCGGCGTTGCCCGTGCAACTCATAACATTTTATTTGTAGGGACTTGGTTATATAAAAAAGCTGATTATATAAAAATTGTTGTTTAAAAATGGTTAAAAATTACCCTTAAAAAAATCTATTTTCTTTTGTTTTGCGCAAACGTGATTTGATGTTTTGTGTGACATTGTAAACAACATTGCGTTTGTTTTTGTTTCAAAATTTCGGAGGAAAATATTTAGTTTTTGACTAAATGAATTTAACATAAAAGTAAAAATTATTTATTTTGTTTTATTGAAATTATAAATATAAAATTTTACGATCTCAGTTCAGAAATTTTTGAAGAATATTTAAGAATGTAGAAATGTAAAAACTATTACGCTCAAAGTTAAGAAAGGTTCTAAGAATATTTAAAAATGTAGGCATTTAATTTTAGAAGAAAATTTACATTAATGCTTTTTTTAAAAAATTTTATTTTCTGAAGCATGAAATATTAAATCTGAAAAAAAAAAAACATTTAAATAATTAAATTAACCATTGGCACCTTTGTTTTACAAATTTCTTTTGTTTCAAAATTACGTGGAAAATATTCACATTTTTTTGTTGTTGACCAAATGAATTTTTAAAACGTCTGATTGTAAATTAAGTATAAAGGCAAATATTTTTTTTTAATAAAAAATATTTTAGTCACGTTTGACACGTGTTATTTGATTTCTGTGACGTAATTCAGCAATTATCTTAGATCTTAGATGTTTTTACGGAGCAAATGTAAACAATCGGCTCCATTGGCCAAAAAGTGCGAAAGGTAAAAATTGCTAAACTTAAACTCAAAAAGTATGTGTCGACCTGGCTTCCATTTAGATATGTTTCTCTAGAAAGTTTGAATGGCGTCGCTTAAAAATGTAGGCCTGCATAGGGAACAGTCACACACAGACCGATAGATTGTCTTTTATATATATAGATTAGTTACTTTTTTGTGTATTTTTAATTTTGTTCCTTGTAATTTTTATAATATATTTTGTTGTAGTTCCTGTTCTGTGTCAGCCATTAATTTGGTGTTCTGTGTTGTTGCTTTTGCTTTTAAGATTGTTCCCACCGATAATAAATCCTGGTAGGACTTTTAGTTTTCTTAGTATTTGAATTAATAACTTCTTTTTCTTCTCCGTAAATAATACCAATGTGCTAAATTCATTTAAAACAACAACAAATAATAATTCAACATTTAAATTTAAAAAAAAAAAAAAAAAAAAAAAAAAAAGAAATATCACCGTTTTAATTACTTTTCCACTCTTGGTTTATTTTTCATTATTGTGAGTTTTTTTTTATAATCATATCGCCGGAATTTTACTGCCCCATTTTTGCAGGGGGTTACATCGGAGGAAAGTTATGAGAAAGAGTGACAGGTTATAGCGGGTGTCAGGAAGTGGGTAAGAAAATGATGAATGTGACTATGAAGTAAGGGATCAGTTTATATATTGATTGTAATGTTGAATTGATCCCCCATTTATATCCACATTATAATAATATAGAATTTTTTTTTCATAATCATATCGCCCCAAGCAAGGCATTTTACTGCCACTGTTTTACAAGGGGTTACATAGGAGGAAAGTTATGAGAAAGAGTGACAAGTTATAAGGGGTGTCAGGAAGTGGGTAAGAAAATGATGACTGTGACCATGAAGTGAGGGATCAGTTTATTTATTGATTGTAATGCAGAATTGAACCCCCACTTTATATCCACATTATAATAATATAGTTTTTTTTTTATAATCATATCGCCCCAAGCAAGGATTTTACTGCTGCTGTTTTACATGGGGTTACATAGGAGGAAAGTTATGAGAAAGAGTGACTGGTTATAAGGGGTATCAGGAAGTGGGTAAGAGAAGGATGAGAATACTGATGAGAGTGGAGTGGACGGAGAAATGAGCATGAGAGAGAGGATGCAGGTTAGTGAGATAGGAGATGACTATTGACTTTACATTTAAATTATTGGAGATTGTAGCTGTCGGGAAAGCAAGTAAATGGAAGGAAATTCCACAGGTGGGAAGTGCGAGAAAAGAAGCTACTGGAGTAGAATTTGCGTTTACAATTTATTGGTTTCACAGTGAAAGGGTGAGACCTAGTTGCTAATCTTGTGACTCGAGTAAATTTATATATAGGGGGGGGGGGGCTCCAGTGAGCTAAGTTCATCTGAGCAGAAGCCGTTACATTATTTGTAGAAGAGACACAGGGAAGCCACATTGCACCGGTGAGGAAGTGACTGTATCTGAGTTACCAAGTCAGAATCGATCACATTACGGACTCTCGGTTGAATTTTCTCAAGGACACTTAGGTGGTTAGCATGAGCACCCGACCACATAAACCAGATTTAATTTCATATCAGGAAACGAAAACAAAAAAGTCAATAAAAATTTGTTTTTCACATTGTTAACGAGATTTTAACAGAAGGAAAATCTAACCCAGCTGTCCTTTTAAGTATCAGATCCTTTAAGCAGATCGTTGATAATGGATTTCATCAATTTCCTCTCATTTGTTGATTTAAATATCGTCTTTTCATTTACCTTTCTTTTTCTCTTCCGTGCAACTTCCTCGTTAAGTAGGATAGTCCTTGTTTCTCTTTATGACACTTGACTTTATTGACTTGAGTGTATCAAATTCTCTAGGCCCCGTTTTACTCTTTTTTAATATGGAAATTAAGTTTTTTATCATTGAAAGTTTAAGTCTCCGTAGACTTATTCCTCAATCGCAATCGTTCCGTGTTTTAAGCTTTCTTCTTCGTCTGTTAGAAAATTGCTCGGACATCAATTGCGTATCGATGTTGCAATTCATCATTGTTTTCTTTGTTTTTATTGAAAAACTCATATCTGTTAATCCCCTATTTCTGTACGTATTCCAATTACAACTCTGTATCTCTATAGTTAACATCCTGCACAAAACTTGATGACCCTTTGTAGTATGTTATCGTGAACGACGGATGTAATTGGCATTTAAATCCGGCCGGAGATAAAAGTCAACACAGGACAAATATGTGTTTGACAGATATATCCAGCCGTAGATGATGTCAACAAGTGCAACGAAAAAATCAAGCGACAACCGGCTTGGAAGGCGATGACTCGACAAGAATGTGTTTGACAGATATATCCAGCCGTAGATGATGTCAACAAAGTGCCACGAAAAATCAAGCGACAACCAGCTTGAAAGGCGATGAAGCGACAAGAATGTGTTTGACAGATATATCCAGCCGTAGATGATGTCAACAAAGTGCCACGAAAAATCAAGCGACAACCAGCTTGAAAGGCGATGACGCGACAAGAATGTGTTTGACAGATATATCCAGCCGTAGATGATGTCAACAAAGTGCCACGAAAAATCAAGCGACAACCAGCTTGAAAGGCGATGACTCAACAAGAATATGTTTGACAGATATATCCAGCGGTAGATAATGTCAACAAAGTGCAACGAAAAAATCAAGCGACAACCGGCTTGGAAGGCGATGACTCGACAAGAATCTGTTTCACAGATATATCCAGCCGTAGATGATATAGACAAAGTGCAACGAAAAAAGTGAGCCACAACCGTCCTGGAAGGCGATGACCCGACAGAAATGTGTTTGACAGATATATCCAGCCGTAGATGATGTCAACAAAGTGCCACGAAAAAATCAAGCGACAACTGGCTTGAAAGGCGATGTCCCGACAAGAATGTGTTTGACAGATATATCCAGCCGTAGATGATATAAACAAAGTGCAACGGAAAAAACAAGCGACAACCGGCTTGGAAGGCGATGACCCGACAAGAATGTGTTTGACAGATATATCCAGCCGTAGATGATATAAACAAAGTGCAACGAAAAAATTAAGCCACAACCGGCTTGTAAGGCGATGACCCGACAAGAATGTGTTTGACAGATATATCCTGTGGTAGATGATGTCAACAAAGTGCAACGAAAAATCAAGCCACAACCGGCTTGGAAGGCGATAACTCGATGACTCGACAAGAATGTGTTTGACAGATATATCCAGCCGTAGATGATGTCAACAAAGTGCTATGAAAAAAATCAAGCGACAACCAGTGTGAAAAGCAATGGACCGCCTGATGTGACTGACAGACACATCCGGACATAGATAAAATCAACAAAAATGACAACCCGAAAAAGCAAAAAATCTTGGGAGTTCTAACGTTTTAAACGTTTGAATCTTTTGAAGGAAGAGACACAAGCGTCACCAACGGAGAATATAAATTTAAGTGATGTTTATATCAATATGTGTTCCGCGTTGTTGGTCCAGATCCAGCGGCAATATATATCGCTACTCTGGGTGTCAGTGTTAGGATTAAGATTTTTTACATTCGTTATATCGTCATAAGTCTGTGAGGTAGTCGTCTAACGCTTACTGTCACATTGAAGATTATATATTGCATGACATTTCAGCAATTTTCTTTGTTTATTGAAGATATTACACTATGGCTTAATATTGTGACTTTATTACGAAAGAAATATTAATCTTTTCCATTTTGAGTTGTGTTTAACGGCATATCAACCTCTGTGGGTTATTTAATGCCAAAAAGGTGAGGTTTTAAGGTATTTTTTAATGTTTAGTCATAGTGAGAAGGTGTTTAAATCAGATTTTTAATGGAAATCTCTTGTTTTTATTTTTTTATTTTGTAAAACTGAAAATGTCTTCTAGTTTTGTATTCAAAAATGTTTCGATGAGAATATTATTTCCTTCAAAAATAGGTTATGGTAATAAATTTTTCTTCAAAAATGTATCGTTTCTTCAAAAATATATATTTTCCTATAAAAGTTTATTTTAATAGTTTCATAGTGTTTTGACCCACTATTTGCCCATAGCTAGGACCCTAACAGGTGCTACCACCCCGGGTCAGAGTAGACCTGGGAACAACAGCAATTAAGTGGTGGTTTCATACTTCTCACAATCTCCAAATCAGAGGCCTTGCTGCCGGATGCAGTTTACCGTCTTGCCCAGGATCCCGCTATTAATCATTATCGGTCTTCAGATGTTACATTTTGGTTAAAATTATGTTTCCTTGTAGATTATATTTTCTTTAAAGCGACGCGTTTCCTACATGTTTAAGTCGGTGGTATTCATAGCATTAAGACTTGCCATGACACGTAGATACACTACCGGCCATAATTATCAGGCTACCCCAGTTTTTTTTAAAAGAAATTATGTATTTCATACTATTTTTAGTATTTATTGCCAAGTGTATAATTCTAAATAAAAATAGAATTTGATCTTTTGTTATTATTACTTTGCAAAATTTCACAAGGCAAGAAAGCAAAGATGAATTCGTCCGAATCACCCTAAATTTTCTGCATTCTTTCATTGATGAAACTGCAATATAGGTAATTACTAAATATTTATAAATTCATTTGATGCACATGTTATTGTGCAGTATTAACAAAAGAACCATTCTATTTTCATTTAGAATTATTCACTTGGCAATGAATACTAAAAATAGTATGAAATCCATCATTTTTTAAACACTGGGGTAGCCTAATAATTATGGCCGGTAGTGTACCAGTGAACTACCCTCATTTTTTTCGCGTTGAGATGGCGAGATTAGTAATTCTTCATATAGTCCACAGCTTTGCGGAACCGACTCCCAACAGAATATTTCTCAATTATCTTGATCTTAACCTGTATAAGTCCAGGGTAAAATTTTAAGATTCTCCCGAAAATACTGGGAATTGAAGGAAGAAAGACTAAACTCACTGATAAAGTGGAATCTGATAGGCATGACATGTACTCCTAATAGTCTAGTTGATAAAGGTTATCTATGTTTACCAGAAAAAATTAGGATTTTAAAATTTCAATATGAGAATGTACTTTTTAATAAACGTAATGAATTAATTAGTATGTGTCGTCACCGTAATAAATTTAAGCTTCAACAATTATCTCTTTCTTTAATCTATTCATAATATGTTTTACCTCTTACATAGATTAGAATTTAAATTTGGTGAGTCCGAAGCTATTTCCTACCTAATACTCCTGACCCAATGGATAATTCATCTGCCTTCCGCAACCAAAAGACGGCTACTACTACGATTTCTCTTTTGCCTGATCCTATCTTTGCCAACATTTCTCACCTCTTCTTTTACTAACGCCTCTCTTCCGGTACAAGAATTTTCCTTCATTCAGTGGTTGACTTGGATTGACAATGCATGCCTTGAACTGACATATTGAAATAGCTATTCCTCCTAAATGTGATCTGTATTTGCAGATAAATAAATGAATATCAGCTCTTTAAATTAAATTTATATTCAGCTCTCTGTTGGATCAGTTTTAATATTTACACGATATTTCTAGGTTCTTCTAGAATCATTTATCAGTTTTTTCCTGGATTTTTTACTGCTGCTATATATATATATATATATATATATATATATATATATATATATATAGCAGCAGTAAAAATATACTATATATATATATATATATATATATATATATAGTCATCCACAGACAGATCTGTTTTGCTGTATCCCAGCTCTTCAGCAAGGTTAGACTCCGATTGCTTCTAACCCAGGATTGAAACCCGACTGAATTGGCGTCAGTCGGCGATTCTACCTCTGTGCTATGGGCGCTCGGTAGAAGAAAGCAGACTTTTTAGCGTGTATATTATCATTATACACGCTGAATGAGCGATGCGCACATGCCAGAGTAGCTACTTTTTTTCAAAGACTACCATTCTTCCAGAGTACTCAATCAGGGTGTGAGAGCGTAAATAGTCATATATATATATATTATAATCGTTTCTCCCCAAGCAAAGCATTACTGCTACATGCGTGCAAGGGCTTACATGAGAGGAGAGGTAAATGAAAGAAGACCAAGATGTTGTGGGCGTGGAGAAAGGATAAAAGACAGATGGGAATCAAGAAGAAAAAAGATGGCACTCGATGTTGCACTTAGGCTCTTGGCGATTGTAACTATCAGGGAAGCAAGTCTACAGAAGCGAGTTCTGCTGGCGAGAAGTGTGAGAAAAGAAAGTTCTTGAGTAGAAGTAGCAGTTACATTTGATTATTTTGACTGTAAAAGAGTGGGACCTACTTACCAATCCAGTAGCTAGAGTAAATTCGTGTAGAGAGGGCACCAGGGAGATAAGTTTGTCAGAGCGGAAACCATGAAAATATTTTTAGAAAAGACACAGGGAAGCCATAACCCGTCGATGAGAAAGTGACTGTAGACGAACTGCCAAACTGAGATTGATTATATTGCAGATCCATTTTTGTCAAAAACCAGAAGATGAATAGCAGGAGCACACGACCATATATAGAAACAGTATTCAATGCACAGACGAATGGTAGATTTATAAATGTACAAGATGGATTCTGACGAGAAAACGTTCCTGGTCTGACATTGTGACCCGACCTTCCTAGCAGTAACTATAGCTATTGTTTTGGTGTAGTCATTCCACTTGAGGTCGGCTGAGAAAGTGAGTCCGAGGAAGCGCACCGTATTGCTTTCTGGTAGGTAAGAGAGTTGTCTATGTTGGTCAAAGAAGAGCAGCTTCATTTTCGAAGCATTAAGATTTATGAGATATTTCTTGCCCCAGACCACCATAGATTGGAGGTTCTTTTTAGAAGCAGCAACGTGGTTTACTTTGTCAATTAAAAGAAGTCCTTTTCAAGAGCAGCAATTGACAAAGTAAACCTCACTGTTGCTCTTGAAAAATAAAAGGCCACTCACAGTGAAGAAGGAAAGCATAGTGAACAAGTGAATCCAGCAAGAGTTTAACAAGCATCGTTAGAAAAAAAATCACATCACTCTGGCTTCAAATGTCTAATATTTTGTTCGAAGCATTACTCTTTTTTTAATGGTTTCACCCCAAGCAATGCGATACCGCCACTGATGTGTAGGGGGCTACATAAGAGAGTACAAGTTTAGATAGGAGGAGAGTAAAAAGAAAAACGAACCAGTTACAGGAGGTGTCAGAGAAACGGCAAGAAAAGGATGGGAACACAGGTGTGAAGACAGTTGCGAAGGTAGAGAGAAAGGAAAAGAACAAGATATACAGAATGATGTATAAAAGACTGGAGTCAAATGGATAAGAGATGGGTATTGACATTGCATTTAAACTCCTGGGGTTTGTAGCCATCAGGAATGCAAATATATGGAAGGGAGTTCCACAGGCGGGAAGTGCGAGAAAAGAAATTGGTGTAGTAGAATTGTCGGTTGCATTTGGTTGATCTACTTGTAAATGGGTGGGACCTTGTTGCCAGTCTGGTTGCACGAGTAAATTCTTGTAGAGAGGGCACCAATGACTTAAGTTAGTCAGATTAGAAGCCATGAAAATATTTGTAGAATAGACAGAGGGAAGCCACATCCTGCCGGTGAGAAAGTGGTTGGAGTCGAGCTGCCATGTCGGGAACAATCACATTACAGATTCTCCTTTAGAGCCTGTCGAGAACACTGAGATGAACAACAGGGACCCCCGACCAGATATGACAACAGTATTCTATGCACTGACGTATGGTTGATTTGTATATGTTTTTTTTTTTTAATTATCTCACCCCAAGTAAGGCATTCCACTGCCACTATTGCGCATGGGGCTACATAGGGGAAGGTAAAGAGAAGGAGTGGTTAGACATAGGGAATGTCAGGAGGAAGATGACAGATGAGTAAGGATACCGAGAATGAGGGTTGGGCAGATGGGAAGAGTGTTTGATAGAATGGGAGCGAGTTAGTGTGTTAGGAGGTGTCTATTGACCTTACATTTAAACTCCTGGAGATTGTAGCCGTCGGGGAAGCAATCATGTGGAAGGAAATTCCACAGTCGGGAAGTACGAGAGAAGAAACTGTTGGAGCAGAAGTTGCGGTTGCATTTTATCGGTTTCACTGTAAATGGGTGGGATCTAGTTGATAATCTAATTTCTCGTGCAAATACGTACCTAGGGGGCACCAGTGATCCAAATTCATCGGAGCAGAAGCCGTGGAAAGTATTTATAGAAGAGACACAGGGAACCACGTCGCGCCGGTTGGAGAGAGACTGCAGGCGGTCTGCCAAGTCGGTATCTATCACATTACAGACCCTCCTCTGAACCTTATCGAGAAGCCCGAGGAGAACAGCAGGGGCACCCGACCAGATATGGCAGCAGTATTCAATGCACGGGCGGATGGTAGATTTATAAATGTGCAGGATAGATTTAGACGGAAAAAACTTCCGGGCCCTACACAGAGAACCGACTTTCATAGCAGCGGATTTAGCAATGGATTCGATATAGTCATTCCATTTGAGGTCCGCTGAAAATGTGAGACCAAGGAGGCGTAGTGTTTTACTCTCTGGGAGGCAAGCCTGGTCCATGCTAATGGGAGGTAGGTGAGATTGTGCAAGATGGTTTCAGGTGGAAAAAAAAAACTCCTGGCCCGACACAGTTACCCAACCTTCCTAGCTATTGATTCAATGTAATGGTTCCATTTGTGATCAAAAGATAGGGTAAGGTCAAAGGGCGCAGTATATTGCTCTCAGGGAGACTCAATATGAATCTTTCCAAAATATTAATTATTAGATGGATTTTGGCTTACGGTCATATCACGTTGAATACACCTGTTCTCGTTCGATCACCGAAGTTAAGCAATGTTGAGCCTGGTCAGTTCTTAGATGGGTGACTGCTTGGAAATACCAGGTGCTGTAAGCGTTTATTGAGGGATGTGCGTTGTGGTGCAGTGAATATAGGCTCGGAAAGAGAAATCGGTGAGCCGAGTTCGAATTTCAGTCGAACATTCTGCATTGACTTACGCACTGGCACCCTTGGGAAAGGTATTAATCGTTCCTTTCCTCCAGTTATGTGTTAAATAACAGGGCAGGACTTGAGACTATGTCCTTAAACAAATCCCAATGAAACTTTCTCCATGGGGGAGAAAGCTGGCTCAACCCTGACCAGGGTGCATGCGGCTTGGACATATGGATTTAGAGTGCAAACAGTGAACCCCTCATAAAATTTCAGAAAATGGAATTATTAGATGTAAAACAATTTAAGTATCTTAGCGTATGGATAAGTTTTTTTTTTAAATTTTTATATAATCATTTCAATTCAAGCAAGACAGGACCACATCTGATGCGCAGTGGGTGGGGGGTTACAGTGAAAGATAAGACTGGTTACAGTGGGTATTGAAGAAAGGATAAAAGATGAATGGGGTTCAATAAAATAGGTGATGAGAACTGAGGTTGTATTTCAAACATTTGGAGATTGTAGCTACCAGAAAAGCAAGCAAGCGGAAAGAAATTCCACAAACAGAAAGTACAAGAAAAGTGACTGTTAAAGTAGAAGAGATGGTTATATTTAACTATTTTGACGGTAAAAAGTGGGGGTCTTTATGCCAGTCTAGTAGCTCGTGTAAATACATGTGGTCGGAGACCCATGGGAAAAAGCTCGTTAGAGCAGATGCAATGTAAATACTTGTAGAAAAGACAGAGGGAAGCCACATCACGTCGGCGAGAAAGTGACTGAAGATGAACTGCCATGTCAAAATCAATTTTACTGCAGCCATAACAAATTTAGTATCGGAGATACTAACGAATGGTAAGAATAGAACAAGAATTCTAATCTAAATCTAAACTTATTTATAAATGGAACTTTGTGTGTGTGTGTGTGTCTGTGTCCGTTACCTATAGACTTCGAAATGGCTGAACCGATTTTCTTGAAAATTTACACAGTTGTACTATAAGCGTCTACGTGTGTTCTTAGCTAGGTTTTTTGACGAGGTACCCCCGATAAATATTGAAAATCGAGTTATAGAAGGAGTGGTCCAATTTTAATCAAATTTGATACACTCATAGATAAAGACTTAAGAAGCGATATCCAGAAGTTTCAAGGTTGCAGTTCTTACAATAGCGCAGAAAATCGATTATATATATATATATATATATATATATATATATATATATATATATATATAAGGCAAGATGTTTGTGTGTGTGTCTGTTTATCTGTCTGTATGTCTGTAATATTTCAGCCCTTTTATTTTAGTTTCTGCTTCGGGTTTGGCTCTAAGTAGGTATAATTGTAGTTCTTAGTCTCAGCCCTGATACATTTACTTAGAGGACTTATTTAGCCTTCAAAATTCAGTTTACGACGAAAAAAAACTTATTTCCTATCGATACCAGGAAATCAGAATTTGACTTCCATCCATTCATTTTTCTTTCAGTCTACGGTTTCGCTTTAACTGGAAACAACTATTGCTTTTTAGTCTTTCGTGCCAACGTCCAAGGAGTCTGAGCTCCAGGACCACGGATTAGTTTTAAAGCTTTCATTACACCCGAGCAACCCAGGGCTATACTGCTAGTAATATAATAAGTTGTGCTCAGAGTAGAACAAAAATTCTAGAATGATAGAATAAGTTGTGGTAAGGGTAGTTTTGCACAATACAAGAAGATGCTGCAAAACCAAAACTTAAATTACCAAATAATTAAATAAACATTTTTGTCAGAGTTAAATGTTTAGAGGGATAGTATGCATGGTGTCAAACTCGTTTAGAAATATTTGAACTGTCTAAACTAAACAACCGATTTCTTGGATCATGATTCAAATGGCTTCCAGCGGGTGAAGACTGCAGGTCTTAGAGAGAATCATCATTCTCCGAATTTCATGAACGGACGCTGCACTGTCTCAAAGAAAGAATTGGACCAAATAGCAGAAAACTCGTAGCTTGGAGATCATCAACAACAGCGTGTATAGCAAATACATCTCAAAGAGAAATTATTGGCATCACCAAAATATTGACTTTCCACACTATTTCAAATAAAGGATTAGGAAGGCAACCGCCATAGAAATTGAAATATTTATAAGACTAAAAAATAACAAACTACAACATTTAAGGACTTTCAACAGCAGCAACAATTGACATGTATAGCATATGTAACTCAAAGAGAAAAAAATGACATAATTAAAATGTAGACGTTCTACATTAATTCAAATAAATGAGTAGGAACGAAACCACCATCGGTTCTAGAAATATCTAGAACTAGATCAATGAAGGACTTTCAACGGCGATAACAATTCAAATGGATAACATATGTAATCCGAAGAGAAAATAATAACATAATCAAAATGTACACGTTCTACACTACTCCAAGTAAATGGTTAGGAAGGAAAGCACCATCAATAGTAAAAAGATCCATATGACTAACTATAGACAGAAACTAAATCATTTAAGGACTTGCAACAGCGGTAACGACTGAAATAGGTAGCATATGTAATCCGAAGAGAAATTAATAACAGGAAAGCAAAGCACCATCAATAGTAAAAAGATCCATAAAACTAATTAATAGAAACAAAATCATTTAAGGACTTTCAACAGCTGTAACAACTGAAATGGATAGAAAAATATTTACGAAGAGAAAATAACGACATAATCAATACATAGAATTTCCACCCTACTTCAAATAAATGGTTAGGAAAGAAACTACCACTAATACTAGAAAGATGAATAACACTAAAAAATAACATGGAAATCTCACGGTTGTTTGCAGTAAGATTATCCATTATCTAATAACAGAAATCACATTATTTAAAGACTTCCAACAGCAGCAACAACTGAAATGGATAGCACATGTACCTGGAAGAAAAATAATGGCATAATCAAAATGTTATCATTCCATACTAATTCAAAGAAATGGTTAGTAAGGAAACCTTTATCACTAGCAAAAAGAGCAACACTAAAAGCTACATTACTTAAGGACATTCAACAGCAGTGACAAATAAAATGGATAGCACATGTAACTGGAAGAAAAATAATGGCATAATCAAAATGTTATCATTCCATACTAATTCAAAGAAATGGTTAGTAAGGAAACCTTTATCACTAGCAAAAAGAGCAACACTAAAAGCTACATTACTTAAGGACATTAAACAGCAGTAACAAATACAATGGATAGTACATGTAACTGGAAGAAAAATAATGGCATAATCAAAATGTTATCATTCCATACTACTTCAAAGAAATGGTTAGTAAGGAAACCTTTATCACTAGCAAAAAGAGCAACACTAAAAACTACATTACTTAAGGACATTCAACAGCAGTAACAAATAAAATGGATAGCACATGTAACTGGAAGAAAAATAATGGCATAATCAAAATGTTATCATTCCATACTACTTCAAAGAAATGGTTAGTAAGGAAACCTTTATCACTAGCAAAAAGAGCAACACTAAAAACTACATTACTTAAGGACATTTAAGAGCAGTAACAAATAAAATGGATAGAACATGTAACTGGAAGAAAAATAATGGCATAATCAAAATGTTATCATTCCATACTACTTCAAAGAAATGGTTAGTAAGGAAACCTTTATCACTAGCAAAAAGAGCAACACTAAAAACTACATTACTTAAGGACATTCAACAGCAGTAACAAATAAAATGGATAGCACATGTAACTGGAAGAAAAATAATGGCATAATCAAAATGTTATCATTCCATACTACTTCAAAGAAATGGTTAGTAAGGAAATCTTTATCACTAGCAAAAAGAGCAACACTAAAAACTACATTACTTAAGGACATTCAACAGCAGTAACAAATAAAATGGATAGCACATGTAACTGGAAGAAAAATAATGGCATAATCAAAATGTTATCATTCCATACTACTTCAAAGAAATGGTTAGTAAGGAAACCTTTATCACTAGCAAAAAGAGCAACACTAAAAACTACATTACTTAAGGACATTCAACAGCAGTAACAAATAAAATGGATAGCACATGTAACTGGAAGAAAAATAATGGCATAATCAAAATGTTATCATTCCATACTACTTCAAAGAAATGGTTAGTAAGGAAACCTTTATCACTAGCAAAAAGAGCAACACTAAAAACTACATTACTTAAGGACATTCAACAGCAGTAACAAATACAATGGATAGCACATGTAACTGGAAGAAAAATAATGGCATAATGAAAATATTATCATTCCATACTACTTCAAAGAAATGGTTAGTAAGGAAACCTTTATCACTAGCAAAAAGAGCAACACTAAAAACTACATTACTTAAGGACATTTAAGAGCAGTAACAAATAAAATGGATAGCACATGTAACTGGAAGAAAAATAATGGCATAATCAAAATGTTATCATTCCATACTACTTCAAAGAAATGGTTAGTAAGGAAACCTTTATCACTAGCAAAAAGAGCAACACTAAAAACTACATTACTTAAGGACATTCAACAGCAGTAACAAATAAAATGGATAGCACATGTAACTGGAAGAAAAATAATTGCATAATCAAAATGTTATCATTCCATACTACTTCAAAGAAATGGTTAGTAAGGAAACCTTTATCACTAGCAAAAAGAGCAACACTAAAAACTACATTACTTAAGGACATTTAAGAGCAGTAACAAATAAAATGGATAGCACATGTAACTGGAAGAAAAATAATGGCATAATCAAAATGTTATCATTCCATACTACTTCAAAGAAATGGTTAGTAAGGAAACCTTTATCACTAGCAAAAAGAGCAACACTAAAAACTACATTACTTAAGGACATTCAACAGCAGTAAGAAATAAAATGGATAGTACATGTAACTGGAAGAAAAATAATGGCATAATCAAAATGTTATCATTCCATACTACTTCAAAGAAATGGTTAGTAAGGCAACCTTTATCACTAACCAAAAAGAGCAGCACTAAAACTACATTACTTAAGGACATTCAACAGCATTAACAAATACAATGGATAGCACATGTAACTGGAAGAAAAATAATGGCATAATCAAAATGTTATCATTCCATACTACTTCAAAGAAATGGTTAGTAAAGGAAACCTTTATCACTAGCAAAAAGAGCAACACTAAAAACTACATTACTTAGGACATTCAACAGCAGTAACAAATAAAATGGATAGCACATGTAACTGGAAGAAAAATAATGGCATAATCAAAATGTATCATTCATACTACTTCAAAGAAATGGTTAGTAAGGAAACCTTTATCATAGCAAAAAGAGCAACAGTAAAAACTACATTACTTATGGACATTCAACAGCAGTAACAACAAAATGGATAGCACATGTAACTGGAAGAAAATAATGGCATAATCAAAATGTTGATTAGTCTACACACATTTTCAAAGAAATGTTGAAAAAGGGAAACTTATCACCAGCAAAAAAGAGCAATACTAAAAACTACATTACTTAAGGAGTTATCCAAATAGCAGTAACAAATAAAATGGATATACATGTAACTGAAGAAAAATAATGGCATGCAATCAAAATGTTATCATTCCATACTACTTCAAAAGAAATGGTTAGTAAGGAAACCTTTATCACTAGCAAAAAGAGCAACACTAAAAACTACATTACTTAATATTACTTGTTGGTTAAGTAACAAATAAAATGGATAGCACATGTAACTGAAGAAAAATAATGGCATAATCAAAATGTTATCATTCCACATTACTCAAAGAAATGGTTAGTAAGGAAACCTTTATCACTAGCAAAAGAGCAACACTAAAAACTACATTACTGAAGGAGACATTCAACAGCAGTAACAAATAAAATGGATAGCACATGTAACTGGAAGAAAAATAATGCATAATCAAAATGTTATCATTCCAACACTTCAAAGAAATGGTTAGTAAGGAACCTTTATCACTAGCAAAAAAGAGCAAATACTAAAAACTACATTACTAAGGACATTTAAGAGCAGTAACAACAAAATGGATAGCACATGTAATCAAAGGAAAAATAATGGCATAATCAAAAGGTTATCATTCCTATAATTACTTCAAAGAAAATGGTTAGTAAGAAAACCTTTATCACTAGCAAAAAGACAACACTAAAAACTACATTACTTAAGGACATTCAACAGCAGTAACAAATAAAATGGATATACAGTAAGAACTTAAGAAAATAATGGCATAATCAAAATGTTATCATTCTATACTACTTCAAAGAAATGGTTAGTAAGGAAACCTTTATCACTAGCAAAAAGAGCAACACTCAAAAACTACATTACTTAAGGACATTCAACAGCAGTAACAAATAAAATGGATAGCACATGGGAACTGGAAGAAAAAGAAGGGTATAATCAAAATGTTATCATTCCTACTACTTCTCAAAGAAAGGAGTAGTAAGTGAAACTCACTACTAGCAAAAAGACAACACTAAAAACTACATTACTTAAGGACATTCAACAAAGAAAATAAATAAAAATGGATAGCACATGTAACTGGAAGAAAAAATAATGGCATAATCAAAATGTTATCATTCCAGCTACTTCAAAGAAATGGTTAGTAAGGAAACCTTTATCACTAGCAAAAAGAGCAACACTAAAAACTACATTACTTAATAGACATTTAAGAGCAGTAAATAAATAAAATGGATAGTACATGTAACTGGAAGAAAAATAATGGCATAATCAAAAGCAGCATTATTCCATACTACTTCAAAGAAATGGTTAGTAAGGAAACCTTTATCAGCAAAAAGATACAACACTAAAAACTACATTACTTAAGGACATTCAACAGCAGTAACAAATAAAATGGATAGCACATGTAACTTAAAGAAAAATACGGCATAATCAAAATGTTATCATTCACACTACTGGAAGAAATGGCGATGAAAACTTATCACTAGCAAAAAGACAACACTAAAAACTACATTACTTAAGGACATCTAACAGCAGTAACAAATACAATGGATAGTACATGTAACTGGAAGAAAAATAATACATAATCAAAATGTTATCATTCTCATACTACTTCAAAGAAATGGTTATAAGAAACCTTTATCACTAGCAAAGAGCAACACTAAAAACTACATTACTTAAGGACATTTAAGACAGTAAATAAATAAAATGGATAGCACATGTAACTGGAAGAAAATAATGGTGATAATCAAAAATGTTATCGCTCCATACCATTTCAAAAGAAATGGTTAGTAAGGAAACCTTTTATTACCAGTAAAAAGAGCAACACTAAAAACTAATATTTAAGTATATCTTTGGGCAGTAATGTAAATAAGGTTGACAGTACATGTAACTGGCAAGAAAATAATTGCATAATCAAAATGTTATCATTCCATACTACTCAAAGAAATGGTTAGTAAGGAAACCTTTAGTCACTAGCAAAAAGATAACACTAAAAACTACATGTTTAAGGACATTTAAGAGCAGTACAAATAAAATGGAGGAAATACGTAACTGGAAGAAAATAATGGCATAATCAAAATGTTATCATTCCATACTACTAAAATAGTTAAAAAGTAAATCCCTACCACTACAAAAGAGCAAACACTAAAAACTACATTACTTAAGGACATTCAACAGCAAATAAAGAAAATGTGGATAGTACATGCAATCTAAGAAAAATAATACAAACAATCAAAATGTTATCATTCCATACTACTAAAGAAATGGTTAGTACAAAACTCACTACCAAAGATAACACTAAAAACCACATTACTTAAGGACATTCAACAGCAGTAACAACAAAATGATAGCACATGTAACTGGAAGAAAATAATGGCATAATCAAAATGTTATCATTCCCATACCACTAAAGAAATGGTTAGTAAGTGAAAACTTACTGGCAAAGAGCAAACACTAAAAACTACATTACTTAAGGACATTTATGACAGTAAACAAACAAAAATGGATAGCACACAAATGGAAGAAAAATAATGGCATAATCAAAATGTTAATGTTCCATACTACTTCAAAGAAATGGTTAGGTAAGAAACCTTTATCACTAGCAGCATAACACTAAAACTACATTACTTGGTTATTCAACAGCAGTAACAAATAAATGGATAGCATATGTAACTGGAAGAAAAATAATGGTACATCAAAAATACATTATTCCATACTATCACAAAGAAATGTAGTTAGTAAGGAAATTCTTATCACTTGTTAAAAAGAGCAACACTAAACCATTACTTACGATACCTGGGCAGCAGCAACAACAAAATGGATACACATGTAACTGGAAGAAAAATAATGGTACAATCAAAACAAGGTCATTCCATACTACTCTTCAAAAGAAATGGTTGAAGAAACCACCACTACAAAAAAGAGCAGCAAATACTAAAAAACTAGACATTACTTTAAGGACATTCACAAAGAAAAAGGTACTAAAATAAAATGGATAGCACATGTAACTGGAAGAAAAATAATGGCATAATTAAAATCGTTATCATTCCCATACTACTTCAAAGAAATGGTTAGTAAGGAAACCTTTATCATGGCAAAAGAGTAACACCAAAAACTACATTACTTAAGGACATTCAATACAGTAACAAATAAAATGGATACGCATCTAACACGAACAGTAAATGATGATATAATCAAAATGTCGACGTTTAACATAACTTCAAACAAAGAATCAGGAATAAAGCTCATGAATACCGACATTTGCGATAACAGTGATCTTGAAAGAATTATTTTCTTGAAAAACCACGGTAAACTACTTTCAGCTGCAAGACCTCTGATTGGGCGGTTGTGAGGAGCATAGAACCACTTTTATTTGCTGTTGTTCTCAAGTCCACCCAAACAGTGGTAGTACCTGTTTGGTTCCCAGCTATGGGCAAATACACTACCGGCCATAATTATTAGGTCACCCGAGTTTTTTAAAGACAATGATGTATTTCATACTATTTTTTAGTATTTATTGACAATGAATAATTGTAAATGAAAATAGAATGGTTCTTTTGTTAATATTGCACAATAACATGTGCATCAAATGAATTTATAAATATCTAAATTTACCTATATTGCAGTTTTGTCAATGAAAAATGAAGAAAATTTAGGATGATTCGGATAAATTCATCTTTGCTTCCTTGCCTTGTAAAATTTTGCAAAGTAATAATAACAAAAAAAAATCTATTTTTATTTGGCAATTATTATTGAAAGTATTGAGGACCTTAGAAGTTATGCCTGGATTCGTAATCGGAGGCCACAATTTAAACAACCTAAGGTATGCAGATGATACAGTGCTGATAGCAGACACAGAAAGGAAACTACAAGACCTCTTACAGAAGATAGCAGACTAACAAGAAAGGACTAGAAATAAACTGCACGAAAACCGAATGCATGGTCATTAGTAAAAAGGGCAGCCCAAAATGCCAAATACAGGTCAGTGATACCCGAATCAAACAGGTACAAAAAATTAAATACCTGGGAAGCGTTATAACAGAAGACGGAAAGTGCGACACAGAGATCCGAAGACGATTTGGCATGGCGAAGGAAGCATTCCAGAAGTTGAGTAAAGTATTAAGAAACAGGACAATTTCACTAGAAAGAAGAGAGTATTGGATTGCTACGTGATGTCCGTCCTTCAATATGGCAGTGAATGCTGGACAATACCATCAAAGACGAAGGAAAAACATGAAGCAACTGAAATGTGATTCTACAGAAAGATGCTACGAATATCATGGATCGAGTATGTGAGCAATGATGAGGTCTTCGAAATGATGGAAACGAAAAGGAAATTAATACTAAGCATCAGGAAGAGAGAGATGAAGTTTTTGAGACACGCAATGAGAAAGGAGGGCTTGGAGAATCTAATACTAATAGGCTAGATAGATGGAAAAAGAGACAGGGGAAAGCAACGAGTAAGCTATTTGAAGGACCTAATGAGGTGGATGACGGAACGAGGATTGCATGGTGTAACAGGAGAAGGCAGGCTCAGAGCCAGCAGTGATAGGGAAACGTGGAAGGCCATGATCGCCTACGTCCTGAAGGGACAAGGCACATAGAAGAAGTATGAAATACATCATTTCTTTTAAAAAAATGTGGTCGCCTACTAATTATGGTTGGTGGTGTAATTAACCCCCGAACTATGGTCAAAACACTATGAAAGTATAAAAATACACTTTTATAGAAATATATATATATATAATTTTTTTAAAAATCGTTTCACCTCGAGCAAGGCGGAAATGCCACTGATGTGCAGGGGGCTACATAAGTGTAAAAAGATCAATTAGTAGGGAGTGAGGAGGAAGACGAACGAGTTAGAAAGGTGCAATAGAAAGATGAGAATGCAGGTGTGATGACAGTTTCAATGGTGGAGAGAAAGGGAAGGATATATGGGGTGGGGAGAGAGCTAGAGTCAAGTGGGTAATAGATGAGTATTGACATTGCATTTAAATTCCTGGAGGTTGTACCTGAAAACCCCACCTTTTAGGCATTAAATAACCCACAGAGGTGTTGATATGCCGTTAAACAAAACTCAAACTCAAAATCTGACTAAATCAACCTTCTTACTATAACTGAACATTAAAAAACAAATACCTTAAAACCCCACCTTTTAGGCATTAAATAACCCACAGAGGTGTTGATATGCCGTTAAACAAAACTCAAACTCAAAATCTGACTAAATCAACCTTCTCACTATAACTGAACATTAAAAAACAAATACCTTAAAACCCCACCTTTTTGGCATTAAATAACCCACAGAGGTGTTGATATGCCGTTAAACAAAACTCAAACTCACACTCAAACCATTTCTTTCTTCCTCTTTCTATTATAAAGCATTTTCTTTCCCACTCAAATTTGGTGTTGTCCTGTTTTCTCTCGCCGTGTCACGTCAATGCTCTTTTACCCTTATTTTCTACAGAGGAAAAATTAACTGGTCACTAAAACTCTAAGGGGTTTAAAAACCCGCTAATCTTGCTAAAATTAGCATAGTACCAAGCGCTCGTAGTAAACGCCCTCACCACATATAAACATACCCAAGCTCGTCATTCTTCTTTTGCTTTTAGGCAAAATGGATAAATTTCTGCTAAGAGTAGTATTTTACCGTTACTTGTATGGCCTTTCAGTTACGCCTCTTTTATTCTGTAGTATCCACATGCTTAATTTTAGGAGTGTGTTGAGGCATATTTGCATATTATGGATCAACTGGCACCGACAAAGACATTGTTAAAGCAATTTCATTTGCTGCAGAGGCAGCAACAACAAAAAACAACAACAACCTAAAACTCTTCTTCTTGTTCCCTGTCAATAATTAAGTATTAAGCTATCGTGTTCTTTTGATAAAGAAAGAAATATACACTCTACTACCCACCCACTATCAGTATAGATCAGGCTAGTCTCCTTGAAAGTAATACACTGCGCCTCCTTGGCCTCACTCTCTCAGCCGGCCTCAAGTGCAACGACTATATTGAATCAATAGCTAAATCTGCTACTACGAAGGTCGGTTCACTATGTAGGGCCAGGAAGTTTTTCTCGTCTGAATCCATCTTGCACATATACAAATCTACCCTCCACCCATGCATTGAATACTGCTCTCACATCTGATCAGGTGTCCTTGTTATTCATCTGGAGGTTCTCGACTAAATCCAGGAGATAATCTGCAATATGGCCGATCCCAGCGTAGTAGTTTCACTCCCGTCACTTTCTCACCGATCTGATGTGGCTTCCCTCTGCCTCTTCTACAAATACTTTTACGACTTCTGCTCCGACGATCTTAGCTCCTGGTGCGTCCTTTGCATGAATCTATTAGATTGGAAACTAGATCCCATCCTTTTACAGTGAAGCCAATCAAATGTAACCGCAACTTATACTCTATCAGCTTCTTTTCTTGCACATCCAGCCTGTGGAACTCCCTTCCGTATACTTGCTTCCCTGAAAGCTACAATCTACAAGAGTTTAAATGCAATTACAATTGTCGTCTCTTATCTCCTTGACTCCCATCTACTCCTTGTATCGATTTTTCCATTCTACTCTCACGCAGCTCTCTTCACACTAGTATTCCCATCTTTCTCCTACCCATTCTCTGACATCCGCTGTAACCTGTTCCTCTTTCTCTTCCCTCTCGTCTTATGTAGCCCCCTGCGCACCAGTGGTAGTACTGAATTTCTTGGGGCGAAATGATTATAAGTAAAAAAGTAATCAATCATTGAATTCGCAATATTTGGTAAGTTGAAGAACATCACAGTTGCTATTAATGTATTTGGTACGGTGACTGACAACATAGGGACCTGAATAAAGAAAATTGACATTGTCTAGTGAAACTGTTGCAGAAAGGATGCCGCTTTGAAACGGTAATAATAATTCGGAAACAGAGTGAGAGGAAAATTGCATGGTACCTGGGTGGATATCGGCTCAGAACAAGAAATCGGGGAGCCGAGTTCGAATTCCAGCTGAATGTATTTAATTCACTTATGCACAAATACTGTTGGGAAAGGTATTAATCCGTCTATTCCCTCCAGTTATGGGTTAAATAGCAGGACAGATTGGGTTCTATAACCTTGGCTGGCAACCAGTCTACCGCAGAAAGCAATGGCCACCTACTGCGTGATAATCTTCTGCCCAGTCAGTCATGTCTCTTTCAGATCGCCAAAAGCATTTATCACGTATGGCACTTAACTGATTGACGGAATATAATAGTTGGAAAGATGATTGAGGCTTCTACTGGGCATAAAGTGGGGGATCTGTTTTCTATTGTTATGAAGTAATAAACTGATCCCCCACTAAATATGACTTAATAATATAGTACATATCTTCCCCATCTAGCCATGAGTCAAATAACAGGACAGATTGGGTTCTCTAGCCTTGGTCGGCAACCAGTCTACCGCAGAAAGCAATGGCAACCTACTGCAATGGCAATCTTCTGCCCAGGTAGTCATGTCTCTTTCGAGACATGATCGCCCAAGTGTGTTTCAAGTATGGCACTTAACTGACTGACCTGAGATTACTAATTGTGGGCCACTCTCCATGCTTTATTTACCAGATACTGGGGCCTTATCTCAATAAACTGTCTTTAGCACACAAGAGCATGTCATGTAAAGAAATAATAATAAATAATTTACATTTAGTTGATTCTGTAGAAAAGCAAAACAGAAGCCAAGAACCAATTATTGCGGCAAAAAATATGAAAATGAAAGCCAAAGATAAAGCTCTTGAACAGATGAAACAACGCAGGCAAGACAAACCTCTGCATGGCCAATATCCAGAACGTGCCAATAAATCCAATGTTGATAAAGTTAATACTCATCAATGGTTACGTGCATCTGGATTAAAATCTGATACTGAAGGCTTTATTCTTGCAGCGCAAGGCCAAAGTCTTTACAATATGAACATTCAGGCAAATATTATACATAATAATGTGGATCCAAAATGCAGGTTCTGTGATAAATACCAAGAAACAATAGACCATCTAATCTCAGGCTGTTCTGTACTTGCCACAAATTAATATAAAATTCGCCACGATAGAGTGGGGCGATATTTACATTGGACAATGTGCAAACACTATGGAAAATCTGTAAACAAACACTGATATGAACATCACCCAGAACCGGTTACAGAAATAGAAGATGTCACCATTCTATAGGATTACACCATCTACACAGACAGAAAAATTGAAGCCAATAAGCCGGATATTATTGTTAAAAACCAGAAAGAAAAAAACTTGCTTACGAATTGATATGGCTTGTCCAGCGGATTGTAACATAGCAACCAAGGAATTCGAAAAACTGTCAAAATATAAAGACCTGGAAATTGAAATAGAAAAAATGTGGAAATTGAAAACAAGAATCGTGCCAGTGATAGTAGGTGCCCTTGGAATGATAAAAAATGGAACAAAGCAACATATTGAGCTTAAGAGATATACAAAAAATTGTTTTGTTAAGTGCAGGCCCACACACAAAGGAGAACTTTGTCTATGTAACGCTAGGGATGATGGGGAGATATAAAAACATGAAATGGAGCCATAACAAAACACCACGACCTGGCTTAGGTTTTCCTGCCGACTTGGTAGGTGGTGCGACCATAGCAGAAATAGAAATATGATGAAAAATGACAACATAATAATAATCTTTCCAGCACTTGTATTTGGTACAAAAATACATCATATAAAGAAATAAATAAAAGTAGAAGAAAAAGATAATAATAATAATAATAATAATAATAATAATAATAATAATAATAATTTGATATATAAGAGTATGTCATATAGAGAAAGAAAGAAAAATGTAGTAGTCGTAGTAATATTAGACGAAGAAGAAGAAGAAGAAGAAGAAGAAGAAGAAGAAGAAGTTAATAATAACAATAATAATAATAATAACTTTGTATTTTTCCCAATTTATGCCATGTAAAGAAAGAGGGAAAGAAAAATAGTAGAAGACGAAGAAGTAGGTGCTAATAATAAGATATATATATATCTATATATATATCTAAATATATATCTATATATAGAATAATTATATAGGATATACTGCAACATGTTTAACTAGAAGACTTACGTTAGATCTCTCTAACCATTGCTGCTTGCTGCTTCCTGATTTCTTGCCTGCTAGAACTCATCCTCCGTGGTGCCTATATATGAAAATATTGGAGAACCCTCTGACTCCGCTAATTATCGCCCTATCAGTCTCCTACCGATCTTTGGCAAAGGGTTTGAAGCCATCATCATCGCCGAGGTAGTACAACATCTCACAGCCGCCCACAAACTCTTCTCTGACAAACAGTATGGCTTCCGCTTCACCAGGTCTACTGCTGATATGCTCAAGACCATTACTGAGTATATACACCAGGCCCTCAACAAAGACAGCGAAGCCCGAACTGTTGCTCTTGACATCTCCAAAGCGTTTGACAGAGTCTGGCATGCTGGCCTTCTATGCAAGCTGCAGGGCTATGGTATAACTGGACAATTGTTTGACCTAATCCAGTCCTTCCTTTCAAACCGTACAATGAGGGTAGTATTCCCAATACTATCACATGAATGGGGTGTCCCTCAAGGCTCTATTCTAGGTCCTACGCTTTTCCTTAACTATATTAACGATCTCCCTGATGTAATAAGATCCCAAGTGGGCATATATGCTGACGACACTACGGATTACTCTCGTCTCGATCAAAAATCTACCGAGGCTGAAAAAGCAAACCTCGCTGCCGAGCTTGAAAAGGACCTCCAAACAGTGATAGACTCGGGTAAGAAATGGCTCGTAAATTTTAATGCTTCCAAAACGAAGCTGCTATCTGATAACCACCACAGACAATCGTTACCCCCGCCCAATAACATGGACCAAGCTTCTCTCCCTGAAAGTAAAACACTGCGTCTCCTCGGATTAACTCTCATATCAGACCTCAAGTGGAATAATTATATAGAATCCATAGCTAAATCTGCTGCTAAGAATGTCGGTTCTCTGTGTAGGGCCAGGATGTTTTTCCTGTCCAAAACAATCATGCACATATACAAGTCTACCATTCGCCCATGCATTGAGTATTACTGCCATATTTGGTTGGGTGCTCCTGCTATCCACTTAGGTGTCCTCGACCGAATCCAAACCGACGCAGTGTGGCTTCCCTGTGCCTCTTCTTCAAATACTTTCACGGCTTCTGCTCAGATGAACTTAGCTCACTGGTACCCCCTATACATGAATTTTCTCAAGCCACCAGATTAGCAATTAGGTCCCACTCTTTTACTGTGAAAACAATAAATCGTAAACGCAAATTCTACTCCCTCAGCTTCTTTTCTCGCATTTTCCGCCTGTGGAATTCTCTTCCGCATACTTGCTTTCCCGACAGTTACAATCTCCAAGAATTTAAATGTAAAGTCAATAGTCATCTCCTGTCTCACCTACTTACATCCTCTCTCTCATGCTTTTTTCTACGTCCACCCCACTCTCATCAGTATTCTCTTCCTTTTTACTACTTTCTTCCTGACACCCTCTGCAGCCTCTCACTCCTCCTCCTATGTAACCCGCTGCAAAACAGTGGCAGTAAAATGCCTTGCTTGGGACGACACGATTATAAAAAAATATAGCTCTATTTGCTCTCATTTAACTACGCCTGCCAAAATCCATTTGTAACATACTGGTTGATACCAAATACAAGGTTATTATTATTATTATTAAACCCTTCTTCTTCTTCTTCTTCTTCTTCTTCTTCTTGTGCAAATACATATAACCTTGTATTTAGTACAAAAGTATATGTCATGTAAAGAAAGATGGAAAGAAAATAGTAGAATAATAAGAGATATGTAAAATAATTATATTGGATATACTGCAACATGTTTACCTAGAAGACTCACGTTACATCTCTCTAATCATAGCTCTACTGGGTCTCATTTAACTACGCCTACCAAAGTTCATTCGTAACATACTTGTCGATAATACAAATATAACAGCATCATCCACATGTTAAAAAACGTCAAAAATAATGGATGTATTATTAATTAAAAAGAAATAGTCAAGACTCAACAACTTTGAAGACGGCCATAATGTGCTGACTGTATATGTGTTATGTCGTGAGTAAGAACAAATAACTCAACAACAGGAATAGGTTAATTGTTGTATTCCGTGAAAATAGTATTTACAAAGGTTATTAGTATCCAATACAAGAATAGAGGTTAATCGTCTCAACCGTCGTAAGACGTAGTATGAGCAATGGGTACTTCCGGGTCGTCACCGGAAGTCTACGACTGACTTGTCGATCGGCTGCTCGGCACACTCTCGTCCACGTAGATGCCACCATTACTTTACATAGTAATGGACTAGTCCATTGTAGCCGAATAGGTGCCGGCGTCCCAACAATATGGAAAATAAAACATTCCTACAACTCTAGATTCATTCATAAAAAATCCATATACTAAAAGTAAAATAAAATTCATCCTTGATAATGGCTAAAAGTATAGCCGAAAGCACTTGGATAAACAAAATATTTGGACAATTTTTATAAAATGCATCGACTGAATAGAAAAAAATATAAGATCAAATGAAAAACTATATACAAAATGAACCGCAGCGCCTTGTCTGTCATTTATAACGAAACTTAGAGAAAAGAGGAATTGCTGCTTAAATGCAGTCCCAGTTGGAGACAAGTGGATGTCTAGCCACACTGATGTGCTGTGATACAGCGAAATTGGCTTGTATCTAGATGACCAATATTATGCTCTCATTACGGTTGAGCACTCTAGAGAGGATAATTTAAAAAGAAAAAAAAAAAAGCCGCCTTCGGCTATATATGCATAACTCTTCAGCAATGAATTGAGTTCTTTCGGTGACTGGCATGTGTATACGTCGCTAAAATTTTCTTTCTCAGATTCCAGGTGCCTATGGCTTAGGGATTAGCGACTCCGACTGATACCAAATCGGTCGAGTTTCGATCCCGATTAGCCGAAGTCTAGCCACACTGATGAGCTGTAATACAGCAACACAAGCTTGTATGTGGATGGTATATATATATATATATATATATATATATATATATGTAAAAATTAAGACAGACACGTTATTCCATGGTTAAGTGAAAGTCTAGGCCTATTTCAGGCGAACCATCTTCAGCTTCCGTCTTTATTGTACAGGAGATAAGGTTCGTGTACAATAAAGTCTGAAGATGGTTCGCTTGAAATATGCCCAAACTTCCGCTTAACCATAGGATAATGTGTCTGTCTTAATTTTTACATATATTTGCTCTATATGTGTTTATATACGTATATATTAATGCTCTCGTAGAGAATTATCCTACCAGTTTATGTACAGGACACTCCTTTGGATTGTTCTATATCTACACCGCATACATATATGTGTGTGTGGGTGGGTGGGTGGGTATACAACTTTATTTTTTTAAATTTTTTTTTTAATCATATCACCCCAAGCAAGGCGGTAACGCCACTGATGCGCCGGGGGCTACGTAAGGGTAAAAAGAATGGAAAAGAGAAAGCCGGAAATCACCTGTTCAATAGATGTGGGTGGAGTGTGAACCGGGCGATAGTTTAGTCTATCTACTCCAATAGAAAAAAAAATAATAAAAAAGGAAAAGAGTGAAAAGATTGGAAAAAGAGAAAACCGGAAACCACATCCTAAACAGGAAACAAGGGATGAGCCTCTTCACCCGTTCAATAGATGTGGGTGGAGTGTGAACCGGGTATTTGCGATAGAAGTAATTTGTAAAAAGGATTAGAAAGAAGTAAATCGATATTTTTAAAGGTTTTAATGAAATTTTATTTAAGTTTCCACATGTCCTCCATCATTAGCAATACAAAGGGTAATAAGATTTTGCAGTTTATATTTTTAATTATCTAAAAATTATTGCAAATTTTGTGGTAAAGAATTATTCAATAACTATACTTAAAACTAGGTACATTATAACATTTTTACCGATTATTTTCATCACAAATACAAACAAAATTATAAATTTTTAAAAAGTGTGCAAACTTTATGGATATCCTGTATATAAACAAATGTTTGGCGGTACAAAATTTGTATACAATTTTAAAAACAAGGAATTTATTAACAGGTTCTAAGACCCTTTCGTCTAACATCTTATCAGGAGAAAAATTGTTGGAAAATAAATTATACGAATTTTTATCTCCTGATAAGATGTTAGACGAAAAGGTCTAATAGACTGTTAATAAATTCCCTTGTCTTTTTAAAATAGTATATACACTACCGACCATAAGTTTGAAACTACCCAAACATTTTAGCAGAATCAAATTCACCGAGTTTGTGTTTTTTGTTTTTCTTATGCAGATGTCAAGTAAAAAAAGTATTCTTTTCAACTTTAAAGTAAACATTTACTCAGTTTGCTACTTGACTCCACTTATTGTGATCAAGTTTTTGCCAAACATTCAGATTTATTAAGATATTATAGTTACGCTATAATTTATTTTTGTAAACCATATTACTACGGTATAACTAGCAAGGAAGAAACATATTAGCATTGAAAAAAGAGCTCAGGTTGAAATTATTTCGAAAGAAAGATATTCTGAACGTGTTATTGCTATAAAAAATGGCGTGCATTATTGCCTTCAACGACTTCGTAAAACTGAGTTAAATATTGACAGAAAAAGATCTGGCAAGCCCAGAGTAAGATCTATTGTAGAGGATAGGCACTTGATCATATCTAGCAAGAGGCATACAAGAAAAACCGCTCCGGAATTAACAATTGAAATGAATTCTACTCGGCAACATCCAGTATCTGTTACTACTGTTAAATGAATTAACTTTCATTAAATTTGAAATTACTCTATGTTAATTTTGGTTTTAAATATTGTACAATTGTGAGCAACAATGAAATATAGCTATATTTATTCATCTAAGACATAAAATTTGTTATTTCTTTCTCTCAGAGAATAAATCTAGTGTATATATATTAGAAAATTATCTGTTGCCTCGATACACTAAATATATATATATATATAATGTATTTGTTTAAGCATTAGTTTTAATGGATACTCGTATTTGCGTAGATAATATTTTTTCGAATTAAACATATATATATATATATATGGGTCCTCTAGCAGGATTTGAACCTACGTCTGCTAGGAGAAACTGTTAAATGATCTGACGGCTCTTAGTCCGCCCTATCACTAAGGATTTGCAGTTAAACGGCATGATTTGTTGATTCCAAAGTTCACCGTGCCTCTTTCTGTCTGTGCGTGTGGCGGTATGTATAAGGGTACGTATCGATATGTTCATTGTCTGGGACGGAGATACCAGGTGAATTTTTATCTTAAAATTTGATAGCATGATTCGAACTCAGTGTTCATCTTCCACACTGATTTATTTACATTGACCAGGAAAGCGTCAATGTTTAAAAATAAATATTTGAATGATTCATTCTTCATTAAACATTGGTTTTCCGTTCGTACAATCATAATTCCTTTTGTACACCACAGCCACCCACCCTCCCACACACACACCACACACACTCATATATATATATATATATATATGTGTGTGTGTGTGTGTGTGTGTGTGTGTGTGCGCGCGTGTGTATGCATATATATATATATATATACATATATATCTATAAAACGAGAGAGAGAGAGAGAGAAAATGTTTTAATTTTCTTCATTGCCTCAAGACTTAAATGGTATTAGGCCTGCCTTACTAATGCCACAAGTGCTATTAAAATGGCGAATGCCCGCCCACTAGTTCACTAGCAAGATAAGGAGAATGCGGGAGTTCGGATTCGTAGACATTGATGTAGAGAAAAATGATGGGCGTGAATTAATTGATTATTGAAATGAGTAAAGAGTATGAGAAGTTGTCACTATAGAATTCTTTTTTTTTTTTAAACTGTTTCGGTCCGCTTTCGACTGCTTACTTTTCGCCATTTCAGTTTTTACATAAAGATCGAAAAAGTGAATTATTTTCTAACGATATCCGAAATGGCGTGAAGCGAACGAGTAAATACAAACCTTTTGAGGTTTTTTTACCCCACCAACCATTACGTTCTTATTTTTTGTTTGTCCTGATGAAAAAACTGGAGGTTTTTTTGCTGTGATCATTGCGGAAGTATTAGAATATAAGAATATGCTTAATTGTTTGAATTAAAACAATTTTAATATAAACACCTGGCAAAATCTTTAGACTTACAAAACTGAAGTCATTAGTTAAGTCTCATACATTATACAAACTTGAGCAATCCATGACTAATTAATCTTAATATCAACGGAGAACGCAGAACAACGATATATAAAAATATTAACTTGTGTTTTTGTTCTTCTTAGTTGACGTTTGTGTGCAAGGTGGTAGTCAGGGAATCACTCACATACGAGGGAGTTAACTAGCTGGAGTTGTCTTTCTTGCGCTTATCCCAATGATTCTTCGGTTTTCCCGGTCACAGTTTCCGCCCTTTGTTTTACCAAATATTTAAATTCTTGTACTTTTTTGATTTTGCTATCTCCCAGCTAAAATTTACATGTAAGCCTGTTTCTTTTGCTCGCGACCAGGTAGTTTTGTAGTTGACGTTAGTCCTTTCTTCTCGCTTTCTTTCACTACCTTCTGTAAGTGAATGCAAGGAATTCAACTGGAATTCGAACTCGGCATCCCGATTTGTCGTTTCGAGCCAATATCCAATGTACCACAACAAAATGTACATCGATATCCACATCACTTAATAAATTTGCCACTTTAAAAAATTTCTAAGGAGATGTGGATAATATCAATTCATAATCGCCATTAAGAAGTATTTGAAAAACGTATCGATTAATTAGACGAGATATTGTCAGTGAAAAACGTTGACTGACAACACACTAGCGAAACCAGTATTTACTTACAAGTTCTGACCAATAATCATCGGAAGTATTGCTATGGTAACGAAGCTAAAGTATGTTACATGAAGCGCCTTTTTTAAAAATGTGTATTTACTTATTTCATTTTATAACCGTATAGTAATACTGTAGTATGTAGCATAGGTTATTATGCGGTGCTTTAAATGATAAATAAACTAGCAGAATAGCCCGGCGTTGCTCGGGTGTAATGAAAGCTTTAAAACTAATCCATAGTCCTGGAGCTCATACTCATTGGACGTTGGCACGAAAGACTAAAAAGCAATAGTTGTTTCCAGTTAAAGTGATACCGTAGACTGAAAGAAAAATGAATGGATGTAAGTCAAATTTTGATTTCCTGCTATCGATATCAAATACGTTTTTTCCGTCGTAAACTGAATATTGAAGGCTAAACAAGTCCTCTGAGTAAATGGTATCATGGCTGAGACTTAGAACTACAATTATGTTACTTAGAGCCAAACCGGAAGCAAAAACTAAAATAAAAGGGCTGAAAAAAAATACAGACATACAGACACACACACACAAACATCTTTCCTTATATATATATATATATATATATATATATATAATCGATTTTCTGCACTATTGTAAGAACTGCAATCTTGAAACTTCTGAATACCGTTTCTTATGTCTTTGTTTATGAGTGTATCAAATTTGATTTAAATCGGACACTCCTTCTATCCCCTCTTCTGAGTTTTACGTTCCTGGCTACCTTCCCCCTCTTCAGGAAGGACCCCAATGTTCATATGTATGGGCTTGGTGTGTATGTCAGCGAACACCTTCCCCTAGCTACGGTGACGTCTCTTGAATCTCTGGATCATTCTTTCATGTGTTTCCGTCTCTCACTACTAAGCTCGATTAGCTATCTCTTCTTTCTCTACCGCTCCCCTTCCTCCCCTGACTGTTCGTTACTTGACAGCATCTCTGACAATATCGACAAAGCCATTTCTTCCCATCCCTCTGCCCATATATTCGTGTTTGGTGACTTTAATGCCCACCACACTAAGTGGCTGGCGAACTCTGTCACCGACCCTGCTGGTGTCCACACCATGAATTTTTCAATCACCAAATCGCTTACGCAAGTGATGAACTTCCCCACGCGTTTCTCCGACAACCCTAACGGAAGGAACTCACTACTAGACCTCTGCTTCACTTCCATCCTAGACTCTTGCACTACCAGACAGCACTGCCCACTTGGAAACTCAGACCACACCGTATTTTCCGTCAACATTTCATTCCACTCCCAACCGACCCAAGAAACCCAGACCAGTAGAATATCCTACTGCTACCAAAGAGCAGACTGGGATTCGTTCCGAGACTTCCTCTTTGACGTCTCTTGGAACAACGTTTTAGTCTTCCCATCTAAGAATGTGCATCCGAGGTGTCTTCCTGGGTTAAGGCTGGCATCGATGCCTTCATCTCCGCCAGGAAATTTTAGCTTTAATATCATTCGTCTCCATGATTCTCGCCAGCTTGCTCGCCCGCCATCGCCCACCGGAAACATTTCTTCCGACTCTATCGTAGCTATGCGTCGGACCAAAACAGGCGCCTTTTCGCTTCAGCTCGTAATAAGTATAAAAAGATACTTAACGAAACTAAGATGTTGTTTGCTGCCAGAATGAAGCAACGCATAGCATCCTCTAAGTTCGGCACCAAAGACTACTGGCGACTCAGTAAAAGAGTACTGAACAAGAGCAAGTCCACAATACCCCCACTAATAAAAAAATTTGAGGTCCTCACGTCCCCAGCGGACAAGGCTGAATGCTTTGCCCGTAGATTCTCCGATAATTCGAGACTGGACTCGTCTGGAGTTTCTTCACCCGACTTCTCAGCTAGAACTGGTGCTCAACTGAATGACGTCCACATTACACCTTCGCTTGTCTCTAAGATAATCTCAAAACTTGACCCTCACAAAGAGAGCGGAGGGGACGGAATCCCAGTCATAGTCTTAAAGAAATGTGCCCCTGAACTCTCCTCTGTTCTTTCTAAACTCTACAACTTCTGCCTCTCTTCTTCCTGCTTTCCTGCCTGTTGGAAATTTTCCTCTGTAGTTCCTATATTTAAAAACACTGGAGAACCCTCGGACCCCGCAAATTACTGCCCTATCAGCCTTCTTCCGATCTTTGGCAAAGTGTTCGAAGCCATTATCAACGCCGAGGTGGTTCAGCATCTCACAGCACATAGGCTCCTCTCGGACAAGCAGTATGGTTTCCGCTTCACTAGGTCTACAGCTGATATGCTAACGACAATCACCGAGTACATATATCAGGCACTCGACAGGAATGGCGAAGCCCGAACCGTTGCCTGGGATATCTCTAAAGCGTTCGACAGAGTTTGGCATGCTGGCCTTCTATTCAAACTGCGGAGCTATGGTATAGCTGGACAATTGTTTGATCTAATCCAGTCATTCCTATCTAACCGCACATTGAAAGTGGTATTAAACGGACATGCATCCCAGAACTACCATACGAACGCGGGTGTCCCTCAAGGCTCTAGGTCCTACGCTCTTTTAGATCTACATTAATGATCTCCCTGATACCATAAGATCCCAAGTAGGTATGTACGCCGATGACACCACAGTTTACTCTCGCCTCGATCAAAAATCTGGTGTAGGCGACAAAGTTAACCTTGCAGCCGAGGTCGAAAAGGACCTCCAATCCGTAGTGGACTGGGGTAAGTAATGGCTCGTAAATTTTAATGTTTCTAAAACGAAGCTACTATCAATTAATCATCATAGACAATCGCACCTACCTCCCATTAGCATGGACCAGGCTTGCCTCCCAGAGAGTAAAACACTACGCCTCCTTGGTCTCACACTTTCAGCGGACCTCAAGTGGAATGACTATATCGAATCCATTGCTAAATCCGCTGCTATGAAAGTCGGTTCTCTGTACAGGGCCCGGAAGTTTTTTCCGTCGGAATCTTTTTTCCTGCACATATATAAATCTACCATCCGCCCGTGCATTGAATACTGCTGCCATATCTGGTCGGGTGCCCCTGCTACTCTCCTCGGGCTTCTCGACAAGGTAGAGCGTGGGGTCTGTAATGTGATCGATACCAACTTGGCAGACCGCCTGCAGTCTCTCTCTCACCGGCGCGACGTGGTTCCCTGTGTCTCTTCTATAAATACTTTCACGGCTTCTGCTCCGATGAATTTGGATCACTGGTGCCCCCTAGGTACGTATTTGCACGAGAAATTAGATTATCAACTAGATCCCACCCATTTACAGTGAAACCGATAAAATGCAACCGCAACTTCTGCTCCAACAGTTTCTTCTCTCGCACTTCCCGACTGTGGAATTCCCTTCCACATGATTGCTTCCCCGACGGCTACAATCTCCAGGAGTTTAAATGTAAGGTCAATAGACACCTCCTAACACACTAACTCGCTCCCATTCTATCAAACACTCTTCCCATCTGCCCTTCCCTCATTCTCGGTATCCTTACCCATCTATCACCTTCCTTCTGACATTTCCTATGTCTAACCACTCTTTCTATTTACCTTCCCCTCTGTAGCCCCATGCGCAATAGTGGCAGTGGAATGCCTTGCTTGGGGTGAAATGATTAAAAAAAAGAAGGACTGATAAGAGATACTTACAAAGTTGCTGAAGAGGAGATGTACCGTTCAAATAGCTCTGACGAAAAAATAACATAGCAAACACTGAATCCAAGAACGCAAATCTCTTTTTAAATCATGTTCCTCCAAGAAAGATGATAAAAGCAAAAAAAAAAAAAACCCAAAAAAACCGCTATATCTGGTCGGGTGCAACTGCTATCCACCTAGGTGTCCTTGACGAAATCCAACGGTGAATCTGTAATGTGGTCGATCCGGAATTGGCAGTTGCTTTCTCACCGACGCAGTGTGGCTACCTTGTGTCTTTTCTACAAATAATTTCACAGCTTCTGCTCAGATGAACTTAGCTCACTGGTGCCCCCTATATTTTTTTTTAATCATTTCACCCTGAGCAAGGCAGAAACGCCATTGATGTGCAGGGGGCTACATAAATGTAAAAAGATTAATTAGAAAAGAGTGAGGAGTACAAACTAGTTAGAAAGGAACAATAGAAAGCTGAGAAAGCAGGTGCAATGACAGATTCATAGGCGGAGAGAAAGTGAAGATTATACAGGGGAGGGGAGAGAGCTAGAGTCCAGTGGTTAGTAGATGAGTATTAACTTTGCATTTAAATTTCTGGAGGTTGTAGCCGTCAGGAAAGCAAGAATATGGGAGTGAGTTCCACAGGCGGGAAGTGCGAAATTTCCTCGTGCCACAAGATTAGCAACTAGGTCCCACCCTTTTACTGTGAAACCAATAAATTGGAATGGAAACACAAATTCTACTCCATCAGCTTCTTTTCTCGCAATTTCCGCTTGTGGAATTCTCTTCCGCTTACTTGCTTTCCCGATAGCTACAATCTTCAAGAATTCAAATGTAAAGTCAATAGTCATCTTCTGCCTCACTAACTTGCATCCTCTCTCTCATACTCTTCCTTCTCATACTCTCTTCCTGACACCCCCTATAACCTGTCACTCTTTCTCATCACATTCCTCCTATGTAACCCCCTTCACAACAGTGGCAGCAAAATGCCTTGCTTGGGGCCATACGATTATAAAAAAAAGAGCGGGGAAAGAAATAGAAAGTACAATATAAAACAACCTACAAAAGACAAAAGATGTCGATTGATATTAGATTAATTCTTTTAAATATCGCAATTGACAAGAAAGCAGGAAATCGAGATCGACATATACTAATTTTTTAAATACTTATTTCAACCCAAGCAAGGCAGTACTACCACTGGTGTGCAGGGGGTTACAATGAGAGGAGAGGAAAAAGAAAAAGAACAAATTACAGAAGATGTCGAAGAAAGAAAAAGAAAAAGATGGGAGTCAAGAAGATCAAAGAAGGCAATTGACGTTGCACTTAAACTTTTGGAGATTGCAGCTATCGATGAAGGAAGTATAACGAAGGGAGTTCCACAGGAAGAAGTGCCAGGAAATAGACTTCTATAGTAGAAGAGGCCGTTAGAGATACTTATTTTGACGGTAAAAGAGTGGGACCTAATTGCCAGTCAAGTAGCACGAGTAAATTCATGTAGACGGAGCACATGGAAATGAAGCTCGTCAGAGCAGAATCCGTGAAAATATTTCTAAAAGAGACAGAGGGAATCCACATCAGTCAGTTAAGTGTCATACGTGATTTATGCTATGGCGTTCATGCCTCGAAAGAGACATGACTGACTGGATAGAAGATTATCCCGCAGTAGGTTGCCATTACTTTCTGCAGTAGACTGGTTGCCAGCCAAGGCTATAGAACCCAATCTGTCCTGTTATTTGACTTATGGCTAGATGGGGAAGAGATGTATTATATTATTAAGTAGTAATTTTAGGGGGATCAGTTTATTACGGCATACCAATATAAAACTGCTCCCCCACTTTATGTCCAGTAGAACCCTTAATCATGTTTCCATCTATTCAGTCAGTCAGTTAAGTGCTATACGTAAAACATGCTTTGGGCGATCATGCGTCTAAAGAGACATAACCGACTGGGCAGAAGATTATTCCACAGTAGGTTGCCATTGCTTTCTGCGGTGGACTGGTTGCCGACCAAGGCTATAGAACCCAATCTGTCCTACTATTTAACCCATAACTGGAAGGAATAGACGGATTAATACCTTTCCCAAGGCTATTTGTGCGTAAGAGGGTTCTGCGTATAAAAGAGTTAAAGACTGCTAGTGGGGAGAAAACAGAGGAAGAGTTATCAGGAGGACAGGGGATAGCGTTTGACATTGCATTTAAATTTTAGAAGATCAGTAAAAGCAGGAAAACTGTTCTACAAGCAAGAAGTGCCAGTAAAGAAACGATTAGCACAGAACTTACGGTTGCACCTTGTAATGTCATACTGCAAGCATAAATTCTAAAATACGAAAAAGGAAATTGCGGACATGAAGGAGACTCGAACCACCACCTTTAAATTTGTTGTTTTTCATTTTTTTTTAAAACTTTTTTTCAGCGCAGTCTTATCAATTATTACATAAAGTTTCCGATTATCAAAAAAAAAAAAAATTGAAAAAATTCCAATATTTAAACAATTTTAAGTGGGGGGGCCTCAGTTTCTCATAAAACGTTATAGTAAATCGATCCTCCATTTTGGAACCACTCGCGTTGGGGTCGTTTTGTTTAGTTTTTTTTTTTTTTGGAGGGGTGACGAGTTGTTGCTCTTGTTTTTATTTTTTTCAAGTTTTCTTCGCTTCTTACGATGCCATCTTCCTCGGAAACACCAAGAATGGCTTTATTCAAAAATTTCGCAGAGGATTCAGTTGTTGAATATGCGCAAGCAAAACAATTAATTGCACAGGATTGATTTACTATAAGGCTGTATGAAAAACAGAGCCCCCACCTAAAATAGTTTAAATATTGAAAGTTTTCAAAATTTTCTTTGTCAATTGGAAAGTTTACTGCTTAATCGATAAGATTGCACTGAAAAAAGTAAAAAAAAACAATTGATAATCAACCAATTTACAGGTGGTGGTAATGTCGGACCGGTGAGTTGTTCCAAAATGGAGGATCGATTTACTATAATGTTGTATGAAAAATTGAGCCCCACTAAAATTGTTTAAATATTGAATTTTTTTCCAATTTTGTTTTTAGTCAATCAGAAAGTTTAGGGTGTAATCGATAAGATTACACTGAAACAAAGTAAAAAAAAAAAAAAATCAAAAACAACAAATTTAAATGTGGTGGTTGTCTACTTAGGTTCCGTCAAGAAAATTCATATTAACTAAAATAAATGACTCTAACAACCATCGTATGCTCATTGAAGAAGGGCATCATGAAAACTATCAGAAAAGTCCCCTGTAAAAATAAAAAATTGAAAAGATTCGGAGACCTGAGAGAGAACTTTGGTGAAGTCTGATAAGAGTTATTTAAAAAGTTGTTGAAGATTATAAATGACACTGATTTGCTGTGTGCCTTTAATTTCAAAAAAGCCCAACTGGTGAAAAACCTGGAAATGAATAACATTAGACTCGTTCTCGTCGGATTCAAGAATGTAAATCTATAAAACTTTGCACCGTGCGTGTCAAAATATTAAATATCTTTGTTTTAATAAATTTCAAAATCTATTTTTCATAACTGAATAATAATAATAATACAATTAGTAAGGCAACATGAAGAAAGAAAGAAAAAATATTCAATAATAAAAGAAGGCAATAAATACAAACAAGATTTACAGTTAGTAGATTCTGTAGAAAAGCAAAACAGAAGCCAAGAACCAACTATTGCGGCCAAAAATATGAAAATGAAAGCCAAAGATAAAGCTCTTGAACAGATGAAACACCGCTGGTAAGATAAACCTCTGCATGGCCAACTTCCAGAACGTGCCAATAAATCCAATGTTGATAAAGTTAATACGTGCATCTGGATTAAAGTCTGAAACTGAAGGCTTTATTCTTGCAGCGAAAGACCAAAGTCTTTTCACTAGAAACTTTCAGGCAAATCTTATACATAATAATATGGGTCCAAAATGCAGGTTTTGTGATAAACACCAAGAAACAATAGACCATCTAATCTCAGGCTATTCTGTACTTATCCCAAATGAATATAAAAATCATCACGATAGAGTGGGGCGATATTTACATTGGACAATGTGCAAACACTATGGAAAATCTGTAAGCAAACACTGGTATGAACATCACCCAGAACCGGTTACAGAAATAGAAGATGTCACCATTCTATAGGATTACACCACCTACACAGACAGAAAAATTGGAGCCAATAAGCCGGATATTATTGTTAAAAACCAGAAAGAAAAAAACTTGCTGATTAATTGATCTGGCTTGTCTAGTGGATTGTAACATAGCAACCAAGGAATTCGAAAAACTGTCAAAATATAAAGACCTGGAAATTGAAATAGAAAAAATGTGGAAATTGAAAACAAGAATCGTGCCAGTAATAGTAGGTGCACTTGGAATGATAAAAAATGGAACAAAGCAACACATTGAGCTTAAGAGATATACAAAAAATTGTTTTGTTAAGTACAGCCCACACACAAAGGAGAACTTTGTCTATGTAACGCTAGGGATGATGGGGGAGATATAAAAGCGTGAAATGGAGCCATAACAACACACCACGACCTGCCTTAGGTTTTCCTGCCGACTTGGTAGGTAGTGCGACCATAGCAGAAATAGAAATATGATGAAAAATGACAACATAATAATTTTAGTATTAACAACAATAATAAAAATAATATTGCCAAAATTACCAATATTAATTATAACATTTTTTTTGTTAAACATGTAATATCCTACGTAATTTTTAATGAATTAAAATTGATTTGTCCGAATAAGTATTTTGTTCGGATAATTGTCTACCCTTGCAACTGATCCCATTTTGAAATAATGAAACCAGATTGAACTCGTAAACAAAAACAAGTTTAACAGGTTTGCTGTTATTCAATTGTTAAGATGTGTAAAAAAAAAAAACAGCAAGTGACTTAAATTCGTTATATTTTATTTTACGGAAATAAAATTCATTAACTTTCTATTTTAAATTTTTATTTTTTATAATCATATCGCCCCAAGCAAGGCATTTTACTGCCACTGTTGTGCAGGGGGTTACATAGGAGGAAGGTTATGAGGAAGAGTGACAGTTTATAGGGGGCGTCAAAATGTGGGTAAGAGTAAGATGAGAATACTGATGAGGATGGAGTGGACGGAGAAAGGAACATGAGAGAGAGGATGCAGGTTAGTGAGATAGGAGATGGCTATTGACTTTACATTTAAGTTATTAGAGATTGTAGCTGTCGTGAAAGCAAGTAAAGGAAGGGAATTCCACAGGCGGAAAGTGCGAGAAAAGAAGCTGTTGGAGTAGAATTTGCGTTACAATTTATTGGTATCATAGTAAAAGAGTGGGACCTAATTGCTAATTTGGTGGCTTGAGAAAATTCATGTATAGGGGGTACCAGTGAGCTAAGTTCATCTCAGCAGAAGCCGTGAAAGTAGCTAGTTGCTAATCTTGTGGCTCGTGTAAATTCATATATACAGGCTCCAGTGAGTTAAGTTAATCGGAGCAAATGTTTTGAAAGTATTTCTAGAAGGGAAACAGGGAGGCCACATCGCACCGGTGAGAAAGTGACTGTATCCGAGCTGCCAAGTCGGGTCCGCTCAAATTACAGATTCTACGTTGGATATTGTCAAGGACGCCTAGGTGGATAGCAGGAGCACCCGACCAGATATGGCAGCCGTATTCACTGCACGACCGGATGGTAACAATAACAACAATTCTTGTTAAACATGTTGTAATATCCTCCGTAATTATTTATGAATTTGGATTGATCAGTTCGAATGAGTATTTTGTTCGGATAATTGGCTACCGTAGCGTTTCATCCAATTTTGAAATAAGGAAACCAGATTGAATCCGTAAACAAAAACACGTTTAACAGGTTTGCTGTTATTCAATCGTTAAGATGTGTAAAAAACAGCAAGTGACTTAAATTCGTTATATTTTATTTTACGGAAATAAAATTCATTAATTTTCTATTTTAAAATGTTTTCATTTTGTGCTAAAAATATTTCAGCACTGTTTAAATGTGTCCGAATAACATCAAACTGATCGCTTTTTCTTCAAAGACCAGAGACGGCAGTGAACTAATTAATTCAATTAACTACAGAAAACTTCTACTCGGGACCAAGTCGAAAAAATAAGCATTCACAGAACTTTGGAATTTGATTCGGGTCATCCGAAGTTCGGACCCATTTGATATAGAATGGGTGAACTGCACGTTGGGGATATCGGAATTATACAATTTCCTCTATTTCAATAGGCAGCGTATGCTGGACAACCTCACCAAAGATAAAGACTTAAAGCAACCGAAATGTGGTTATACAGAAGGATGCTGAGGATACCATGGACTGAATATGTGAGCAACGCCGAGGTTTGGAGAGGATGCAAACAAAAACGAAACTAATACTTCACATCAGAAAAAGACAGCTGAAGTTCCTCGGATATGTAATGAGGGATAAGGGCTTGGAGAATCTGATACTCACAGGGCAGATGAAGGAAAAGAGGAATAGAGATAATTAACGTGTAACATACTTGATGGGCTTGAGCAAATGGATGGCAGAGCGGGTTTTAGGAGGAGTAACAGGAGTGGTGCAATGGATATCAGTTCGGAACGAGAAATCGGGGAGCCGAGTTCGATATTCCAGTTGAATTCCTTGCATTCACTTATGCGTAAATACCCTTGGGGAAATTACGCTGTCCAACAAAATTAAAGTCTTTAAAAAGTACATGCTACATAAGACCTGCTTTGGTCTAAGAAAAGTATCTTGATACCAAATCTGACCTTTATTTCTTTAGATTAGGCAGTGTTTTCATGTACTATAAATCATATTTATTATTATTGGTTATGGATGATAAACACAGAATTGTCAGTTTAAACAACATTTGTCCTCTTAATCCTTTTGTGTCCAATGCAAGACATACCCAACACACAGGAAAATCTCAATAGAAAAAAAGAAAAGAGTTCTAGACTGCTACGTGATGTCAGTTCTTCAATACGGCTGTGAATGCTGGACAATATCATCGAAAATGAGGACAAAACTGGAAGCGGCCGAAATGTGGTTCTACAGAAGGATGCTACGGATATCGTGGACTGAGCATACAAGCAACGACGAGGTGTTAGAAAGAATGGCAACAAAAAGGAAATTGATGCTGAGCATCAGGAAGAGACAACTGAAGTTCCTGGGACATGCAATGAGGAAGGAGAGCCTGGAGAACCTGATACTGACTGGACAGATAGAAGGAAGGAGAGACAGAGGAAGGCAGCGGACAACATATTTGCAGGGACTGATCAGGTGGATGACGGAACGGGGGTTGCCAGGAGCAACAGGAGCAAACATACTAAGAGCCACAAGGGATAGGGAAACGTGGAGAGCCATGATCGCCTACGTCCTGAAGGGACAGGGCACATAGAAGAAGAAGAAGAACCCTTTTGTGTAGAGTGTCGTCCTCCCTTTTTATATTCCAGCAGTAGTCTGCCAATATGTCGGCGTTCCATTTTCCTTTAAAATATTTCTCCATCACTGAGATATCCTAATGGAATCTCTCGCCATGTTCATCACTCAAATCACCTCAAAAGAAATCCAAATGAGAATGGAGAACATGAACTTTTAGAGACATGTTACATCCCATGTTACAGACATGTTACAGACATGTTACATCCCATAACACGATAATGATGCAGTAGATCATTCACAACTTGCACATAGTCATCTGAACGATGTTTTCCCAGGAAATTATCACAAACTTTCTTGGATGATTCAAAGGTAGATTTTTCTTTTTTCTTGAGATGTTTGTTGAAAGTTTCATCAAGTACAATTTTTCGAATTTGAGGACCTATATACCTATATGCTCCAAAACGACTGAATTGATTTTCTTGAAAATGTACTCAGGTGTACTATAAGCGTCTGCGAGTGTTATTAGCTAGATTTTGTGTCTAGGTACCCCCGATAAATATCGAAAATCGATAATTGAAAAAATCGGGTTATAGAAGGTGTGGTCCGATTTTAATCAAATTTGATACACTCATAAACAAAGACATAAGAAATGATATTCAGAAGTTTCAAGGTTGTAGTTCTTAAAATAGTGCAGAAAATCGATAATATATATATATATGAGGCAAGATGTTGTGTGTGTGTCTGTTTATCTGCTTGTATGTCTGCATTTTTTTCAGCCCTTTTATTTTAGCTTTTGCTTAGGGTTTGGCTCTAAGTAGGTATAATTGTAGTTCTTAGTCTCAGCCATGATACCATTTACTCAGAGGACTTATTTAGTCTTCAAAATTCAGTTTACGACGAAAAAACTTATTTTATATCGATACCAGGAAATCAAAATGTGACTATTATCCATTTATTTTTCTTTCAGTATACGGTTTCGCTTTAACTGGAAACAACTATTGCTTTTTAGTGTTTCGTGCCAACGTCCAAAGGACCATGGATTAGTTTTAAAGCTTTCATTACATCCGAGCAACGCCGGGCTATACTGCTAGTATATATATATATATATAAAAGACATTAAGGAATAGTCTCAGAGAAATAATAAAGAATAAGCTGTGGTAGATGTTAAAGAATTGGTTGGCATAAATAGATATTAACGAATAGTCTGAGTTAGAGAGACAGAAAGAAAGAAATTTATGGAAGTAAATCAAGAAAGCAAAAAGGAATCCCGATAATGAGGAAAAAACTTGCAGCCGCGGAAATGTGGTTCTACAGAAGGATGGTGTGGATATCATGGACCGAGCATGCGAGCAATGATGAGGTGCTGGAAAGAATGAAAACGAAAAGAAAATTAATTGTTAGCATCAGGAAGAGGCAACTGAAGTTCCTGGGACATGCAATGAGGAAGGAGGGCTTGGAGAGCCTGATACTGACAGATCAGACAGAAGAAAAGACACAGAGGAAGACAGCGGATAACATATTTGTAGGGCCTGATTAGGTGGATGACGGAACGGGATTTGCGAGGTATAACAGGAGAAAACATACTAAGAGCCACCAGGGATAGAGAGACGTGGAGAGCCATGATCGCCTACGCCCTGAAAGGACAAGGCACATAGAAGAAGAAAAAGTATCTGTATCAGATTCGTACTTGGTTAGACACTGATGTAAGCTAATAGGTTGGGTCAGAGTAAAATTAATTGTCAGATTTGTACTGAGGGTGGGGAACGACAGTAAAAGAAATTTGTGCCACGCCTCAACTATGATAAAAACAACACCGTTAATGTGATTGAAAAAAATGTTTTTCCTCCGCTCCAATTCCACACGAAACTCGATTAAAATACCCAAAAACACCAGCCACAAAGAGATATGATAATAAAATTCGCTAATAAAACATTACCGGTAAATTCAGTTAAAAAAAATAAAAATAAAATAAAAATGAACGGAATAAAAAAGAAAATGCCACACCGCCAACAACAAAACCCTCTCCCCCCAACAACAAAAGACGATTAATGAAATCAAACAAACGTGTTTGTCTATTCTTAAAATCTCCAGCCGTAACCAAGTTTGGTCAACTGTAAAAGTTAATTACTCGTCAAATGTGCTGATAGGCTAGCCGACAAAGAAACATGTTTAGCTCCAGAAAACAGAAAACCTCAGAAGACATTCATGAAGAATGTTCGAGAAACGTTCAGAATGACGGCTGCGTTTTCTCCATCTCCCTACCCCCTTTTTTACGCTATTTTGACATGTCTGACCTTCCGTTTCTGATTAAAAATGCCAAATAAAAAAATGGCGTCCAGTTATTCAAGGAACGTTGATGGTTCGACTCGGTCTGAAATGATAGGTAATTTATTATTAAAAAAAAAAAAATTCTTCAGTCGCCTGACATCGACAGAAAAACAGCACACGTAAAACAGAAGCCATTGTTACGTAAACGAGGACTGTCACCGTCTTTTGTTTTGCCTAGCAATCACATGCCTGGTCGATTGTCTGTTCACATTCGTTTTATTGTCTGTTTAATTGTAAATGATGCTGGCAGCCTCGCTAGTTCATTGGTAAATAATGAGACTGAAGTTTTTTCAGAACTGAGGTTCCACTGTCTGTACGACCTTGGCACAGATAGGTTGTCATAACTAAGCATTTTCAAGTTTATAGATTCAATCAGGATATTTTTTTAAAAAAATATACAGTATTCTTAAACTATTGTGCAAGAAAATTCGGATAGGTGTTTTTTCCAGGGTATCAATATTTGTCGGGTTATCAATTCGGTTGTTTTTAATTGAGCCCATAGGCGGAAGGATAGCCAGTAACACTTGATTCAATTAGTTTGTATGTGCGTTGTGGTGCAGTGGATATCGATTCGGAACGACAAATCGGGGTACCAAGTTCGAATTCCAGTTGAATTCCTTGCATTCACTTACGCACAAATACCCTTGGGAAAAGTATCAATCCGTCTCTTCTCCCCAGTTATAGGCTAAATAATAAGACAGACTGTGTTCTATAGCCTTGGCTGGAAACCAGTTTACCGCAGAAGGCAATGGCAACCTACGGCGGGATAAACTCCCGTCCAGTCAGTCATGTCTCTTTCGAGACATGATCGCCCAAAGCGTGTATCACGTTTGGCACTTAATTGACTGACTGAATAGTTGGAAACATGATTAAAGCTTCTACTGGGCATAAAATGGGAGATCGGTTTTCTATTGTTATGAAGTAATAAACTCATCCCCCACTAATTACTGCTTAATAATATAATACATCTATTCCCCATCTAGCTATAAGTCAAATAACAGAACAGATTTGGTTCTATAGCCCTGGCTGGCAACCAGTCTACCGCAGAAAGTAATGACAACCTGCTGCGGGATAATCTTCTGCCCAATCAGTCATGTCTCGAAAGAGACATGATCGGCTCAAGCGTGTATCACTTATGGCACTTAACTGACTGACTGACTGTATGTACGTAGTGGTCTTTTAAACTCAAGTTTAGTGGCAAATACTTGTTGTTCATACTTAAGTCTAAAAGTAAATATTGAGTGTTTATACTAGAGTCAATAAGCTCAAATTAACCCTGAGTTTATTGGCAAATATTGCTAATTTAACCTCAGTATAACCGGTCACCTTGATCGGTTAAACTGTAGTCAGTCTGAAGTTCGCACTGAGTAGTTATTATGCTCTCTATTATTTACACATGGGAGATTATAATTGAGTCTATAGGCATATAATGGTGGTTCAAGCTTGAGTTTATGACCAAACGTTATACTTAAACCTCAAGGCATGTCAGTCAGTTAAGTTTCATACGTGATACACGCTTAAACGTTCATGTCTCTTTCGAGACATGACTGACTTGGCAGAAGATTTTCCTGCACTAGTTTGCCATTACTTTCTACAGTAGACTGGTTACCAACCAAGGCTACAGAACACAATCTGTTCTGCTATTTTACTTATAGCTGGAGGACAAGCAACGGTATTTGAGCGTAAGGGAATGCCACGAATTCAGCTTGAATTCGAACTCCGATTTCTCGTTCCTAGCCGATATCCACTGCAGCCCAACGGCAAGTATTAGTCCTTTCTATTAGAGTACCTGTTTGACTTTCTGCGATGTGAAGTGATCATGATATGTACAGGGTGTCTATAAAGTTCGTGTGCAATGTATAACTTTACTAGCAGTATAGCGTTGCTCTGGTGTAATGAACGCTTTAAAACTAATTCATGGTCCTGGAGCTCAGACTCTTTGGACGTTGGCACGAAACACTAAAAAGCAATAGTCGTTTCCAGTTAAAGCGAAACCGTAGACTGAAAGAAAAATAAATGGATGTAAGTCAAATTTTGATTTCCTGGTATCGTTATCAAATAAGTTTTTTTCGTCGTTAAGTGAATTTTGAAGGCTAAATAAGTCCTCTGAGTAAATGGTATCATGGCTGAGACTAAGAACTACAATTATACCTACTTAGAGCCAAACCCAAAGCAAAAACTAAAATAACAGGACTGAAAAAATACAGACATACAGGCAGATAAACAGAACATAATTAGAGGTGTATTCCTTGTTTCCTGTTTAGGACTGAGTCTCCCGTTCCTTCTGAAGTTTTATCATTATATTCCACTTACAAATTCTCCTTTGTGTCTTAGAGGCATTATCTCAAGCTTTCACTCATATAAGACCACGGCGTGGCCTCTTCTTTGAGTGCCTATAGGATGGACATTATATAACACATCACTTACTAAACCCCGGGCCTATCTAATAAAACAACTTTTAGGCAAATTTCGATTGTGGTGCAGTGTATATCGGCTAGGAACGAGAAATCGGGGTGCCGAGTTCAAATTCCAGTTGAATTAATTGCATTCACTTACGCGCAAATACCCTTGGGAAAGGTATTAATCCGTCTCTTCCTTCCAGTTTTGGGTTAAATTACAAGACGGATTGGGTTCTATAGCCTTGGCTGGCAACCAATCTATCGCAGAAAACAATGGCAACCTACTGCGGGATAAACTTCCGTCCAGTCAGTCATATCTCTTTCGAAACCTGATCGCCAAAAGCGTGTTTCACGTATGGCGATCAGGTCTCGAAAGAGACTTGACTGACTGGACGGAAGTTTATCTTCCGTCAACTGACTGAATCGATGAAAAAAATATATTGCGCATCCCAAAATACGGAGGCCAAAATCTTGCCTACAGACGTTTGCATCTTTGGTAGCTTAGTACAGATTTCATCTGCTGCTGTCCACGCGGCTGACTGCCGATTTGACTCCGGAGTGAAGTGATGGATTCATGTTTAATCCATTGTCACATATAAGGTGGATAGGTTATTTAGCGCATCAGTCAATAAATCCCGGGACTAATTAATAAAACAACTTTTAGGCAAAAATTCGACTTTATTCATCAACATAATCTTTTTCTAGGTTGATACACTGATTCGTACGCTTCTCTAACAATTCGGAGATTTTTTTTTTGTGGAACGATTTGTCTTTGACCCCAAAATATTCCTCAGTTTCCGACATCACTTCTTCATTAGAGCCAAATCTAAATCCTTGGAGCATTCTTTTGAGATCTTCAAACAGCCAGGAGTCGCTGGTTGCTAGATCTGGAGAATAGGGTGGATGCGGAAGCAATTCGAAGTGCAATTTATGTAGTTTTACCATCGTTGCGATTGACTTGTGAAATATTGCATTGTTTTGATGAACGATCACTTTTCCTTCTTCATTTGTGGCCATTATTTGGCGATTTCTTCTTTCAAACGCACCAATAATGCTATGTAATATTCGCTATTGATGGTTCTTCCTTTCTACAGGTAATCGATGAACAAAATACCTTGCGCATCCTAAAATACGGAAGCCAAAACCATGTCTATTGATATTTGCCTCTTTCACTCGCTGCTGTTCACTCAGCTGACTGCTGATTTGACTCCGGCGTTAAGTGGTGGATCGATGTTTCATCCATCGTCCCATATATACGCAAAAACAACACTCTAAATCATCGATGCGTTGTTGTTTTTTATCGACTGTGAGCAAACGCGGCAACTACTTTGAACAGAGATTGACAAATGTTCATAGAAAATAGTGAATACACTGCCTTCTGATATATTCAATTCCTTTGTTATCTCACACAACTTCAATTTACGATCGGCCAAAAAGAGTTTGGATTTTTTGGTGTTTTCCGAAACTACTGCCAATTTTAGGCGACCTGTGCGTTCAGCATCATTTGTGTCTGTACAAATGCGTTTAAAGTCTGCATACCACCTCTTAACCGTTGTTTCCGACAAAGCAAAGTCTGAATAAAAACTTATCAAGCCATTGTTTTGCTTGAACAGTATTTTTTTTATCAGAAAGCAATGCTTTATGAACACACGACATTAAGAGTTTTTCATTGTTTTGAAAATTTGTAACAGTAGCTTTACTTAAATAACTTTAATTTGTAAACTAACAATCTGATTGGACCCAAATTTTGTAACGTGTCATTTGAAGGTTAGTACTTTATAAAAAGCATATGAATTTTTTATTAGTGGCGTCATCTATATGTCAGGCCCGGAACTTATTGAAACTTTTCCTTACACGTAATGGTGTGTAGGGCAGCGTTTTTGCATTTTCCGTAACAAACTGTTTTTTATGGGGCAGATTTGTTAGCGCTGCGCCCAACCCCCGAAGCTGGAGAAAGGTTATTTTCTAAGCGTAACTTAGACGTAACACACCGCCGATACAGGGGGTACCCAGTGAGGTTCGAACTCACTATTCAGTTATAATGATTCTAGCGAGACGATCTTGCTGACCATTACACCACGCCGAGGTGCCCGGAACTTATTGAGTGATGTGCTAAAATCGACAAGACTGAATACGAAACAGTGAAGGGGGAACCACCTCACTATCTTTTCTAAGAAGTCATGAAAATATCACAGACATTAAAGAAAAAAAAATATCAGTTGAGAATTATTTATAAGCAAGAGTTTATGACGGCATACGTATTGATGGAGAAATGATATAAAAAAAGTATTCAACTAATGGGTTGCATTTGTTTCTAAGGTTTATGGCCATATCACGTTGAATACACCGGTTCTCGCTCGATCACCGAAGTTAAGCAACGTTGAGCCTGGTCAGTACTTAGATGGGAATACCAGGTGCTGTAAGCGTTTAGTGACAGATGTGCATTGTGGTGCAGTCGATATCGGCTCGGAAAGAGAAATCGGTGAGCCGAGTTCGAATTCCAGTTGAATACCCTGCATTCACTTAAGCATTGGTACTCTTGGGAAAGGTATTAATCCGTCCCTTCCCTCCAGTTATGGGTTAAATAACAATGGTAGGACTTGCTGACCCTGCCCTTAAAACAAATCCCAATGAATCTTGATACTTGAAAAGAAAAAAAGTATTACTAAACACAAAACAGAAAAAGGAATTACCAGCAATAAATAAATAAAATTTAATTGGCAATAAATGACCCGCCGAGGTTGATATGCCATAAAACAAACCAACAAACATTTATCTCTCAAATCTTGTTTAGCAGCGAACTGAAAACCGCAGAGACAGTAATGGGAAACCCAATCATAAACGAGAAGTAAGAAATAAACATCCCCTCCTATTGGAAAGGAGCGTGAACGGGACGATAGGGGAACTTGTCTTCTTTTATTAAAGGAAAAATACAAAAAAATAAATAGTAAATAAGATTTCAGAGTTCAGACAAAGGCGTTAAAATCATAGAGTTCAAGCAGAATTTATAATGAACCGGAAATCCAGTCCTAAACAGGAAACAAGAGGTAAAGCTCTGCTCCTGTTTAAAAAACTGGGGAAGAGTGTGAACCGGGCCATTCTTCAACGATTATTTGTGGCTGTGTTCCTTCCGAATAGTTCGACTTTCGTTTCATCCGACCAGATTCCTTTTCCCAAAACTGCATACCCTTCTTTTCATAAGTTTCGACAAAATTTAATCGGTCTTTGACATGTTTGGTTTTCAGTAAAGGCACTTTTCTTGATGATCTTGAATGAAAGCCTGTATGATATAGAGCTCTGCTAAGGGTATCCTTACTTACATTAATTCCAGCACCCTCAAGATCAGTTTTAAGTTCAGAACGAAGGGTTTTTTGCACATTTCTGCTGACCCATCTTGTAGTCCTTTCATTCATTTGGCTCGGTCTTCCATTTCATGAAAGGTTTGCTGTAGCGTCGTCATACTTATACTTTCTGATGATATTTCTTACTGTATTAGTGCTAGAATTATTTCTTTGCTAAGTTTTCGGTAACCTTGTCCTCCTTGTGACGTTCAATGATTCTTTCTCGCATATCTCTGGATAATTCTTTAGTTTTTGCCATTTTTAATCTTTGAATTGCAGAATGCACATCAAAGAGTCAGTTGATTAGTAACACTATCTTGTAAGCAATTGTATGCTTTTCTGATTGGTCAGAGATAACATTCCAATACTATCAAAAATATGAATATTTAAAAGTGTCATGTATCCAATAATTTGCATAGGGTAATTTTGAACTTTAATTTAAAAAAATGGATTCAACCATGAGTTTTTAATTTTTCTTCTACATACAACTAAAACAACTTTACGAGATATTACTTAACAAATATCAGGCAAAATGGCGAACATAAACTGAATTTATAACAGAAAATAACATGTATCCAATACTTATGCGTGTCACTGTAGATAGATAGACAGATGTCCGTAAACTGACGTGTCACTCTGTCTGTCTGTCTGTCTGTCTGTCTATCTATCTATCTATCTATCTATCTATGTCAGTTTGTTGACATCTATCTATCTATCTATCTATCTATCTATCTATCTATCTATGTCAGTTTGTTGACATCTATCTATCTATCTATCTATCTATCTATCTATCTATCTATGTCAGTTTGTTGACATCTATCTATCTATCTATCTATCTATCTATCTATCTATCTATCTGTTAGTTTGCTGATATCTATCTATCTATCTATCTATCTATCTATCTATGTTAGTTTGCTGATATCTATCTATCTATCTATCTATCTATCTATCTATCTATCTATCTATCTATCTATCTGTTAGTTTGCTGATATCTATCTATCTATCTATCTATCTATCTATCTATCTATCTATCTATGTTAGTTTGCTGATATCTATCTATCTATCTATCTATCTATCTATCTATCTGTCTGTCTATTTATCTATCTATCTATCTATCTATGTCAGTTTGTTGACATCTATCTATCTATCTATCTATCTATCTATCTATCTATCTATCTATCTATCTATCTATCTATGTTAGTTGGCTGATATCTATCTATCTATCTATCTATCTATCTATCTATCTATCTATCTATCTATGTTAGTTGGCTGATATCTATCTATCTATCTATCTATCTATCTATCTATCTATCTATCTATCTATCTATCTATCAGTCTAAGCCGTTCCCTATGCGTTTCCCACGTGACACCGATTCTTGCACGCCATGAAAATGACTTCCTCTCAAAGGCGAAATATTCCGCAATTCCCGATCCAAAAATAAAAGCCAATTTCTATCAGAAGCATCAAAAAGTCACAACGTCTAAATGGAAGCATTAAATCCAGCATTGATTTGATTTATCGGCCAAATTGTTGTCACTTCTTCTTCTTCTTCTTCTTCTTCTTCTTCTTCTTCTTCTTCTTCTTCTTCTTCTTCTTCACCTTTTTTTCATTCTCCTTACTGTGTCGATCTTTTTTTTCTTCCTGATAATTTTGTTACTAAAAAGATATTTCATTTTTTTTGTTTCTTTTCTCCCGTTTCATTTTTCCGTTTTGAAATGTATTTATTATCTCCCTTTTGTGATTTCGCTCTTCACTCTTTCCTTCTATTTCATTGTCTTTTTTCTTTTTCGTGCCTCGTTCTTTGTCTCTGATTTTTCAAATGTCGCCTCTTTAGAGACGCGTCCTTTACTTCAGGTTCTTCTTTTTCTTCTTCATTTCCCTCAAAAACCTTCTTCTTGTTGTTTTTGTTGTTTTTGTTGTAGCTGTTGTTGTTGTTGTTCTTCTTCTTCTTCACCTGTTTTTCATTCTTCTTACTGTGCCAATCTTTTTTTTTCTTCCTGATATTTTTTTTTAGTAAAAAGAATTTTTTTACATTCTTTCTTTTTTTTGTTTCTTTTCTCCCGTTTCATCTTTCCGTTTTGAAATTTATTTATTATCTCCCTTTTGTGATTTCGCTCTTCACTCTTTCCTTCTATTTTCTTTTCTTTTTTCTTTTTCGTGTCTCGTTCTTTGCCTCAGATATTCCAAATGTCGCTTTCGGATATTTTTTCTTCTTTAGATTTTCTTCAGATTTTCTTTTTTTCTTCTTCATTTTCCTTGTCTTTTTTTTTTATTGTTTTTCTTTGCTATAATTGATTGTTTCTTGTTTTATCCTTTTTCCGCCTCCATCTTCCATTTCTTTTGCTTTTTTCATTTGCTTCCGGCATTTCTCTTGGCACCACGCCTCCTCCTCTTCTTTCTTTCTTTCTTTCTTTCTTCACCAAATTCTTCTTTTTCCACTTCTTATTATCTTCCTTCTCATTTTTTTTTATTTCTTTCATTCCTTTATTCTCTCCTTCATCTCCTTCACCCTATTCTTCGCCTTCCTTGTTCTTTTGTCTTTATTTTACACCGAAACATTTTAAATCATTCTCCAAACAACTTTTGCTTTGTCTGATTCATTCTTAAATTGTCTTCATTTTAACATTTGTTTTTTTTTTCTTCATATTTTTTCTCATTTTCTCATTTCTTTATAGTGTCTATATTCATCTCTTGTATTCAGGTTTCACATTGTGGTGCAGTGAATATCGACTCGAAGAGCCGACTTCAAATTCCAGTTGAATTCGTTGCATTCACTTACGTACAAATATCCTTGGGAAATATATTAATCCACCGCTTTTCCCTGCAGCTATGGGCTAAACAACAGGGTAGATTGGGCTTTGTAACCTAGTTTGGAAACCAGTCTAGAAAGTAATAGCAACCTATTGCAATAAAATCTTTTGCACAGTCAGTCATGTCTCTTTCGAGACATGATCGCCCAAGCGTGTATCACGTTTGGCACTTAACTGACTGACTGAATATAATACTTGGAAACAATCAAAGCTTCTACTGATCATAAAGTGGGGGATCGGTTTTCTATTGTTATAAAGTAATAAATTGATCCCCCACTAATTACTACTTATTAATATAATGATATAATATAATTTATCTCTTCTCACTCCAGTTATAGGTTAAATAATAGGGCAGATTGTGTTCTATAGCCTTGGCTAGCAACCAGTCTACCACAGAAAGCAATGGCAACCTACTGCGGCATAATATTCTGCTCTCTTGTGAGACATGATCGCCCAAGCGTGTATCACGTGTAAAATTTAACTGACTGACTGACTGAATATAATAGTTGGAAACAAAGCCTCTATTGGGCATTAAGTGAGGGATCGGTTTTATATTGTTATAAAGTAATAAACTGATACTCCACTAATTACTACTTATTAATATAATGATATAATATAATTTATCTCTTATCACTCCAGTTATGGGCGAAATAATAGGGCAGATTGTGTTCTATAGCCTTGGCTGGCAACCAGTCTACCGCAGAAAGCAATGGCAACCTGTTGCGGGATAATCTTCAGCCCAGTCAGTCATGTCTCTTTCAACACATGATCGCCAAAAGCATTTATCACATATGGCACTTAACTGATTGACGGAATATAATAGCTGGAAAGATGATTGAGGCTTCTACTGGTCATAAAGTGGGGGATCAGTTTTCTATTGTTATGAAGTAATAAACTGATCCCCCACTAAATACTACTTAATAATATAGTACATATCTTCCCCATCTAGCCATGAGTCAAATAACAGGACAGATTGGGCAACCAGTCTACCGCAGAAAGCAATGGCAACCTACTGCGGGATAATCTTCTGCCCTCTTTCGTGACATGATCGCCCAAAGCGTGTATCACGTATGACACTTAACTGACTGAGTGAATATAATAGTTGGTAACAATTACAGCTTCTGCTTAGCATAAAGTGGGGGATGGGTTTTCTATTGTTATGAAGTAATAAACTGATCACCCACTAATTACTACTTATTAATATTATCCATCTCCCCTCCCTTCAGCTGTGGGCTAAATGGCAGGATAGATTGGTAACCAGTCTACCGCAGAAAGTAATGGTAATCTACTGCGAGAAAATCTTCTGCACAGTCAGTCATGTCTCTTTTAAAACATGATCGCCCGAGCGTGTATCACGTATGGCATTTAACTGATTGATTCTACTCTTGTATATTCGCTTTCCTTTTTCTTCATTCCATTATTTTTGTTTAATTATTTCTTCTTTTTTATTGGCCTTTTATAAGGTTTCGTCATCTTCTAAATGTGTATCGATGGTAAATAGGTAATATTTGCCGACTATACGCACTTAAAATCTGTATTCTTTGTGACGTTTTTGTAAAGTAAATTAATTTTTACTATTTTTTAAACATATCTGTATTTTCTTATTTCTCTATTTGTTATTAGGTTTTTTAATTTCTCATAAGCCGTTTTCTTTTTTCCATTTTTCATTCTTTCTGTTTTCATTTTATTTTCATTCATTTTACTATTCTCATTCTTTCTATTATGTTTATCAGACAAACGAAAAATAATGAAGAGAAAAAATAGATAGCTAGAAAGATAGACAGATAGGTTGATATGAACAAACTGAGATAGATAGGTAGAAAGATAGATAGATAGATAGATATAAAAAAAATTAGATAGATAGATAGATAACTAGATAGATAGATAGATAGATAGATAGATAGATAGATAGATAGATATGAACAGGCTGAGATAGATAGATATGAACAGGCTGAGATAGATAGATAGATAGATAGATAGATAGATAGATAGATAGATAGATAATGGACATACTGAAATAGATAGATAGATAGATAGATAGATAGATAGATAGATAGATAGATAGATATGAACAGGCTGAGATAGATAGATAGATAGATAGATAGATAGATAGATAGATAGATAGATAGATAATGAACATACGAAATAGATAGATAGATAGATAGATAGATAGATAGATAGATAGATAGATAGATAGATAGATAATGGACATACTGAAATAGATAGATAGATAGATAGATAGATAGATATGAACAGGCTGAGATAGATAGATAGATAGATAGATAGATAGATAGATAGATAATGAACATACTGAAATAGATAGATAGATAGATAGATAGATAGATAGATAGATTATGAACATACTGAAATAGATAGATAGATAGATAGATAGATAGATAGATAGATTATGAACATACTGAAATAGATAGATAGATAGATAGATAGATAGATAGATAGATAGATTATGAACATACTGAAATAGATAGATAGATAGATAGATAGATAGATAGATAGATAGATAGATAGATAGATCATTTTTTCTTTCATTTCGATTTTTCCTTTTTTAAAGATATCTTTCTTTCCTTTTTCTTTTTATAAACTCTTTTCTGTTTCTTTTTTTTAATGATGTCTTCACTTCATTTTTTCGTTCTTTCTGATATTTTTTTAATTCATTTTTTCCTATTATGTTTTTTTAGAGACAGACAGAATGATAATAAAGAGATAGTCTCAATATAACATTGTCACCGCCTTAACATGACACTAATATTTTGACATATTTTTCTTGCACGAGTTTATAGTTGACCACAATTCTTCACTTTCGGTTGATTACTATTTTTAGAGGCATATCATCCGCTCTGGGAGTTTTAATGCCAAAATCTAAATATTTTGAAGACAATTGCACGCCTTCAAAGACAGATAAAATGCATTGTTGGTCATTTTGCTATAAATATGTATTTTTAGTATTTTAGTATAAATATGTAATTCTATATTTTGATAGCACTTTTCTTGTTCTTTTTTGTTTTTTGAAGGTGGTTCACCATTTGCCCATAGCCGTGAGTTAACTGTTGCTACTCCTCCGGGTTATATGGGTCTGAGAACAACAGCAATTAAGAGGTGGTTTCTTGCTCCTCAAAACCAATCAGATTGACTTTCTGTCGGATATACACTACCGGCCATAATTATTAGGCAATCCCATTGTTTTAAAAAAAAATTATGTATTTCATATTATTTTTTAGTATTTATTGCCAAATGAATAATTGTAAATGAAAATAGAATGATTCATCAAATGAATTTGTAAATATTTACTAATTTCCTATATTGCAGTTTCATCAATGAAAGAATGAAAATAAAATTGGGGTGATTCTTTGTTCCATACATATGTAAAATTTTTCAAAGTAATAATAACAAAAGAATCAATCTCTTTTCATTTAGAATTATCCACTTAAATTTAGTATGAAATACATAATTTCTTTTAAAAAACTGGGGTGGTCTAATAATTATGACTGGTAGTGTAGCTTCATTTTCGTTCCTTCGCGAAAAACGAAGCTAGGGGTGAAGTTTTCTCGACGTCTTTGAAAAACAGAGTTGTCTTTCAACATGCTACCATTCAAAATTAAAACACCCATCGACCTAAAACTCTCATTTATCTCACAGGCAATCTAATATTTAATCCATTGGCACCCTGCTAGTTAACCCATGCATTTGTCGAAGTTAAAAATAGATTCAAGATTTTCGAAGGTGATTCTAGGAAATGCACGCAATAGTGTCAATGAGATTTGAGTGCGTCGCGCGACCCGTTCCTGGCGTGCAGGTCGAACTGCAATGTCTCGGAGACGAAAGGCTCATTCAAAACTCCCGTCACAGGGTTGTCGGAGAGGCGTCTTTTGTCGAGTACTGCCTTCTTCTGCTTGGGACCGAGAAAACGAAAACTCGGTGCGAGCTGGTTGGCCCTCGCATACGTCATGCGCGGTTTCAAAACTTTGAGACGAAAGGCTCATTCAAAACTCCCGTCACAGGGTGGTCGGAGAGGCGTCTTTTGTCGAGTACTGCCTTCTTCTGCTTGGGACCGAGAAAACGAAAACTCGGTGCGAGCTGGTTGGCCCTCGCATACGTCATGCGCTGTTTCAAAACTTTGAGACGAAAGGCTCATTCAAAACTCCCGTCACAAGGTTGTCTGAGAGGCGTCTTTTGTCGAGTACTGCCTTCTTCTGCTTGGGACCGAGAAAACGAAAACTCGGTGCGAGCTGGTTGGCCCTCGCATACGTCATGCGCGGTTTCAAAACTTTGAGACGAAAGGCTCATTCAAAACTCCCGTCACAGGGTTGTCGGAGAGGCGTCTTTTGTCGAGTACTGCCTTCTTCTGCTTGGGACCGAGAAAACGAAAACTCGGTGCGAGCTGGTTGGCCCTCGCATACGTCATGCGCGGTTTCAAAACTTTGAGACGAAAGGCTCATTCAAAACTCCCGTCACAGGGTTGTCGGAGAGGCGTCTTTTGTCGAGTACTGCCTTCTTCTGCTTGGGACCGAGAAAACGAAAACTCGGTGCGAGCTGGTTGGCCCTCGCATACGTCATGCGCGGTTTCAAAACTTTGCACCCTTCCGTCTCAGATGCTCACAAGAAAGATTTTGTAGGGGTTTGGAAAGATTCGCTATCCGATCATCCATTTTCCTAATACGAATTGAAATTCTACATCAGGGAAGTGTTTTACAATTTTTGTCTTTAGTACTAAAATCTTTATATCGCAGATAATGTTTACCGCCAACAACAGAAAAAAAAGTAAATAAAATATTATATCTAATAAGACCGGTATCGAAGAGAAGCAGTTTTCCCCCATGCGCAAATTACATCGTAAAACACAGTGCATTCGGTGTCCAAATTTTACCTCCTTCATAATCTCCAGAATCTAGGACCAAAGAACCACCCTTTTTCATTCATTTCCAGAATTTTTCTATGCAAGGCATTCTTTATCAGTGAAGAAACTAAATAATACAAACCTTCATCAATCTTTTAGTCACTTTTATTTTAATCATTTCACCACAAGCAAGGCGGTAACGCCACTGATGTGCAGGGGGCTACCAAAGAGTAAAAGGATTAGATAGGAGGGAAGTAAAGAGAAAGACGAACCAGTTATAAAGGAGCAAGAGAAGGACGGGAATACAGGTGTGATGACATTTGTGTGCATTTCCTAGAATCCCCTTCGAAAATCTTGAATCTATCTTTAACTTCAACAAATGCAAGGGTTAACTAGCAGGGTGCCAATGGTTGAGAGAGAAACGAAAAGACATACAGGTTGATGTAGAAAGAACTAAAGTCAAGTGGTTAAGAGATGGGTATTGACATTGCATTTAGATTCTTGGAGGTTGTAGCCTTCAGTTAAGCAAGAATATGGAAGCGAGTTCCACAGGCGGGAAGTGCGAGAAAAGAAGCTGATGGAGTAGAATTGTCGTCTGCATTTGGTTGATCTAACTGTGAATGGCTGAGAAACAGTTGCCAGTCTGGTTGCACGAGTAAATACCTGTTACAGGGGCATCAGTGACTTAAGTTCGACGGCGCAGAAGCCATGAAAATATTTATAGAACAGACAGAGGGAAGCTACATCCCGTCGGTGCAAGTCGGTTCCTACTACATTACTGATTCTTCTTTGGAGCCTGTCAAGAACACTGAGATGAACAGCGGGTGCGCCTGATCATCAAAAATCCTTCTTCTTCTTCTTCTTCTTCTTCTTCTTCATGTGCCGTATCCCTTCAGGACGTAGGCAATCATGGACTTCTATTTGGCTATGCCTTTCTCGCTCTAAATATTTTTCCTCTTTGTATCACTCCCAAACCCCCTCCACCATTCATTTGCTCAGGCCTATCAAATATATCCCGTTCTGCTATCACCTGTCTCACTTTCCTTCTGTCCGTCCTGTGAGTATTAAATTCTCTAGGCCGTTCTTCCTCATGAACTGTCCCAGGAACCTCAGCTCTCACTTCTTGATGTTAAGTATGATTTTTCTTCTCGTTTGCACCCTCTAGTTTGCTCACGTGCCCAGTCCTTGGTTTACTTCAGCATCCGTCTGTAGAACCACATTTCTGCTGCTTTAAGCCTTTCCTTCATCCTGGAAAAGATTGTTTAACATTCACTGTCGTACAGAATAGCAGTCTAGTATTATTTTCTTTGTTTCCAATGAGATTTTCCTGTCTCTCAGGGCTCTGGTCAGCTACTGAAATGCGTGTCCCAGGAACCTCAGTTGTCTCTTCCTGATGAGTTTTCTCCTCGTTTGCTTCCTCTACAACAGCTCATCGTTGCTCACGTATCCTCAGCATCCTTCTGTAGAACCACATTTCTGTTGCTTCGAGCCTCTCCTTCATCCTTGAGGAGATCATCAAGCATTCGCTACCATGTAGAACAGATATCACATAGCAGTCTAGCACCCTTTGTTTCTAATGAGATCTTCCTGTTTCTCCGTACTCTGATAAAGTTTGAAACGTGTCCTTTGCCAAGCCAATGGGTTTTCGGATCTCAATGTTGCACTTTCCATCCTTTGTGAACAATTTTCAGGGATTTAATTTTTTTTTACTTGTTTTATTTTAGTTTCTCCCACCTGTAGTTGGCATTTTGTGGTCTTCTTTTTACTGATGACCAAACATTCAGTTTTCTTTAAATTTAAGCTCCGTCCTTTCTTTTCACTTTCTCTTGCATCTTTTGTAGGAGGTCCTGCATTTTTTTCGTGTCTGCTATCATCACTGTGTCATCCGCGTATCTCACATTGTTGATACTGTCGCAACCAATGACGAATCCTGGCAAGGATATTTTTCTCTCAGAATTGTTTCACTAAATAAAATAAATAGATCGGTGAGAAAAAAATTCTACGCTAAACCATGAATTATTTTCAAAGGTTTATAAGTTTAGTTTTTCCATTTTAATACTTTAAAGCCGAACTTATAGTCTGGTGTTAATTATAAAATTAAATTAAAAAATATATTAATTATAGTTTTCTATAAATCTAGCATTGCTGCCGAGGCTGACATAGCAAACCTCGCTGCCGAGCATGAAAAGGACCTCCAATCCTTGGTGGACAGGGGTAAGAAATGGCTCGTGAATTTTAATGCTTACAAAACGAAGCTGCTATCTATTAACCATCACAGACAATCGTTCCTCCCGCCCATTAACATGGATCAGGTTTCTCTTCCTGAAACTAAAACACTGCGTCTCCTCGGATTAACTCTCACATCAGACCTTGAGTGGAATAAATATATAGAATCCATAGCTAAATCCGCTGCTAAGAAAGTCGGTTCTTTGTGTTGGGCCAAGAAGTTTTTCCCGTCCGAAACAATCCTGCACATATACAAATCTACCATCGGCCCGTGAATTGAATATTGCTGCCATATCTGGTCAGGTACTCTTGCTATCCGCCTAGGTGTCCTCGACCAATTCCAACGGAGAATCTGTAATGTGATCGATCCCGACTTAGCAGCTAGGATACAGTTGCTTTCTCACCGACGCAGTGTGGGTTCCCTGTGTCTCTTCTACAAATACTTTCAAGGCTTCTGCTCCGATGAACTTAGCACACTGGTATCCCCTATATGTATATGAATCCCCTATATATGAATTTCCTCAAGCCACAAGATTAGCAACAAGGTCCCACCCTTTTGCTGTGAAACCAATAAATTGTAAACGCAAATTCTACTCTAATAGCTTCTTTTCTCGCACTTCCCTCCTGTGGAATTCCCTTCCGCATACTTGCTTTTTATATTGATTGTTTAATTACTTAGTTTTGGTCATAATAAAATTAGAATGGTTCTTTTGTTATAATTACTTTGCAAAATCTTACAAGGAAAGGAAGCAAAGAGGAACTCGTCCGAATCACCCTGAATCATTTTCATTCTTTCATTGATGAAACTGCAATGTATGTAATTATTAAATATTTATAAATTCATTGTTACATGTTATTGTGCAGTATTAACAAAAGAACCATTCTAATTTCATTAACAGTTTTTCACTTGGCAATAATTACTAAAAATATTATGAAATACATTATTTTTTAAAACACTGTGGTGAAGACAGTAATGAGTATGTCCTAATCCTTATGTAATATGTTGAACTCTATTGAAAAGGTAGTGTTTTCTCATTCTCTAGTAGTTCTCTACTAACAGTGGAAAATTGCTTCATACAGCTTGCGAGTCATGTATGTGATAATATTATAAATATTATTATTATTTTCTAACTTCTTTTTTTTAATCATCTCACCCCAAGCAAGGCATTCCACTGCCACTATTGCGCATGGGGCTACATAGGGGAAGGTAAAGAGAAGGAATGGTAAGACATAGGGAATGTCAGGAGGAAGGTAACAGATGAGTAAGGATAGCGAGGATGAGGGTTGGGTAGATGGGAAGAGTGTTTGATAGAATAGGAGCAGGTTAGTGTGTTAGGAGGTGTCTATTCACCTTACATTTAAACTCCTGGAGATTGTAGCTGTCGGGGAAGCAATCGTGTGGAAGGGAATTCCACAGTCGGGAAGTGCGAGGAAAGAAACTTCCGTTTGGATTATTGCTCACGTTTACGTTTAGGTCAGAACATTTTGGCCCTCGAATATTTGACGACGATAATTTGGCCAAATACAACATTTTGGCTGAAAAAGATTTTCCGGATGATGTTTTGGTAACGAACATTTTGGCGTCGAAAATTTTGCCGACAAACATTTTGGTGACGAGGATTTTGGTGACATACATTTTGGCCGACCTCAAGAAAAAGGTTACCAATATAACATTTTTGGTGACAAAAGTTTTGGCCAAACAGAACTAAACATTTACGACTATAACCTTCAACGAACAAATTATCGGCAAAACTCACAGGGAAATAAAGTTATTAAATTAATATTAAAATACTTTAATTAAAGTAATTTTACTTGATTTAATTAAATGCTTTAACAAGAAAAAATACTTGTTACAAAATAAATTTAATATTTCTTATAATGTCCTTTGGCTTCGAAATAACAAAATAATTGCGACAGTTTAACAATCGCATATATATATATATATATATATATACAGTACAGTGCAAAAGTATTAGGACAAGAACTAATTTATCTTTTATGAGGCATATTGACAGAAAATAAACAATTTAATTAAAGTAATTTTATTTGATTAACTCAACAAATGCTTTAATAGGAAATAAATACTTGATACACCATAAATTTAATATTTAGTATAATAGCCTTCTGCTTTGAAATAATAAAATAATTGCGACAATTTAAAAATCGCACCTAATATATATATATATATATATATATATATATATATATATATATATATATTAGGTGCGATTTTAAATTGTCGCAATATATATATATATATATATATATATATATATATATACAGTACTGTGCAAAAGTATTAGGACAAGTACTATTTTATCTTTCATGAGGCATATTAACAGGAAATAAACCATTTAATTAAAGTCATTTTATTTGATTTACTTAACAAATGCTTTAGCAAGAAAAATATTTGTTACAAAATATTTTGCTTTGATCACAGCCTTAATTCTGTCAGGCACTGACATCGCAAGCTTCTTTAATGTATCTAATGGTATCTCCTGCCAAGCAGCTTGTATTTGTTCCCAAAGTATGTCTTGCAAAGAAAAATTAGATTTATCAATTTTTTATCCAAAATATCCCATAGATGTTCATTAAATTAGTTTCAAAATAACTTATTTAATAGTAAATAGGAAAAATTAAATATAACTTCTTTTTAATACATTTCTTTTACACCTAGTTTTAAATAATCAATATTTATTAACAATTTACTTGGTTTTTACCCTGTATTTGAATTTCAGTGAAGTTTTTAGGAAAATCACCCTTGTCCTAATACTTTTGCACACGACCGGTAGTGTGCAAAAGTGTTAGGACAGGGGTGATTTTAAACTTTATTTTGATGCCTCATAAAAGATAAAATCGTTCTTGTCCTAATACTTTTGCACAGTACTGTATATATATACTAGGTGCGATTGGTAAATTGTCGCAATTATTTTGATGCCTCATAAAAGATAAAATAGTTCTTGTCCTAATACTTTTGCACTGTACTGTAGATACCAAAATAACTTTTGTGGAGAAGGAGTTTTACGCAAAATTCGCCAAGCATACATGAACATAAGAAGAAAAATGTACTAAAGCTACAAATTATTTTCGGGCTACTCGAAATTACTAAGGATTACGTAGATTACCAGTTGTTCGAATTACAACATTCATATATATATATATATATATATATATATATATATATATATATATAATTTTCACAACTAGCATCCAACATTGCCTGATGAAGAGATTCTATCTCAAAACAGTAATTTCCGTGTCGCAATATACATTTAATTCATAATTATATGATTATATTCAGCTCTACAATATTTATTGTATTGAGCACTATTTATATAAAAAGATAAATGCCAGGGGACTCAAAATCGAAAAACCTTGGATCCTCTTCATCTATATATATATATATATATATATATATATATATATATATATATGCCTCAGATGTTTCTCTTTATTTATTTTTTTAAGCGGATGTTTTAATCTTTTTTGATATCCTATGTTTCGGACATTTTTTTTAAAGCGATATTATTAAAACTATTTATCTATTTATTTTCTAGTTTGTCATTTTTCAACATGGTCCTCCTCCTTAAATGTGTACTAAAAACTTATATATATATATATATATATTTGGGAAAAGTGAAAATGGATGAGTTTTAAAAGACTTTGCTATAAATCTTAAAGAAACAACTAGAACAGCAAGAAATTTTCGAAGAAGACTCGAAAGAATTTGGTGAATAGTTTTTAGAACAACAAGAGAAAATGTTAAAAATAACAGGAACGATGATTCAAGGGCTTTTTCTCAGCATGCTATCATAAATTCAATCGCAGAATTTAATTATATTCCAGAAGACGTCATATTTTCGTCGTATTTCCGTTCATACGAAGACATTTGCAATATGGACTGTGCAAATTGGTCCGATCCTAAAAAGTTCAAATATACAAAGTTTATGAATTATATATTACCAAACAAAATTTGTCACATAACTTTTAAAAAACAGTTATTTTGCTTTTAGAAATTTTCAGTCCGAAAATGTCATTACTGAGGAAAATGTATGAACTTTTTAAAAAATGACGACGAAGACTTCCAAACGTTTGGTAGAATTGTAAATAATTACTGGGGAGGGTTTCAACTGGCAGAATTAAGCCCTGACAATTTTAAATGTTTAATATTTGTTCAAGAAAAGCTGAAATCTCGAAAAGGGTTCTGAATTAACTGAAATTTAGGCCAATCTCGCGTTACAAAACCAAGCAGAAGATTGGCAGAGATTTATAAGTCTACAACGACACTCTAATTATATTGAAATAAGCGGCGTGTCACACATGACAAAGGTGCGCCAAAAATATAGTGAAGACGGAAAAAGGCATTATTCCTAGCACTTGCTATGCATGTGGAGAACAACATTTTTATTATGGCTGTCTATTCAAAAATCTGGAATGTTTTCGTTGTAAAAAACGGATATAAAAAAATCTCACTGTAAAACAAAATTTTAAAAAAAGCGATTGAATGATCGCGTTAAAGTAACTGACGCAAAAGAATCTTCCGGTCAGAATATAAGAAAAATTGTGCAGGAAAAAATCCTGTACAAAAATATCAAATAGCAATTGAATAGCGGATCCGACTGAAGTATAAAATAAAAATCCTGTACAAAAATATCAAATAGCAATTGAATAGCGGATCCGACTTAAGTATAAAATAAAAATCCTGTACAAAAATATGAAATAGCAATTGAATAGCGGATCCGACTTAAGTATAAAATAAAACTCCTGTACAAAAATATGAAATAGCAGTTGAATAGCGGATCCGACTTAAGTATAAAATAAAAATCCTGTACAAAAATATCAAATAGCAGTTGAATAGCGGATCCGACTTAAGTATACAATAAAAATCCTGTACAAAAATATGAAATAGCAGTTGAATAGCGGATCCGACTTAAGTATAAAATAAAAATCCTGTACAAAAATATGAAATAGCAGTTGAATAGCAAATCCGACTTAAGTATAAAATAAAACTCCTGTACAAAAATATGAAATAGCAGTTGAATAGCGGATTCGATTTAAGTATAAAATAAAAATCCTGTACAAAAATATCAAACAGCAATTGAATAGCGGATCCGACTTAAGTATAAAATAAAAATCCTGTACAAAAATATCAAATAGCAGTTGAATAGCGGATCCGACTTAAGTATACAATAAAAATCCTGAACAAAAATATCAAATAGCAATTGAATTGCGGATCCAACTTAAGTATACAATAAAAATCCTGAACAAAAATATCAAATAGCAGTTGAATAGCGGATCCGACTTAAGTATACAATAAAAATCCTGTACAAAAATATGAAATAGCAGTTGAATTGCGGATCCAACTTAAGTATAAAATAAAAATCCTGTACAAAAATATGAAATAACAGTTGAATAGCGGATCCGACTTAAGTATAAAATAAAAATCTTGTACAAAAATATGAAATAGCACTTGAATAGCGGATCCGACTTAAGTATAAAATAAAAATCCTGTACAAAAATATCAAATAGCAGTTGAATAGCGGATCCGACTTAAGTATAAAATAAAAATCCTGTACAAAAATATCAAATAGCAATTGAATAGCGGATCCGACTTAAGTATAAAATAAAAATCCTGTACAAAAATATCAAATAGCAGTTGAATAGCGGATCCGATTTAAGTATAAAATAAAAATCCTGTACAAAAATATGAAATAGCAGTTGAATAGCGGATCCGACTTAAGTATAAAATAAAAATCCTGTACAAAAATATCAAATAGCAGTTGAATAGCGGATCCGATTTAAGTATAAAATAAAAATCCTGTACAAAAATATGAAATAGCAGTTGAATAGCGGATCCGATTTAAGTATAAAATAAAAATCCTGTACAAAAATATGAAATAGCAGTTGAATAGCGGATCCGACTTAAGTATAAAATAAAAATCCTGTACAAAAATATCAAATAGCAGTTGAATAGCGGATCCGATTTAAGTATAAAATAAAAATCCTGTACAAAAATATCAAATAGCAGTTGAATAGCGGATCCGACTTAAGTATAAAATAAAAATCCTGTACAAAAATATGAAATAGCAGTTGAATTGCGGATCCGACTTAAGTATAAAATAAAAATCCTGTACAAAAATATCAAATAGCAGTTGAATAGCGGATCCGATTTAAGTATAAAATAAAAATCCTGTACAAAAATATGAAATAGCAGTTGAATAGCGGATCCGACTTAAGTATAAAATAAAAATCCTGTACAAAAATATGAAATAGCAGTTGAATTGCGGATCCGACTTAAGTATAAAATAAAAATCCTGTACAAAAATATCAAATAGCAGTTGAATAGCGGATCCGACTTAAGTATAAAAAATGAATATACATAGAGGAAGATTGGCAAAGAAAAAAAAACGTTAATGGTTACCAAGAAAATCGCTCGTAGTGTTAATGGGCAGAAATTAAAATTCGAAGGAGAATTTATTAAAAATAGGACTTTAAACAAAACAAAACAATAAAAAAATAAATACGTTGAAGTTAAGATTGTTTGTATTAAAAGATACATATTACTGCTCCATAATTTAAACTGCTCCATCCAATTGGATAAAGCAGTTTAAATTATGGAACAGTCCAATCAGTTTGCTTTGCCAGAGAGTTAATATTTCTACCAACGAAACAGAAACTTTAAGCACGAACTGATAACTAAATTCTCAAAGGTATTTTCTGGTGGTCTAGGCAGGTGTAATAGTTTGAAAGCGAACTTCAAGCTAAAGGAAATCGTACGACCCGTTTTCAAAAAGAAAAACGAAATGTACCCTTTCCATCGTTAAAAAAAATAAATGGCGAGCTTCACAGAATGGAAAAAAATGGGTGTTTTTTTTTCCAAAGTCAACTATAGCGACTGGGCTTCACCTACAGTATACATAAAAGAAGTCAAAAGAGATACGTGTCTTAGCGAATTTTTCTACGTGTTTGAACTATAAGCTCAAAAGTTACCATTACCAAATTCCGGGGCCGGAAGAGATATTGCGCAACTTAGCAGAGTTCGGATATTTTCCAATCGATGCATATTTTCATTTTCAAGTAGATGATAAGTGTTCAAGATTATTGACCATAAATACCCATCAAGGATTGTATAAATTCAATCGTTTGCCGTTTAGCATAAAGGTCGCTCCAGCTATTTTTAGCAAGTCATGGATACGATTCTGAGTGGACGTGACTTTGTAGTCGCATATCTTGATATTTTGCCGAAAATTAAAAACCCAGAAGAACATAGAGAAATGTTTTTGAAGTTTTCAAAAGAGTTCATGTCGATGGATTCAAGCTGAGAGACGAGAAATGCAAATTCTTTATAGACAAAATCAAATATTTGGGACAAATAATAGACAAGAATGGCAGGAGACTAGATCCAGCAGAAGCCAGTGCCATAAAAGACATGCCTACTCCTGACAACGCCTGCTGTTTCCGACTAAGTTTTTTGGAATTATCAACTTATTACAATGTTTTTGTGCCAAATATGCATTGTTTGCAAGCTCCGTTAAACAAAATATTGTGTCTGGATGACGGAGTACCAGGAAGCATTCGAAAAAAAAATTAAAGAAATGCTAACATCAGACTTATTCTGGTCGCATTCTTCTTCTTCTTCTTCTTCTTGTCCTTTCAGGACGTAGGCGATCATGGCTTTCCACATCTCCCTGTCCCTGGTGGCTCTTAGCACGCTTTCTCCTGTTACACCACCCAAACCCGGCTCTACTATCCATAGCTCAAGCCCATAAATCTAGAATATAAATGTATAGAAACTAGCATGACCACAAAATGAAGGATCAATTTACGTATAGATTATAATATAGAATTGATCCCCCATTTTATATCTACACTATAATTTCTTATAAACAGTTGGCATATATATTCTTCTTCTATGTGCCTTATTCTTTCAGGACGTAGGCGATCATGGCTTTCCACATCTCCCTATCCCTGGTGGCTCTTAGCACGCTTTCTTCTGTTACACCATGCAATCCTCGTTCCGTCATCCACCTGAACAGATCCTTCAAATATGTTATCCGCTGCTTTCCCCTGTCTCTTTTTCCCTCTATCTGGCCTGTTAGTATCAGGTTCTCCAAGCCCTCCTTCCTCATTGCATGTCCCAGGAAATTTAGCTGTCTCTTCATGAGGCTCAGTATTAATTTTCTTTTCGTTCCATCCTTTCCAAAACCTCATCATTGCTCACATGCTCGATCCATAATATCCGCAGCATCCTTCTGTAGAACCACATTTCAGTTGCTTCAAGTTTTTCCCTCATCTCTGAGGATATGTTCTAACATTTCCTGCCATATTGAAGAATTGACATCACATAGCAATCCAGTAATCTTTTCTTTGTTTCTAGCAAAATTTTCCTATCTACTTAATCCTTTACTCAGCTTCTGGAAATGATCCTTTGCCATGCCAGTTCGCCTTTGAACCTCTGTCTCGCACTTTAACAGAAGACGGAAAGTGCGAAACAGAGGTTCAAAGGCGAACTGGCATGGCAAAGGATCATTTCCAGAAGCTGGAAATACTTCCCAGATATTTAACCATCTGTACCTGCTTGATTTTACTATCCCCCTCTTGTATTTGGCATTTTGGGCTGCTCTTTTTGCTGATGACCATGCTTTTGTCACATTACGGGCCAAAAAAAAAAAAAAAGAAAAAAAAGAAATAAACGTTGCAAGTGACCCCAGAGCATAGGGTTTAGGAGCCAGCATTATGTATAAATTTGGAAACGGTTCAATGAAACCTATCGCACACGCATCCAGGACGCTTCTTCCAAAACACTTGGGCGATCATGTCTCGAAAGAGACATGACTGACTGGGCAAAAGATTTTCCCGCAGTAGGTTCCCATTATTTCTGCGGTAAACTGGTTGCCAACCAAGGCTATAGAACCCAGTCTGTCCTGTTATTTAACCCATAGCTGAAGATAGAAGCGACGGATTTATACCTTTCCCAATGGTATGTGAATGCAACGAATTCAACAAAGGCCATAGAACCAATCTGTCCTGTTATTTTATCCATAGCTGGAGAGAGAACTATAGGATACAAATCTTATATCATCTAACAATTAACTCAAATGCAAAAAGTAAAATTGCACACCCGCAAAAGAGGATCAAAACGACTAAAACCTTTTTAGAAAATCCCAGACCAAGGCAAATTTCACAAGTCAGTGTGAAAAGTATATTCTGATTAGATAGGAAATAGCAAATTGAACTATGACCCCAGTCAATTTTTCTTAACACCTAGAAAATGCTTAAGTGGTTTCGATCCAGTCACATGATAAATTTCATTACTTAAACCACGTCCCTTGACCGGTCAAATCAGTCCGACATCGGAGCGAATCTGAAGGACCTGGTCGCAATGTGACTAAAGGACATTTATTTGCCGACCCGAACGTAAGAGCTCGTTTTTCCTATCCTTCAAATTTTCCGTTCTTCGTCTTCACCCACACACTGTCAAAGAAAACAATAACAAGAAGATACTTTAACTGTCTTCGATAAGTACAATCTCCTTTATTGCTTTTACTTTCCTCGTCACTTTTACTCCGGTCATAAAAAGGTAAGGAACACAGACTTTAGGATGCTCTCTGAAAGGGCATTACAAATGAAGAAAGACTTGTACCTATGCTTCATTGATTACGCGAAAGCATTCGACAAAATACGACACAAAGAATTGATGGAAATGCTAGGCAACCTCGACATTTTCGGCAAAGATATAAGAATAATCAAGAATCTCTACTGGCAGCAAACGGCCTGCATACGGACAGGTAACGACCTCAGTAGATACACAAAGATAGAAAAAGGCGTAAGACAAGGATGTGTCTTTTCACCAGATTTGTTCAACCTATACAGCGAGAATATTTTGAGGACCCTAGATGACACACCAGGATTTATTATTGGAGGCCACAACCTGAACAACATAAGATACGCGGACGATACAGTACTGATTGCGGACACGGAAAGGAAACTGCAAGATCTCATACAGAAAGTAGCAGTGGAGAGTGACAAGAAGGGACTACAAATAAACTTTAAGAAAACTGAGTGCATGGTCATCAGCAAAAGATACAACCCAAAATGCCAAATACAGGTGGGGGATAACAGAATCAAACAAGTCCAAGAATTTAAGTACCTAGGAAGTGTTCTAACAGGAGATGGAAAGTGCGACACGGAGATCCGAAGGCGAATTGGCATGGCAAAGGACGCGTTCCAGAAGATGAGCAAAATACTAACACACAGGAAGATCTCAATAGAAACGAAGAAAAGAGTGCTAGACTGCTACGTGATGTCAGTTCTTCAGTACGGCTGTGAATGCTGGACAATATCATCGAAAATGAGGACAAAACTGGAAGCGGCCGAAATGTGGTTCTACAGAAGGATGCTACGGATATCGTGGACTGAGCATACAAGCAACGACGAAGTGTTAGAAAGAATGGCAACAAAAAGGAAATTGATGCTGAGCATCAGGAAGAGACAACTGAAGTTCCTGGGACATGCAATGAGGAAGGAGAGCCTGGAGAACCTGATACTGACTGGACAGATAGAAGGAAGGAGAGACAGAGGAAGGCAGCGGATAACATATCTGCAGAGTCTGATCAGGTGGATGACGGAACGGGGGTTGCCAGGAGCAACAGGAGCAAACATACTAAGAGCCACAAGGGATAGAGAGACGTGGAGAACCATGATCGCCTACGTCCTGAAGGGACAGGGCACATAGAAGAAGAAGAAGACTGATTACTCTTTTTGCATCTACGCATTCTGCTACTATCAACTATGAATTCTGAATTTCTGTGGAACATTTAACTACTTACATTTCTCTTTAAACAATTAACTAAATGCATTTTCTCTATGAACATTTTATTTTCTTCTTACACATTTATGTTTAGTTAACAAAATTACACTTATTTTTTTAACAACCTGATGATATTCAAAATTGTGGGGATTGTTTGTTATGTTTGGAAGTAGCCTTATACCAGACATGGATGACACCCCTACAGAAGAGATGAATTCATATCTTCCCCAAAGTAATGGAAATGTAACGAATTCCACTTGAATTCGAACTCGCTTGTCTGATTTCACGTTCCGAACTGATATCCACTGTACCACCCAAGCATATCGTGACTGTGTGTTTAAGTATTCTTTTTTTCTGCTATTTTGACGTTCTCATCATCCTTCTGTAGAAGTATATTTGTTGACGTTAGATGTTTCTTCGTCTGTGAGGAAATTGTCCAGTATTCACAGCAGACTTGATATTAGACGTATCGTGCTCATAGGGGTACTAGCAAGTGAGTGATTCATTGCATTTACTTACGTGCTAATACCGTTGGGAACGGTTTAATCATTTTCTTCGTTCCCAAGCTATGGGTAAAACAGCTGGAGAAACTGGGCTTTATAGGCTTGGGTGCCAACCAGTATAGGAGATTTCAAACCAGCCTCGAAAGAGTTGGGCTTCGTCGTACCCAAAGAAACACAATTTCTACTGCGATATCTGGCATCTGGATTATAGACAACCGAACTAGTCAAAATTATTAAATCAACCCTCAGAAAGCACAATTACTAGGTGGGTGTCGATTCATCAGTGCATCATTTTTTGTATTGTATTAATAAGCCGACGAATAATTGCTAAAAGTTGATCAGCTGAAAGTAATATTCGACAAAGTGATAAAGAAGAGTGATATCAGATGCATTTATGTTAAATCTTCGTGCTGATTGATTGGTCGATGAATTTTGTTTGAGGTCAGGGTATGTCAGATTTGAAGCGTTTGTATGAGCGCGACGATTTGTTTGACGAAAAAGGGAATAAATTTGATGAGCAGGGTGGAGGTGGGGGAGTAACTGCCTTTTGTTTGTTTGTTTGTTATCTTTCTTTCTTTCTTTCTTTCTTTGTGTCTTTGGGTTTTTCTTTGTTCTTTTTTAAAAGATCTGTGTAATTTTCCTTCCTTCTCCGTATCTTTGTTTGTTTTTTCTTTTTTTCAATAACATTTTAACTGAAATTCTTTCTTTCTTTCTTTCTTTCTTTCTTTCTTTCTTTCTTTCCATAACGTTTTTAGCTGAATTTCTTTCTGTTTTCTATTAATTTCATTTTCCATCCAGTTTTTTTTAAACAGATAAGAAAGAGACAAGATAGAGAGAAAGAAGGGAAAAGTGATCAGAGATGTATCGACTAAGACAGACAGACTGATAGGCTTGAAAGACTGAGATAGATAGATAGATAGATAGATAGATAGATAGATAGATAGATAGATAGATAGATATGAACGCACGGGGATAGATAGATAGATAGATAGATAGATAGATAGATAGATAGATAGATAGATAGATAGATAGATAGATAGATATGAACGGACGGAGATAGATAGATAGATAGATAGATAGATAGATAGATAGATAGATAGATAGATAGATATGAACAGACTGAGATAGATAGATAGATAGATAGATAGATAGATAGATAGATAGATAGATATGAACAGACTGAGATAGATATATAGATAGATAGATAGATAGATAGATAGATAGATAGATAGATAGATAGATAGATAGATAGATATGAATGGACGGGGATAGATAGATAGATAGATAGATAGATAGATAGATAGATAGATATGAACAGACTGAGATAGATAGATAGATAGATAGATAGATAGATAGATAGATAGATAGATAGATAGATAGATATGAATGGACGGGGATAGATAGATAGATAGATAGATAGATAGATAGATAGATAGATAGATATGAATGGACGGGGATAGATAGATAGATAGATAGATAGATAGATAGATAGATAGATAGATAGATAGATAGATAGATAGATAGATAGATATGAACAGACTGAGATAGATAGATATGAACCTTGTGGGTACACCCGCGTTTGTAGGGTAGTTCTGGGAGGCATGTCCGTTTAATACCACCTTAATTGTTTCCTAAATCTGTATTTTTTTTCTTTCTCACTTTTCGGCTTTCATGCTTCATTTGGGAAAAAAAATTAGCCTCCCTGCTTTGGGGTTTTTATTTATTTATTTTATATATTCTGTTATGCGAAGCTATCCTGGCCAAGGTATCGGCAGTGACTGGTCACTTGTTACCTTTCCCCTGTGAAATCTCTATGGTCTGTTCTTTCTGATCATAATTCTTTCTTTTCTTTATTGCATAAGCTTTCTTCTTTTTCTTTTTTTAAGGTTACTGTATTCTTTCTTTCTTTATTTCTTTCTTTCTTTCTTTCTTATAAGCTTTTATCTTTTTCGCTTCTTTCTTTCTTTTTCCTTTTGAAAAGTTGTTCGTATTTCTTTTTCCTTTTTTCTTTCTTATAAGTTTCCTTTTTGATTCTTTTTTAATAATGTCTGCATTTCTTTCTTTCTTATAAGCTTCGTCGTTTTTTTATTTTTGCAAAGATGTCTGTATTTTTTCTTTCGTTTTTCTGTCTGTCTTTCTTTCTTTTTTCTTTCTCATAAACTTTATTTTTTATTCTTTTCCTTTTTTCTTTCTCAACAACTTTCTCTTTTTTATAGATGTCTGTATTTCTTTCTTTCTTTCTTTTTTATAAACTTTTTTCTTCTTTAAAGATGTCTGTATTTCTTTTTTCTTTCTTTCTTTCTTTCTTTCTTTCTTTCTTTTCACTTTCTGTAGGCGGTCTGTTCTTTGTCTGCTATCAGCACCGTGTCATCCATGTATTTTATATTGTTGAGATTGTGGCCACTAATGACGAATCTTGGGAAGGACTTTATTCCTTTTAGAATTGTTTCTTGTTTCACTTAGCAGATTAAATAGATCCGGTGAGAAAACACACCCTTGTCTTACGACCCTTTCTATTTTTGTACACCTGTAACCCGATTTTCTGATGGCTGATATTAATTTTAAGTGATTTTCAAGATGAGAAGATATTTCTCTAAAATTGGAGACTACAATTTTGTCGGGAAAAGTAGCCGAAGGGATAAAATGTGGAAAATACAGATTCCAAGTTACAATGAGTGCAAAAGTATTTTTGTCTGGTGAATTAAGCGAATTTATCAAAGCTAGTTAGTCAAAATATTTTTTAATGGGTTTTCACGATATGTGATCCTAGGTCAAATTACGGCTTTGAGGATTTCTTGTTTACTGATTACCAGTGCAGCTGATAAGAACAAGCAGACAATAACGGAGAGTAATTTTTTCTCCCCTTCCATTAGAAGTCGAAATGATTAAATGATATTACATGTCTAAATTGTAGGCCATATATAAGAAGGGAAATAGAAAGGCCGTACCTAACTTTAACACCCCGGTTTTGTGTCTTAAAAAAAACTTGAGGCGAAAATGAAATTCAGTGAGACGGGAACCAGCAATGAATTGATGCGGACCAGCTGAAATATCCTGCATCCAGAGATATTATAAGAGATGGTCAGTCCAAATTCGACGAGCTGCAAGTTGAAATAACCATCATCCCTTGGAGATAATAGATCACTCATATTAACGTGCTACTGAAATACCAGCGAACTGATATTTTTGCGTCACTTAGCTTTGAGTCGCTTGTAATTTTTTTACGCGTGTTTGGTCTAACCTAGTTGGTAGATGACAAGTGATTCTGCTTTGGACGATCCGAGATCAACAAACTCAACTCGGGCTGAATCGACTGAAGGTCAGAAAGTTTACCTGGACTCAGGATGTAAAGTCAATAGTCATCTCCTATCTCACTGACTTTCTCTCAAGCTTTTTTCTCCATCCACTTCACCCACATCACTCCAGTATTCTCATCCTTCCATTACCCTCTTCCTGACACCCCCTATAACCTGCCTCCTTTTCTCTTCACTTTCCCTCTATGTAACCCACTGCGCACCAGTGGCAGTAAAATTGCATTGCTTGGAGTGAAATGATAAAACAAAATGGTTTATCTGAATAATATGATATTGAATATCATTTAAAATTTCATCTTTGAAATATGTTTCGTCCTTGCATCTGGCGAATATTAAACTAAATTCAGAAGACTTTATTTCCAATTTGGTTTTTTCAATCTTGCACTGTAATTCTGGCTGGTGGTACCTTTTTGTTTACCAATGCTCTGCTTTTCTTGTACGTTGAAGTCATAATCGGGGTTATTGCGGATGTAAGTCAACGCTGATGATTTATCCAGGTTCCGGTATTTCAAAAGTTTCATCAAATAAATAAATTTCTTTTATTCGTAGATATCTCACTGTTTTTATTATCTCCCTCGATCCATCTTCTTCTTTCTCTCTCTCTCTCTCTCTCTCTCTCTCTCTCTATATATATATATATATATATATATATATATATATGTGTGTGTGTGCAGGTTTCATTAAAAATTACAGAAAAAGTGTTATGGTTGTTTTTACGTAATTTTTCTTGTGGTTTTATGATTTCCTCCTTTGAGGAAAAAAAATCATAAACAAATACATAAAGAAAAAACTTCACCATAATCCACTGTCTGGCATTTTTAAAGAAACCTACATAAAAGAAAGATTGCTCTCTAAATATTTTAATGAAAACCTACATAAAAGAAAGATTGCTCTCTAAATATTTTAATGAAAACCTATAAAAGAAAGATTGCTCTCTAAATATTTTAATGAAAACCTACATAAAAGAAAGATTGCTCTCTAAATATTTTAATGAAAACCTACATAAAAGAAAGACTGCTCTCTAAATATTTTAATGAAAACCTACATAAAAGAAAGATTGCTCTCTAAATATTTTAATGAAAACCTACATAAAAGAAAGATTGCTCTCAAAATATTTTAATGAAAACCTACATAAAAGAAAGATTGCTCTCTAAATATTTTAATGAAAACATACATAAAAGAAAGATTGCTCTCTAAATATATTAATGAAAACCTACATAAAAGAAAGATTGCTCTCTAAATATTTTAATGAAAATCTACATAAAAGAAAGATTGCTCTCTACATATTTTAATGAAAACATACATAAAAGAAAGATTGCTCTCTAAATATTTTAATGAAAACCTACATAAAAGAAAGATTGCTCTCTAAATATTTTAATGAAAACATACATAAAAGAAAGATTGCTCTCTAAATATATTAATGAAAACCTACATAAAAGAAAGATTGCTCTCTAAATATTTTAATGAAAACCTACATAAAAGAAAGACTGCTCTCTAAGTATTTTAATGAAAACCTACATAAAAGAAAGATTGCTCTCTAAATATTTTAATGAAAACCTACATAAAAGAAAGATTGCTCTCTAAATATTTTAATGAAAACCTACATAAAAGAAAGATTGCTCTCTAAATATTTTAATGAAAACCTACATAAAAGAAAGATTGCTCTCTAAATATTTTAATGAAAACCTACATAAAAGAAAGATTGCTCTCTAAATATTTTAATGAAAACCTACATAAATGAAAGATTGTAGTCCAAATACTTTAATAAAACCTGCATAAAAGATTGTAGCCCAAATATATATATCTATATTATTTATAAATGGAACTTTGCCTCTGTGTGTGTGTCTGTCTGTCTGTGTGTGTGTGTGTGTGTGTGTGTGTGTGTGTGTGTGTGTGTGTGTGTCCGTTACCTATAGATTCCAAAACGGCTGAAACGATTTTCTTGAAAATTTATACAGTTATACTACAAGCGTCTGCAAGTGTTCTTAGCTAAGTTTTGTGTCGAGGTACCCCCGATAAATATCGAAAATCTATAATCGAAAAAAAGTCGGGTTATAGAAGGAGTGGCCCGATTTTAATCAAATTTGATACACTCATAGACAAAGACATAAGAAACGATATTCAGAAGTTTCAAGGTTGCAGTTCTTACAAAAGTGCAGAAAATTTGATGTCGATAGCAGGAAATCAAAATTTGATTTCCATCCATTCATTTTTCTTCCAGTCTACGGTTTCGCTTTAACCCTCTAGGGTCATTCGTATCATATTTGATAGAGTATTTCCCTATAAGGAAACATTTGATATTTCCCTATAAGGAAACATTTGGTATTCATTGACTGAGCAGTCAGTACTGCTTTCATTTGAAATTTATAAAATATTTCTCTTAAAAATTTTTTCAGGAAAATATTTCTTTCAAGGCTTGTTTTCATACTGTATCAAATATGATACGAATGGCCCTAGAGGGTTAACTGGGAACAACTATTGCTTTTTAGTCTTTCGTGTCAACATCAAAAAGAGTCTGAGCTCCAGGACCATGGATTAGTTTTAAAGCTTTCATTACACCCGAGCAACGCTATACTGCTAGTATATATATATATATATATATATATATATATATATATATTGTATATTTGGGCAGAAATCTTTCATTTATGCATATATATATATATATATATGTTGATTTTTCTAAGCGCCATTTACAAGTGGCACAAGGCCAAATGAATGTGAGAGTCAAACACACTACTCAGTTGTAGTATGTTCTAGCGAGAGAAGCTAGCTAACTAGTACACTACGTTGAGGTGTCCTTCTTTCTTTCTTTCTCACTCACTCTTATTGTCTCACTCTCTTTCTCTCCCCCATATATATATATATATATATATATATATATATATATATATATATGTTCCGTTTTCACGTAGAAATATAGGCAAAAGAAAAATGCGTTTATTGACCAAAAGACACGTTAAAAAAATTGAGCAAATTGTGATGTAAAAAATAAACGAGGGAGAATAGAAAAAAAAAAAAGATATAAAACAGATATTTTGGTGGGGTGGGCTGGGGTGAGGTTGGAATCAAAAACAAAACTGCTAAATTAGCGCCCTCTAGTGAGCACGAAAATAGGCGAAACAAAGAAGATAAACTGGACTATAGGCTCATGAGAATCGTAACATTTCTCACAACAAAGAATAATAACTTAATTGCGAGCCATTTGGCCTTAACCTAGAACATCTATCTACATCACTATATATATATATATATATATATCTGTGTGTGTGTGTTTGTGTGTAAAAAAGAATGGATAATTATAGTAAGATCCATTATCTGATTCACTTAAATTCGATGTTTTTCTCTTTGTATCAGAGTTAACTGATTAAAATTCACTAATTAAGTGTCTCTGTATTTATTTCTGAGTTTAGTAATTTTTAACAATTTTGGAATTATTTGGTTATTTGTCGATTGCTGTCGAGCCTTTAGCTGTCAATGAAGTTGTGAACGAATTTTCGGCGCTCTACGCCCTCGTCAGGTTGATAACTGAAGTTCTCGGGCGATAGCTCGCCCTTCTTGTCGATTAGCTACGATTCGTCCTCTTCATTTTGCAGTGAGTCTTCTTCTAGCTGTTTTGTTTATGTTTACGTTATTTTTATTTTTTATTTTTTTTAAAATCGTATCACGCCGAGCAAGGCGGTAACGCCACTGATGTGCAGGGGGCTATGTAATAGTGAAAGGATTGGAAAAGAGAAAGCCGGAAACCACATCCTAAACAGGGAACGAGGGATGAGCCTCTTAACCTGTTCAATAGACGTGGGTGGAGTGTGAACCGGGTGATAGATAGATCTATTTATTCCAATTAGATCTATCTACTCCAATTGTCATATAGGAAGAGTAATATTACATAGCAATCTTTTTTTATTTCATAATAGAGTGTTTCTATAAAAAACAGACATTTAGTACAGTTTATTCAATTGTTTGACTTTTTGTTACAGTTTTTTTTAAACGAAAACAAAGAATAGAAATTGAGTAACTTAAATTCGTATTTTTCTTCTGTTTTAATCACCTGTATATATATATATATTTTTTTTTTTTGTGGTTCACCCTGTAGAATGTTTAACTTTCGAAAAGCTATCGCTGTTTCAATTTCAGTGTCACATTTCCCATCATCTTCTATAACTTCTGTTATGTACCTTGTCCCTTCAGGACGTATGCGATCATGGCCAACCACGTCTCGTTCTCCCTGGTGGCTCTTATCAGGCTTTCTCCTGTAACATCTCTCAGCTCCCGTTCTGTCATCCGCCTGCTCAGGCCTTTTAAATATGTTATCCGCTGCTTTCCTCTGTCTCCTTTTCCCTCTATCTGGCCTGTTAGTATCATGTTCTCCAAGCCCTTCTTCCTCATTGCATGTCCCACGAACTTCAGTTGCCTCTTCCTGATGCTCAATATTAATTTCGTTTTCGTTTCCATCATTTTCAAAACCTTGTCATTGCTCACATGCTCGGTCCACGATATCCGCAGCATCCTTCTGTAGACCCACATTTCAGCTGCTTCAAGTTTTCCCTTCAACTTTGTTGATATTGTCCAACATTCGCTGCCATATTGAAAAACTGGCATCACATAGCAATCCAGTACTCTCTTCGTTGTTTTTAGTGAAAGTTTCTTGTGTCTTAAAACTTTACTAAGCTTCTGGAACGCCTCTTTCGCCATGCCAATTCGCCTTTGGATTTATGTGTCGCACTTTCCATCTTCAGTTAGAACACTTCCAAGATATTTGAAGGTTCGTACCTGCTTGTTTTTAACACCCCTCACCTGTATTTGGCACTTTGAGCTGCTCTTTTTGCTGATGACCATGCATTCGGTTTTCTTGCTGTTTATTTGTAATCCCTTCATGTCAATCTCTTCAGCTATCTTCTGTAGGAGGTCCTGCAGTTTCTTTTCCGTGTCTGCAATCAACACTGTGTCATCTGCGTATCTTTTGTTGTTCAGATTATGACCTCCAATGACAAATCCTGGCATAACATCTAAGGTCATCAAAATATTCTCACTGTACAAGTTAAATAAATCCGGTGAAAATACACATCCCTGTCTTACGCTTTTTCTCTTTTTGTATAACTGCTGAATTCGTTACCTGTCCGTATGCAGGCAGTTTGCTGCCAGTAGAGGTTTTTAATTATCCTAATGTCTTTCCCAAATTTATTGAGCCTGCTGAGCATCTCCATCAATCCTTTACTGAACTTGTATAGCGTGGACACTAGATGTTATGGCAGGGTTTCCATCGGAGGCCAGAATTTTAACAACATATGGTACGGAGATGATACAGTGCAGATAGCAGACACGGTAAGAAAACTACAAGACCTCCTACAGAAGGTAGCTGAAGAGAGTGACAAGAAAGGACTACAAATAAACTGCAAGAAAAACCGAATGCATGGTTATCAGAAAAAAGAGCAGCTTAAAATGCCAATTACAGGTGGCGTATACTAATATCAATCAGTTACAAAAAATTAACTACCTGGGAAGTGTTCTAAAAGAAAACGGAAAGTGCGACACAGGCATCCGAAGACGAATTGGCATGGCGAAGGTAACGCGTTCCAGAAGCTGAGTAGAGTATTAAGAGACAGGAAAATTTTGCTAGAAACAAAGAAGAGAGTGCTAGATTGCTATGGGGTATCATTTCTTCAATATGACAGTGAATGCTGGACAATATCATCAAAGATGAAGGAAAAACTTGAAGTAACTGAAATGTGGTTCTACAGAAGCATACTGGATATAAAGTGGGGGATCAGTTCCATATTACAATCAATATAAAAACTGATCCCTCACTTTATGACCACAGTAGTTTCTACATTTATATTCCTGAGATCCAAAAGCACAAGGATGCAGTCCAGAAGTTGAGTAGAGTATTAAGAGACAGGAAAATTTCGCTAGAAACAAAGAAGAGAGTACTGGATTGTTATGTGATGTCAGTTCTTCAATATGGCAGTGAATGCTGGACAATATCATCAAAGATGAAGGAAAAACTTGAAGTAACTGAAATGTGGTTCCACAGAAGCATAATGGATATAGAGTGGGGGATCTGTCCCATATTACAATCAATATATAAACTGATCCCTCATTTTGTGGCCACAGCAATTTCTCTACATTTATATTCATGAGATCCAAAAGCACAAGGATGCAGTCCAGAAGTTGAGTAAAGTATTAAGAGACAGGAAAATTTCGCTAGAAACAAAGAAGAGAGTACTAGATTTCTATGTGATGTCGGTTCTTCAATATGGCAGTGAATGCTGGACAATATCATCAAAGATGAAGGAAAAACTTGAAGCAGCTGAAATGTGGTTCTGCAGAAGGATGCTGCGGATATCATAGATCGAGCATGTGAGCAATGATGAGGTTTTGGAAATGATGGAAACAAAAAGGAAATTTATACTCAGCATCAGGAAGAAACAGCTAAAGTTCTTGGGACTTGCACTAAGGAAGGAGGGCTTGGAGAACCTGATGCTAACAGGTCAGATAGAGGGAAAAAGAGATAGGGGGAAGCAGCGGATAACAAATTTGAAGGGCCTGAGCAGGACAGGATTTGCGTGGTGTAAGAGGAGAAAGCATGCTAAGAGCCACCAGGGATAGGGAGACATGGAAGGCCATGATCACCTACGTCCTGAAAGGACAATGAATATAGAAGAAGAAGGTTTACTGATTTTTAAAAAAATCATTTCACCCCGAGCAAGGCAGAAATGCCACTGATGAGCGGGGGGCTAAAAAGATTAATTAGAAAAGAGTGAGGATTACAAACTAGTTAGAAAGGAGCAATAAAAAGCTGAGAATTTAGGTGCGATGACAGATACATAGGTGGAGAGAAAGGGAAGGATATACGGGGTGGGGGGAGAGAGCTAGAGTCCAGTGGTTAATAGAAGAGTATTGACATTGCATTTAAATTTCTGGAGGTTGTAGCCGTCAGGAAAGCAAGAATATGGGAGCGAGTTCCACAGGCGAGAAGTGCGAGAGAAGAAGCTGCAGGAGTAGAATTGTCGTCTTCATTTGGCTAACCTGACTGTGAATGGGTGGGACCCAGTTGCCAGTCTAGTTGCACGAGTAAACACTTGTTGAGAAGGCACCAGTGACTTAAGTTCGTCCGAGCAGAAGCCATGAAAGTATTTATAGGACAGACAAAGGAAGGCCACATTTCGACGGTGGGGAAGTGGCTGCAGTCGAGCCGCCAGATCAGTACCTATCACATTACAGACTCTCCTTTGGAGCCTGTCGAGAACACTGAGGAGAACCGCAGGGGCGCCTGACCATAAATGGTAGTAGTACTCCATGCACCAACGGATGGTGGACTTGTATATATGCAGGATGGATTCAGGCGGCAAAAACATCCTGGATTGACATAGTGACCCAACATTCTTAGCAGTAGATTTAGCTATGGATTCAATATAGTGGTTCCATTTTAGGTCTGAGGAGAGGGTAAGGCCGAGGAGGCGTAGTGTGTTGTTCTCAGGGAGAATCGCTCGGTCCATGCTTATTGGAGGCAGGAAAGGTTGCCTGTGACGGTTGACAGACAAAAACTTGGTCGTAGACGCATTGAAGTTGACAAGCCATTTCTTGCCCCAATTCACCACAGAGTGTAGATCCCGTTCAAGGTCAGCAGCGAGATTATGTCTGTCCGCCACGACAGGTTTCTTACTGGTGTGGGAGTATATTGTGATGTCGTCTGCGTAGATGCCTACTTGGGAACTGATCTCATCTGGGAGGTCGTTGATGAAAATAAGGAAGAGCGTCGGGCCCAGGATAGAGCCCTGTGGGACACCAGCATTTGTGCCGTAGGATGAAGAGGCATGCCCATTCAAAACGACCTTCATTTTACGGTTATTTAAAAAAGATTGGATTAGGTCAAGCAGGCGACCGGTAATACCGTAACCCCGTAGCTTGCATAGGAGGCCAGAGTGCCGAACCATGTCAAAAGCCTTGGAGATGTCCAGAGCAACCGCGCGAGCCTCGTCAGACTCATTAAGGGCCTGGAGCATGTACTCCGTTACGGTTGTTAGCAACTCGGCCGTGGACCTGGCAAAGCGGAAGCCATATTGCCTGTCAGAGTTTGTGGGCAGTAAGATGTTGAAATATTTCAGCATTGATTCTGGCCTCGAATACTTTCCCGAATATCGGTAGAAGACTAATAGGACGATAGTTGGATGGGTCCGAGGGTTCACCACAATTCTTAAATGCAGGAACGACTGAAGAGAACTTCCAGCATGCAGGAAAGCAGGAAGCAGAAAGGCGGTAGTTAATCAGTTTAGAGAGGACAAGGGAAAGTTCAGGAGCACACCTCTTAAGGACTATCAGCGGGATTTCATCGTTTCCACTCGCCTTATGGGGGTCGAGTTTTGAAATTACTCGGGATACTACTGTCGGGGTAATATATACGTCGTGCAGTTTGGCCTCAGTTCTAATAGGGAAGTTGGGTGGGTGTACTCCAGATGAGTCAAATGTGGAGTTGGATGAGAATCAGCGGGCAGATGACGTGAGAACCTCAAATTCATGGATTAAAGGATGTATTGAGGATTTGCTATTGTTTAGCACTCGTTTGCAAATCCTCCAATAGTCCTTGGAGCCGAACTTGCGGTCAGCTCTGCGCTGTCGCATTCTCTCAGCAAACAGCCGTTTGGCGTCATTTAGGGTTCTCTTGCACTCATTGCGAGCAGACGTGAATAGGTGCCTATTGTGATCAGATGACTGTCTCCGGAATAGACGGAAGTAATGGTTCCTGCGGGCAATGGCGGCTGAGCAGGCAGGAGAGAACCACGGAGAGGAATGAGGTTTTAGGCAATACTTCCTGGTGGGTATGAAGGCATCAATGCCAGCTTTCACCCATGACGAGACCTCAGAGGCACAGTCATCAACTAGCAGATCGAACACTTTTCCCCAAGGGACGTCGGAGAGGAAATCGCGAAAGGCATCCCAGTCAGCTTTTTGGTATAGGTAGGAGGTTCTATAAGTAGGGGGCTCCTGGGGGGAGTGAGATTGGAAAGAAATACTGACAGAGATTACAGCGTGGTCAGAGTTACCGAGAGGGCAAAGCTGTGAGACATGACAGGCGTCAGGCGCAGAGGTGAAACATATATCTAGCAGTGAGGAATGACCTGAGGGAGTGCTTGGGAAGCGAGTGCGGAAGTCCACCACTTGCGTAAGGGATTGGGAAATAGCAAAGTTCATGGCGTGAATGCCCGCTGGATCAGTAACAGCGTTTTCAAGCCACTTAGAGTGATGGGCATTGAGTTCTCCGAATACAAATATGTGGGCGAATGGGTGATAGGAAATAGCCTTATCTATGTCGTCAGCAATGCTATCTAGTAGGGAGCAGTCAGGAGAGGAGGGAGAACGGTAAAGAAAGAATAGGTAACTAACCGAGCTGAGGCGAGACAGGCGGAGACATATGTATTGGTGATCAGTAGATTCGAGTGAAATCACCCTTGCCTTGAAGAAATATGCCCCCGAACTCTCCTTTGTCCTCTCTAAATTTCATAATTACTGCTAACCTGCTTCTTGTTTTCTTGCTCGCTGAAAGTCTTCTTCTTGTATTTAAGAACTTAGGAGAAACCTCGGACCCCTCTAATTATTGCTCCATCTACCTCCTATCAACCTTCGGCATATTCTTCGAAGCTTTCATCAATGCTGAAATAGTTCAGTCCGTTTAGTGCTATTGAGCGATCATGTCTTGAAACAGACATAACTGAGTGGACAGAAGTTTTTCCAGCAGTAGGTTGCCATAACTTTCTATGGGAGAGTGTTTGAAAACTAAAACTATAGAACTGAATCTGTTCTGCTACTTAACCCATAGCTGGAGGGAGAAGCGACGTATTCATAACTTTATCAAGAGTCTTTGCGCGTAGGTGAATGCATACAAATTCAACAGGAATTCGAACTCGGCTTTTCGATTTTTCGTCCCGAGCCGATATACAATGTACATCCGTATAAGTTAAATAACAAAAATCAGGAAAAATGTCTTTTTCAAGCCTGGAGTGGACTTGAAAATCAGGCTTTAATGAACTATGTAACAAAACTGATCGTCCGAATCTTGATGAATAGAGCGAGAAGCAGAATCAGGCCAGAGATAAGGACAAGAACAGTGCGGTTTCGTCAAAGACACTGAAACAAGGAACGCCATATTTATGATTAGGACGCTCTCTGAAAGGCTAATAAATATGAAGAAGGACTTGTATCAATGTTTTATTGATTATGCAAAAGCGTTTGACAAAATACGTCACAAAGAATTGATGGAGATGCTTGGCAGCCTCGACATATTTGGGAAAGACCTAAGAGTAATCAAGAATCTCTACTGGCAGCAAACATACGGACAGGTAACGAATTCAGCAATTATAATAAGATTGAAAGGGGTGTAAGACAAGGATACGTCATTTCACCGGATATGTTCAACTTATACAGAGAGACTATTCTGAAAACCCGAGAAGTTATGCCAGGATTCGTCCTCGGAGGCCAATTAAACAATATAAGGTACACAGATGATACAGTGCTGATAGCAGACACAGAAAAAAACAAACTACAAGACCTCCTTCAAAAGGTAGATGAAGAGAGTGATAAGAATGGACTACAAATAAACTGCAAGAAAACCGAATGCATGGTCATCAGCAAAAAAAGCAGCCCAAAATGTCAATTACAGGTGAGGAACTCTAAAATCAAGCAGGTACAGAAATTCAAATATCTAGGAAGTTTTCTAACAGAAGACGGAAAGTGCGACACTGAGATCCGAAGGCGAATTGGCATGGCGAAGGAAGCATTCCAGAAGTTGAGTAAAGTATTAAGAAACAGGACAATTTCACTAGAAACAAAGAAGAGAGTACTGGATTGCTATGTGATGTCAGTTCTTCAATATGTCAGTGAATGTTGGACAATATCATCAAAGATGAAGGAAAAACTTGAAGCAACTGTAATGTGGTTCTACATAAGGATGCTGCGAATATCACGGAACGAGCATGTGAGCAATGATGAGGTCTTAGAAATGATGAAAACGAAAAGGAAATTAATACTGAACATCAGAAAGAGACAACTAATGTTCCTGGGACATGCAATGAGGAAGGAGGGCTTGGAGAACCTGATACTTACAGGCCAGATAGAAGGAAAAAGAGACAGAAGAAAGCAGCGGATAACATATTTGAAGGACCTGATCCGGTGGATGGCGGAACGAGGGTTGCATGGTGCAACTTGAGAAAGCGTGCTAAGAGCCACTAGGGACAGTGGAAAGCCATGATCACCTACGTCCTGAATGGACATGGCACATAAAAGAAGAAATCCTGTCCTAATGCTGAACTCAATCAGGAAGCAGTATCTTCGTTTCGAAATACAGTGGAACCTCTACTTTCAAAAAGCTATACATACGAAATTTTCAGGTTACGAAACGCCTCTTCGGAAAATTGAACAGGTGAAGAGGCTCATCCCTTGTTTCCTGTTTAGGATGCGGTTTCCGGTTTTCTCTTTTCCATTCTTTTTACCCTTACGTAGCCCCTGCGCATCAGTGGCGTTATCGCCTTGCTTGGGGTGATATGATTAAAAAAAATTCCTCTGGTTACGAAAGAAATTTCAGAATACTAAAGGCGAAAATTTGAAAATACGCGCTGCTACTCGCAGCTCCCAGTGTCCACCTCATTGCCTCCTTAAGTGCCTCATCATTCTCGATAACGCTAACTGCCCACCCGCCCGGCCTCGAAGATGATACCCTGGGGGAGTTCTCGTTTATTAAGGTGCTGTACCTACCAACTGGATGTGCGTTGTGGTGAAGTGGATATCGACTCGGAACGACAAATCGGGGAGCGGAGTTCGAATTCCATTTGAATCCTTTGCATTCACTTACGCACAAATACTCTTGGGAAAGGTATTAATCCGCCACTTCCCTCCGGTTATGAGTTAAATAATAGGATATATTGGGTTCTATAGACTTGGTCAGCAACCAGTCTACCGCAGAAGGCAATGGCAACATCCTGCAGGATAATCTTCTACCCAGTCAGTCATGTCTCGCCCATTACGTCTGGTACTTAACTGACCTACCACCTAACACCACATCTATCATCCAAGCAATGTGTAATATAACAATCTGGCCCCACTCGTGAAAGGCTGATGCAAGCGGGGGTGTTTCCGGTCGTTGAAAGGAACGGATGTTTGTTTGACCTTATTTCCGGCAGTAGCGGAAATGGCTACAGAGGCAAACAGAACAGGTGTCTCTGAGAATTACGTGGGCGTGCGTGGGCGAGGCAAAAACCGGAAGTCCCGGTTTGGAGATTATAAAAAGACCTCGGCGCACGGATTTCACCAGACAGAGAGCCAGACAGACCAGAGTAGCAGTAGAGGAGCCACAGAGATCGGCCGGTGAAGAGAGACACTCCCGTCAACCCATTAGAAGCGCGCTCTCTCACTCTCTGTTCCCTAGGCTACACGGTTCATCGTCATTAATAAAAATATCACTTGATATATTTTTATATATATGCGTGTTTGTTGTTTGTCAATATACAACAAATGGACCAACAAGTCATTTCGAACTTCAAGAAACTCTACACGAAACACCTGTTCAAGAGGTGTTTCGACATCACTGAAAACACCCAGCTTACCCTTCGTGAGTTTTGGAAGCAGCACTTCGATATTGTTGTTTGCCTCAAGATAATCGACATGACTCTCATTTTTATGTTTATTGTGCATTAATCTAATTCTAACATGGATTTGTTACAAGTTTTGATGCATTTTTATAATTTATAAAAGATTTATGTCCGAATTTTGGGGGACTTTGAACCGATGAGGGCATTTATAGGGTAAAAAGCGTCACTACTTACGAAATTTTCACGTTACGAAACGACTTCCAGAACGAATTACTTTCGTAAGTAGAGGTTGCATATGCAAGTTCTTTATCTAGCAAAAAACACTATAAATAACTGTTCATGTATTTATCTTCTCAGTTTTTTTTTCTTTTTTGTAGAGTAGGCATGGTCAGTTGGTATGGCTTGGGGAGGTTAGTCTATAGCCGGTTGGGAAAAACGATGAAAATATTTTATTACATTATATAAAGAATCAGACAGCGTGTATATATTGATAAATACATGAAGATATATCGATCTGAGATACATTTTTATGAGTATCATTTTTTTGTTCATTTTTTATGAGTTTTTGTTTAAAAACCACAGCTACGACTCTCCGTTACAGTGCGTTTCGAGTCGAAGTGAAAGAAAGACAAAAAATGAACTATGAATGAGTAAATAGAAAAAAATAGGTGAAAGAAAAAGAAAAAGAAAATGGTAGAAATTTAAAAAAAAAACCGCCCATTGAATAAATTAATGAAAATAAAAAATAAAAATATTTAAAAGTTATTTATATAAAATGAATGAGAAATAAAAAGTGATAATAATTGAAAGAACGGGGAAGAATAAGTGAAAGAAAAAAGAGTAAATAAGAAATAAAGAAGCGATGTGAAAGGAAGGAAAGTTAGAACGTCGAAAAGAAATAAATAAACCAAATGAAAGAAAAATACAATAGAAAAAAAAAATTTAAAAAAGGTAATAAATAAATTATAAAACGAAAGAAACAAACGAAGCGCGAAAGAATGAAGAAAAAAAGAAAGAGAATGAAAAAAGAGAAAAGAAAGAAAAAAGGAATGGAAAAAGAGAAAGGAAAGAAAGAAAGAAAATGAAAAAAGAAAAAAGAGAATGAAAAGAGAAAAAAGAAAATGAAAAAGAGAATGAAAAAAGGAGTAAGAAAGAAAGAGAACAGAAAGAAAGAGAAAAGAAAAAGAAAAAGAGGATGGAAAAAGAGAGAAGAAAGAAAAGAAAGAAAGAAAGAAAGAAAAAAGAAAAAGAATGAAAAAGAGAAAACGAACAAAGAAAGAAAGAAAGGAAAAGAGAATGAAAAAGAAAAAGACAGAAAGAAAGAAGAAAAATAAATAAATAAATAAAGAAAGAAAGAAAGAAAGAAAGAAAAAGAAAGGGAATGGAAAATAGAAAAGAAAGTAAGAATGAAAGAAAAAAGAACGCATGGTAAGATCGTAAAGAGGAAATAACCCCAATGGAAAAAAAAAAAAGATGGCAAAAATATGAAAGGAAAGTTGTGAAAAAAGAAAAAAAAATGGGTGAAAATAGAGTAAAATAGACAAACGAAACAAATGAAGCGTAAAAAAGGAAAGAAAGTTTAAGAAGGAAAGAAAGAAAGAAAGAAAGAAAGAAAGAGAAAGAGAATGAAAACGAGAAAAGAAAGAAAGAAAGAAAAATGGCATGAAAAGAGAAAACAAAAAAGAAGAAAGAAAGAAAAATAAAAGAAAGAATTCTGAAAGAAAAAGAGAATGAAAACAATAAGAAAGAAAGAAGGAAAAAAGAAGGAAAGAGAAAGAGAATGAAAAAAAGAAAAGAAAGAAAGAAAAAGAGAATGAAAAAGAGAAAATAACAAGGATGAAAGAAAATTAAAAGAAAGAATTCTGAAAGAAAGCAAAAAGAAAAAAGCAATGAAAAAGAAAGAAAGAAAGAAGAAAGAAAGAAAGAAAAAGAGAATGAAAAAGAGAAAATAAAGAAAGAAGAAAGAAAGAAAAAGAAAGAAAAAGAAAAATAGAATGAAGAAAGAAAAGAATAAAGAAAGAAAAAAAACAGAAATATAAAAAAGAATGAAAAAGGGAAAAGAAAGAAGGAAGAAAAAATTAGTGAAAGAATTTCGAAAACTCGAAATGAAGATGTGGATAAAAGGAAGGAAAGGAGGAAAGAAAGAAGAAAAGAAAGAAAGAAAGTGAAGAATGAAAACTGAATAAAATAGAGATAAAAGGAAAAAAAGGGATTTAAATGAAAAACAAAAAAGAAGGAATAAACGAAGAAAGAAATTGGGAGAAGAAATAAGGAGAAAGATGAAGATGCAAAGGGAGACTTAATAAAGTAGAGATGAAAAGGAAAAACAATAAGAATGAAAGAAAAAAATAAAATAAAAAACGACGATGACATTAATGAACGAAAGAAGAAAAAAATAAAAGAAAGAAATGGAAGAAAAAGGACATAAATAACTAATTAAATAAATATGACCAAGGAAAGAATAAAGAAAGTTTTTATTTTTATTTTTGGCGGGCTTCTCTTTTGAGAATGTCCAGTTCGTCGGACGGTCGCCAATGCAAACAACAAAGCTGATCATAAAATAAAAAAAAACAACAAAAATAAAAACACAAACACTTATCGCGCGCACACAGATACACGTATATATATATATATATATATATATATATATATATATATATATATATATATATATTTTCAAAGATTTGTGTTCACAAAACACTTTGCTACTTGCAACTAGAGGATACTAATTACATATGCGGAAAGTGGATCACAAATAGACATAATCCATTAACATACAAAAAAAAACCGTTAGTTCAAAATGGCGACTGACTGCGATGTCGCTAGAAATAAAATTTGATGAAACTTTGAAATTATTTTCTTTAAAAAAATAGCAAAATAAATTCCGATTATTTATTGATGTTTTTATGATTTAGCCATTGTTTCCCACTTTTGGAGCTACCCGTTAATATCTATTTATTTGCTTATTTCGTATATACACTACCGGCCATAATTATTAGGCACCTCAGTTTTAAAAAAAAATGTACTTCATACTATTTTTAGTATTTATTGCCAAGTGGAAAATTCTAAATGAAAATAGCATCGTTCTTTTGTTATTATTACTTTGCAAAATTTTACAAGGCGGCCAGGAAGCATTTGCTTCGGCCAGCCAATAAGAAGAAGAGACTAGCATGGGGAAGAGACTACAAAAACTGGACACTAGAATAGTTCATTTGTTGCACATATTATTGTGCCGTATGAACAAAAGAACTATTTTCATTTAGAATTAGCCACTTGTCAAAACATGCTAAAATAGTATGAAATAAATCATTAAAAAAACAAAACAAAACTGGGGTAGCATAATAATTATGACCAGTAGTATATATATATATATATATATATATATATATATATATATATATATATACTACCGGTCATAATTATTATAATAATTACCGGTCATTATTATTATTATTATGTCATTTTTCATCATATTTCGATTTCTGCTTTGGTCTCACTACCAACCAAGTCTGCGGGGAGACCTAAGGCAGGTAGTGGCGTGTTGTTATGGCTCCATTTCATGTTTTTCTATCTTCCCTATCATCCCCAGCATTACATAGATAAAGTTTTCCTTAGTGTATGGGCTGTACTTAATAAGACAATTTTTTGTATATCTCTTAAGCTGGGGTTTCCAGGGATTCTTTCAATGTGTTGTTTTGTTCCATTTTTTATCATTCCAAGTGCACCTACTATCACTGGCACAACTCTTGTTTTCAATTTCCACATTTTTTTCTATTTCAATTTCCAGGTCTTTATATTTTGACAGTTTTTCAAATTCCTTGATTGCTATGTTACAATCCGCTGGACAAGCCATATCAATTAATAGACAAGTTTTCTCCTTCTGGTTTTTAACAATAATGTCTGGCCTGTTTGCTTCAATTTTTCTGTCTGTGTAGATGGTGTAATCCCATAGAATGGTTACATCTTCTATTTCTGTAACCGGTGCTGGGTGATGTTCATACCAGTGTTTGATTACAGCTTTTCCATAATGTTTGCATATTGCCCAATGTAAATATTGCCCAACTCTATCGTGGCGATTTTTATATTCATTTGGGGCAAGCACAGAACAGCCTGAGATTAGGTGGTCTATTGTTTCTTGGTGTTTATCACAAAACCTGCATTTTGGATCCATATTATTATGCATAATATTTGCCTGAAAGTTTCTCGTGAAAAGACTTTGGTCTTGTGCTGCAAGTATAAATCCTTCAGTTTCAGACTATTATTATTATTATTATATATATATATATATATATATATATATATATATATATATATATTATTTAAAATTTGTGTATTTATGAAGCAAAATGTTTTTTAAACATGTCAGATTAAATAAATTGCAAACAATATGTTAGATTATTTTTAATGAAATCCGTCACACTCATGGATAATCTTTCGCGTATTGCAATCAAAAGATGTCAGAAATTAGGTGTAACGTTGACAGATGTTATTTTTATTCATTTGGATAATTTTCACGTTCTAATGAACGCTAGCAATTTATCAACCGTTATATTTGAAGCAGGAAAAAATGTACAGTAATTTTTAGCAACACAGTTTTCCGGTTACATTTGTTACCATAACTCACACCCCGGAAGATGACCTCGGAAAGAGGTTGAAAGTACTTGGGTACCTTAAGAAATGAATGAAAAAAATATCTGTCAAATCATTTCTGACATCATTCAGTTATAATACGCGAAAGATTATCCGTGAGAATGAACGGATTTTATTAAAAATAATAAACATATTGTTTGCAATTTTGTTTAATATGACATATATATATATATATATATATATATATATATATATATATATATATATATATATATATATTTTAATTCAGATACTTCAATCCAAGGGAAAAAAGCAGGAAGGTAAAAAACCCGATCCTAATTAATATTAAAAATTTTATTTTAATATTAAAAAATGATACAGGAAGAGAGCTCCATGTAATAAAATATTACAGAGCAAATATATATTAAAAAAGGATTAATTCAAAGATGTTGAATGGCCATTTCGATATGAAAAATCCTTTCAGACACTGGAGAAAAATTAGACTAATTTTTCTCCAGTGTCTGAAAGGATTTTTCTGTTGCTGGGGTGATGTGTTATCCCCCGTGGGGATCTTCATATCGAAATGGCCATTCAACATCTTTGAATTAATCCTTTTATATATATATATATATATATATATATATATATATATATATATATATATATATATATATATGTCATATTAAGACAGGGACGAATATTTAAAGCTACACATTATTTTACTGCTTTGCAAAAAGTTTGATAGCTATAAGGCATGACTGAACTTTTACAAATGTTTATATATCTTAAAATTGATTCAGATAAGTATCAGTCTAGGCACATTCATACCGGGCCCTATCTATCTATCTATCTATCTATCTATCTATCTATCTATCTATCTATCTATCTATCTCAGTCCATGCAATATCTATCTATCTATCTATCTATCTATCTATCTATCTATCTATCTATCTATCTATCCCGATCTCTTCATCTATCTATCTATCTATCTATCTATCTATCTATCTATCTATCTATCTATCTATCTATTTAAGACCCCTTTATATCTATCTATCTATCTATCTATCTATCTATCTATCTATCTATCTATCTCAGTCCATGCAATATCTATCTATCTATCTATCTATCTATCTATCTATCTATCTATCTATCTATCCCGATCTCTTCATCTATCTATCTATCTATCTATCTATCTATCTATCTATCTATCTATCTATCTATTTCTATTTAAGACCCCTTTATATCTATCTATCTATCTATCTATCTATCTATCTATCTATCTATCTATCTATCTATCTATCCCTATCGATCTCTTCATCTATCTATCTATCTATCTATCTATCTATCTATCTATCTATCTATCTATCTATCTATCTATCTATTTAAGACCCCTTTATATCTATCTATCTATCTATCTATCTATCTATCTATCTATCTATCTATTCTGTATTTAGACAGCAAATTTGCTTTTAGACATTTCAGATTTAATAAATTGCAAACATTGTGTCTGCTTATTTATAAAAAAACATCCGTTCATACTCACGGATAAT
>JBBBDQ010002171.1:1632500-1802500 GCA_037127315.1 Ascarosepion bandense | reverse complement strand
AGAGACATGACTGACTGGGCAAAAGATTATCCCTCAGTAGGTTGTCATTGCTTTCTGCGGTAGACTGGTTGCCAGCCAAGGCTATAGAACTCGATCTGTCCTGTTATTTAACCCATAACTGGAGGGAAGAGACGGAGCAATGGCAACCTACTGCAATAGGTTGCCATTGCTTTCTGCGGTAGACTGGTTGCCGACCAAGGCTATAGAACCCAATCTCTCCTGTTATTTGACTCATGGCTAGATGGGGAAGATATGTACTATATTATTAAGTAGTATTTAGTGGGGGATCAGTTTATTACTTCATAACAATAGAAAACTGATCCCCCACTTTATGACCAGTAGAAGCCTCAATCATCTTTCCAACTATTATATTCCGTCAATCAGTTAAGTGCCATACGTGATAAATGCTTTTGGCGATCATGTGTTGAAAGAGACATGACTGACTGGGCAGAAGATTATCCCGCAGTAGGTTGCCATTGCTTTCTGCGGTAGACTGGTTGCCGACCAAGGCTATAGAACCCATAACTGGAAGGAAGAGACGGATTAATACCTTTCCCAAGGGTATATGCGCGTAAGTGAATAGAATGGATTCAACTGGAATTCGAAATCGGCTCCCCGGTTTCTCGTTCCGAGCTGATATCCACTGTACCACAACGCACATCCTTAAGACGCATTAGAATAGTCAAAAAATTAAGCAAAATATTTAGGAACAGATAAAATTTCGTAAGAATCAAAGAAAAATAGTACTGGATTGTTTTATAATATCGTTCCTCCTATATGGCAGTGAATGCTGACTAATCCCGTCGCTAATGAAGAAATGTATGAGACTCAATTGGAGTAGATAGACTAAACTATCGCCCGGTTCACACTCCACCCACGTCTATTGAACAGGTGAAGAGTCTCATCCCTTGTTTCCTGTTTAGGATGCGATTTCCGCTTTTCTCTTTTCCAACCTTTTCACTATTTTCATTTTTTTATTTTTTTTCAATTAGAGTAGATAGACTAAACTATCGCCCGGTTCACACTCCATCCACGTCTATTAAAAAGTGAAGAGGCTCATTCCTTGTTCCCTATTTAGGATGTGGTTTCCGGCTTTCTCTTTTCCAATCTTTTCACTCTTTTATTTTTTATTTTTTTATTTTTTTTTTTTCCAATTGGAGTAGATAGACTAAACTATCGCCCGGTTCACACTCCATCCACGTCTATTAAAAAGTGAAGAGGCTCATCCCTTGTTCCCTGTTTAGGATGTGGTTTCCGGCTTTCTCTTTTCCAATCTTTTCACTCTTTTTTTTTTATTTTTATTTTATTTTATTTTTTTCCAATTGGAGTAGATAGACTAAACTATCGCCCGGTTCACATTCCACCCACGTCTATTGAACAGGTGAAGGGGCTCATCCCTTGTTTCCTATTTAGGATGTGGTTTCCGGTTTTCTCTTTTCCAATCTTTTCACTCTTACGTAGCCCCCTGCACATCAGTAGCATTACCGCCTTGCTCAGGGTGATATGATTAAAAAAAACAAAAAAAACAACAGAAATGTGGTTAAGGTCCTGGGTATGACGGTAAATTGCATTCAGCAGCAAGGCCTCTGATTTGGGGGATGTAGGAGCATGGAACCACCTTTTAATTGCTGTTGTTCACAGGCCCACCATGACACAGAGCGGTAGCACCTGTTAGGGTCCCAACTATGGGTATGTAGTTGACCCCGAAACTGGGGTCAAACACCATGAAAATATAAAAATAGACTTTTATAGAAATATAGACATTAAAGTAGACTTTTATAGAAAAAAACTTTCATTTTTTAAGGGAAAATTATTACCATAACACATTTTGGTAGAAAAAAAATTGCCATAATACTTTTTTGAAGAAAATTTATTGGCAGCATTACATAAACGGTAAATTGCATTCAGCAGCAAGGCCTCTGATTTGGGGGATGTAGGAGCATGGAACCACCTTTTAATTGCTGTTATTCACAGGCCCACCATGACACAGAGCGGTAGCACCTGTTAGGGTCCCAACTATGGGTATGTAGTTGACCCCGAAACTGGGGTCAAACACTATGAAAATATAAAAATAGACTTTTATAGAAATATAGACATTAAAGTAGACTTTTATAGAAAAAAACTTTCATTTTTTAAGGGAAAATTATTACCATAACACATTTTGGTAGAAAAAAAATTGCCATAATTTTTGAAGAAAAAATTATTGGCAGCATTACATTTTTGAATACGAAATTTGAAGACATGTTCAGTTTTTTAAAATATTCCACTGCCACTATTGCGCATGGGGCTACATAGGGGAAGGTAAAGAGAAGGAGTGGTTAGACATAGGGAATGTCATGAGGAAGGTGACAGATGAGTAAGGATACCGAGGATGAGGGTTGGGCAGATGGGAAGAGTGTTTGATAGAATGGGAGCAGGTTAGTGTGTTAGGAGGTGTCTATTGACCTTACATTTAAACTCCTGGAGATTGTAGCCGTCGGGGAAGCAATCGTTTGGAAGAGAATTCCACAGTCGGGAAGTGCTAGGAAAGAAACTGTTGGAGTAGAAGTTACGGCTGCATTTTATCGGTTTCACTGTAAAAGGGTGGGGTCTAGTTGCTAATCTAGTATCTCGTTCAAATACGTATTTAGGGGGCACTAGTGATCTAAGTTCATCGGAGCAGAAGCCGTGAAAGTATTTATAGAAGAGACACAGGGAAACCACGTCGCGCCGGTGGGAGAGAGACTGCAGGCGGTCTGCCAAGTCGGTATCTATCACATTACAGACCCTCCTCTGAACCTTATCGAGAAGCCCGAGGAGAACAGCAGGGGCACCCGACCAGATATGGCAGCAGTATTCAATTTAACATAAAAAAATCTTAAAAACTCCACCCTATTTAAACCCACAGGGGTTGATATGCCATTAAACAAAAACTGGAAAAAAAGTGGCTATAGAGAAGGATGCTGAGAATTCTATGGGCTGAGCATGTCAGTAACGAGGAGACTTGCAGCAACAGAAACACGGTTATACAGAAGTCTGGTGAGAATATTATGGACTTACCATGTGAGCAACATCGAACTTTTAAGAAAAATAGAAAGAAAAAGAAACGTTATATTTAGAATCGGAAGGGGATAGTTGAAATGTCTTGGTCACATAAGAAGTAAAAAGGGCTTGTGAAATTATACACTCATTGGACATCTTGAATGTAAGTGGAACAGAATAAAACAACACATATCCTAATGATCTCCCCGATGTAATAAGATCCCAAGTAGGCAGATACGCTGACGACACTACTGTTTACTCTCGCCTTGATAAAAAAATCTGCCGGAGTTGACAAGGCAAACCTCGCTGCCGAGCTTGTAAAGAAGCTCCAATCCATGGCGGACTGGGGTAAGAAATGGCCAGTGAATTTTATTGCTTCTAAAACAAAGATGCTATCTATTAACTATCACAGACAATCGCTCCTACCCCCACCATTAGCATGGATCCCTGAAAGCAAAACACTGCGCCTACTCGAGTTAACTCTCACAACAGATCTCAAGTGGAATGACTATATAGAATCTATAGCTAAATCCGCTGCTAAGAAGGTTGGTTATCTCTGCAGGGTCAGGAAGTTTATTCCGTCTGAAACCATCCTGCACATATATAAATCTACCATCCGTCCGTGCATTGAATACTGCTGCCATATCTGGTCGGGTGCTCCTGCTATCCACCTAGGGGTTCTTGACAAAATCCAACGGAGAATCTGTTATGTGATCGATACTGACTTAGCATCTCCCCGTGCATTGAATCCTGCTGCCATATATGGTCGGGTGCTCCTGCTATCCATCTAGGTGTCCTCGACTAATTCCAGCGGAGAATTTGTTATGTGATCGATCCCGACTTGGCAGCACAGATACAGTCACTTTCTCATCGGCGCAACGCGGCTTCTCTCTGTCTCTTCTACAAATACTTTCACGGATTCTGTTCCGATGAACTTAGCTCACTGGTGCCCCCTATATATGAATTTATTCGAGCCACAAGATTAGCAATTAGGTTCCACGATTTTACTGTGTAACCAATTAAATGTAAACGCAACTTCTACTCCAACAGCTTCTTTTCTCTCACTTCCCGCCTGTGGAATTCCTTTCCGTTTACTTGCTTCCCCGACAGCTACAATCTCCAAGAATTTAAATGTAAAGTCAATAGTCATCTCCTATCTCACTAACCTGCATCCTCTCTCTCTTATGCTCCTTTCTTCATCCACTCCACTCTCATCAGAATTCTCATCCTTTTCTTACCCACTTCCTGACCCCACTTCAACCTGTCAGTCTTTCTCATGTTTCCTGCTATGTAATCCCCTATCGAACAGTGATAATAAATTGTCTTGCTTGGGGCGATATGATTATACCTTTCCCAACTTAATTTCCCGTAAGTGAAACTGCAAGAAAACCTAATGCAGGGTCATCAACAAAAAGAGCAGCCCAGAATGCCAAATATAGATGGCGGATACTAAAATCAAGCAGGTACAAAAATTTAAATACCTGGGAAGTGTTCTAACAGAAGACGGAAAGTGCGACACTGAGATTCGAAGGCCAATTGGCATGACAGAGGATGCATTCCAGAAGCTGAGTAGAGTATAAAGTGACAAAATTTCGCTAGAAACAAAGAAGAGAGTACTGGATTGTTATGTGATGTCAGTTCTTCAATATGACAGTGAATGCTGGACAATATCATCAAAGATGAAGGAAAAACTTGAAGCAACTGAAATGTGGTTCTACAGAAGGATGCTGCGGATATCATGGCTCGAGTATGTGAGCAATGATGAGGTTTTGGAAAGGATGGAAACGAAAAGGAAATTAATACTGAGCATCTAATGTTTCTGGGACATGCAATGAGGTAGGAGAGCTTAGAGAATCTGATACTAACAAGGCAGATAGAGGGAAGGAGAGATAGGGGAAAACAGCGTGTAATATACTTGACTGGGCTCAGCGGATGGGTGACAGAATGGGGGTTGCGTTGTGTAACAGGAGAAAGCGTGCTAAGAGCCACCAGGGATAAGGAAACGTGGAAGGCTGTGATGGCTTACGCCCTAAAAAGTCAAGGCACATAGAAGAAGAAGAAGAATATAACGATCCCGGCTGGAATTGATTAACACCGATTAACAATTCCCAGCCATTATCCGTTACACCACCTGCACTTCCAAACTTACGACGCCTGGTATTCTTAAGCGGCCACCCATCTAGGGTACTGACCAGGGTTTCAATGCGATATTACCATACGCCGAAATGCTATTTGGAGAGATAGCAAAACGACAAACATTGCAAACATACGTGATACACAATTTGGGCGATCATGTCTCGAAAGAGATATGACTAACTGGGCAAAAGATTATCCCGCAGTAGGTTGCCATTGCTTTCTGCGGTAGACTGGTTGCCATCCAAGGCTATAGAACCCAATCTGTCCTGTTATTTGACACATTTCTAGATGGGGAAGATATGTACTATATTATTAAGTAGTATTTAGTGGGGGATCAGTTTATTACTTCATGACAATAGAAAACTGATCCCCCACTTTATGAGCAGTAGAAGCCTCAATCATCTTTCCAACTATTATATTCCGTCAATCAGTTAAGTGCCATATGTGATAAATGCTTTTGGCGATCATGTGTTGAAAGAGACATGATTGACTGGGCAGAAGATTATCCCGCAGTAGGTTGCCATTGCTTTCTGCGGTAGACTGGTTGCCATCCAAGGCTATAGAACCCAATCTGTCCTGTTATTTGACTCATGGCTAGATGGGGAAGATATGTACTATATTATTAAGTAGTATTTAGTGGGGGATCAGTTTATTACTTCATAACAATAGAAAACTGATCCCCCACTTTATGACCAGTAGAAGCTTCAATCATCTTTCCAACTATTATATTCCGTCAATCAGTTAAGTGCCATACGTGATAAATGCTTTTGGCGATCATGTGTTGAAAGCGACATGACTGACTTGGCAGAAGATTATCCCGCAGTAGGTTGCCATTGCTTTCTGCTGTAGACTGGTTGCCAGCCAAGGCTATAGAACACAATTTGTCCTGTTATTTGACTCATAGGTAGATGGAGAAGAGATGTATTATATTTTTAAGTAGTAATTAGTGGGGGATCAGTTTATTAATTCATAACAATATAAAACCGACCCCCCACTGTATGCCCATTAGAAGCCTTAATCATGTTTCCAACTATTCAGTCAGACAGTTAAGTGCCATACGGGATACACACTTTGGGCGATCATGTCTCGAAAGAGACATGACTGACTGGGCAAAAGATTATTCTGCTGTAGGTTGCCTTTGTTTTCTGCGGTAGACTCCTTGCCATCCATGGCTATAGAACACAATCTGTTCTATTATTTAATCCAAAACTGGAGGGAAGAGACGGATGAATACCTTTCCTAAAGGTATTTGCGCGTACGTGAATGCAAGTAATTCAATTGGAATTCGAACTCGGCTTCCCAATCTGTCCTATTATTTAATCCATACCTGGGGGGAAGAGACGGATGAATACCTTTCCTAAGGGTATTTGTGCGTACGTGAATGCAAGGAATTCAACTGGAATTCGAACTCAGCTCCCTGATTTTCTCGAGCCGATATCCACTGTATCACAAGGCACTTTCCTAATCCAGTTAAGTGCCATACGTGATACACGCTTTGGGCGATCGTGTCTCGAAAGACTGAATGGGCAGAAGATTATCCCGCAGTAGTTTGCTGTTGCTTTCTACGGTAGACTGGTTGCCAGCCATGGCTATAGAACCAAATCTATCCTCTTAATTTTTAATCCATAACTGGAGGGAAGAGATGGATTAATACCTTTCCGAAAGGTTTATTGTGCGTAAGTGAATGCAAGGAATTCAACTGGAATTCGAACTCGGCATCCCGATTTGTCGTTCCGAGTCGATAACCACTGCACTACAATGCTCATCTTACAAAGTCTATTAAAAGCTACAATGCCTCTTTTGGTAGACATAAGTTATCTCCCGAAATTCCTAGTATCTGAAGAAGGCCGGGGCGTACAACGACCGAAACGTCGTACAAATGGAAACGAAGATGAGGACAATAGTCCCAATAATGTAAACAGTGTAACCGAATTTTATCTGGATTCAGAGCCCTTTTTTATTGTTCGTTTCGGGTTTTTTCTTCTATGGTATAAATCTCCATGCTATCTTTTTCGGATATTTCTACTTCTTCATCAGACTGATGTGTCTTTTCGTTACCTAGCATGACTATCTATGTTGCCTGCAATGCGAAGGGGTGTGCCTTTGTCACCTTTGATGCTGACTGCACCCTCGGGAATAGGAAGAACAGAAAAAACAACAATAAAAAGGCGTAGAAAAGATTACTTTTTTGTTTTAATCATCTCACCCCAACCAAGGCATTCTACTGCCACTGTTGCGCAGGGGGTTACATAGGGGAAAGTGATGAGAAAGAGGTTTTACTTATAGGAAATGTAAGCAGGGTAATAGACGATTTTGGGCGATCATGTCTCGAAAGAGACATGACTGACTGGGCAGAAGATTAACCCCCAGTATGTTACTATTGCTTTCTGCGGTAGACTTGTTGCCAGCCAAGGCTATAGAACCCAATCTGTCCTATTATTTAAGCCATAACTGGAGGGAAGGGTCGGATTAATACCTTTCCCAAGGGTATTTGTGCGTAAATGAATGCAAGGAATTCAACTGGAATTCGAACTCTGCATCCGAGTATCTAGTTTAGAGTGTGTGGCAGATTTTTTTACTGTTTTTTTCTATCCTTCTCTCCCTTTTCATGTAAGTTTGTGTTTTACTTAGGATAGTTGTTACATTAAAGTATTTTCCTAATGTTGATCATCTCTTGTTGGTATGTGCTGGTATTTATGTAAGTACCTTCACAGATTTGAAATACTCACGATTTAAAATGGATTTTTAAAAATTTAAAATCTTTCTTTATACTTCTAATTTATTTTTAATTTCAAGTTAATATATTAAATTGAATATTTTCCAACAAGCAAAATACTTTGTTCTATAACAAAAACTAACAGTATAGCCCGGCGTTGCTCGGGTGTAATGAAAGCTTTAAAGCGAAACCGTAGACTGAAAGAAAAATGAATGTATGTAAGTCAAATTTTGATTTCCCGGTATCAATATCAAATAAGTTTTTTTTTCGTCGTCAACTGAATTTGGAAGGCTAAATAAGTCCTCTGAGTAAATGGTATCATGGCTGAGACTAAGAACTACAATTATACCTATTAGAGCCAAACCCGAAGTAAAAACTGAAATAAAAGGGCTGAAGAAAATACAGACAGATAAACAGACACACGCACAAACATCTTGCCGTTTATATATATATATGTATTATCGATTTTCTGCACTATTGTAAGAACTGCAACCTTGAAACTTCTGAATATCGTTTCTTATGTCTTTGTCTATGAGTGTCTCAAATTTGATTAAAATCGGACCATTCCTTCTATAACTCAATTTTTTCGATTTATCGGGGGTAACTTGACACAAAAAGCTAGCGAAGAACACTCACAGATGCTTATAGTACAACCGTGTAAAGTTTCAAGAAAATCGGTCCAGCCGTTTTGGAGTCTATAGGTAACGGACACACACATGCAAAGTTCCATTTATAAATAAGTTTAGATAGATTAATTTAAATTGACTGAAAGGAGTTTTTTTTTCTTTTCTTTTCTAAAGAATTTGATATTTTTTAATGTAAGTCTCTTTGTTAAAAAGAATCTTCCAAAAATAAAGTTTCAGAAAAGTATATTTTGTTGATATTAGCCAATTTAAAGTATAATTAATATGATTTGAAAGAAATATGAGTTTAGTTTTAAAGTATTTTAGAAATGTATTTTTTAACCCCAACAATATTACTTGTTATTAATGGTGTAGACTGTTTGATGACAGATCTAATATTGTTTTATGGGGACTATTTGTAAAAGATAATTGAAGAAAATGATGTAAGCGCCTAATTTATATAATTTTTAATTAATCATTAATATTTAAAATTTATGAAAATATTCTTCTTATGTTATATATCGACAAACAACAAACACGCATATATATAAAAATATAAAGTTATATTTTTATTAATGACGATGAACCGTGTAGCATAGGGAACAGAGAATTGAGAGAGCGCGCTTCTAATGGGTTGACGGGAGTGTAGTCTTATCTGTTGTGTCTCTCTTCACCGGCCGATCTCTGTTGCTCCTCTACTGGCGAATCCGTGTGCCGAGGTCTTTTTATAATCTTCCAGAACCGGGACTTTTTCTTCCGGTTTTGCCTCGCCCACGCACGCCCACGTAATTCTCAGAGACACCTGTTCTGTTTGCCTCTGTAGTTATTTCCGCTGCTGCCGGAAATAAGGTCAAACGACATCCGTTCCTTTCAACGACCGGAAACACCCTCAGCCTTCCTCGGGTGGGGCCAGATTGTTATATTACACTTAGACTTATAGTGGGTTGCTTATCTATTCTTTTTCTGTTAGTAGCGGAAGTCAGTTCTAGTGAAGGGAGTTGTATATTGTTGCAGGTTAACGGAATTTGGCCTTGTAATAGATAGCCCACCATAAGTCATAAAATGATTATAAAATCAAGAAAAGTAAATTGAGTTGAAAATAACATTTATATACACATATCAATTAATGTTTTACAATTAAAGCAATACTTGTATATAGGTTCAACGGAGGTTAAATGTTCATGACAAATAATAATGCTGAAAGAGATAATTAGTGCTTTGGAATGTGAGGAGCGGTGGTATGTGAGGAATGTCTTTGAAGTAGTCGCACCTTAGGTCAGTAAGTACTTTTGAGACAGGGGAGAAGGAAAGAGGCAAACATAGTAACCGCTCGACTTAAGTCAAGGGGATATTAATTACACTCTTCTCCTTGGTCTCTGCTTGGTCTGTCTGCTGGGTGCTTTTTGTTTCGGCTTTGTATACCTGCTTTTTGGATCAAAACCGCTCGTTTTGGGATTTCACACTTGTATTTGATTCTGGGTTTCTCATTGGCTGGTAAATAAAATTCGCGTCGGCTCACGAAATGGAAATTTGATATTTGATTAATTTTTATTTTTCAACCGGAACCTCTCCGCGAACTCGGATGAGCAACGGCGACTTTTTTTCATTTGATTTTTGGTTGTTATAGCGCAAACATCCGGTCCCTCGCTTTTACTCGGTATCTCCACAGTCTAATGTTTTATTGGTTGTTGGAAACTTTGGCTTTAAATTTACTCTAGTTATTTTCTGTTAATGTTGTGTACGAACCACAACGAACATACACACCACACAATAAATAAATAAATAGATAAATAAGTAAATAAATGAAAAGAATTCAATGAATGTGTAACCAAAAAATCAAGAGTTTTTCTTTTAAAAAAAGCTTTTTAAGCCTTATCATTATGATAAATGACAATTCCACAAATAATACAAATATTTCAAATAGAAAAAACATTATTTTTCCAAAAGTAATCCCACCCTTTTACAGTGAAACCGATAGAATGCAACCGCAACTTCTACTCCAACAGTTTCTTTTCTCGCACTTCCCGACTGTGGAATTCCCTTCCACATGACTGCTCCCCCGACGGCTACAATCTCAATGTAAGGTCAATAGACACCTTCTAACAAACTAACCCGCTTCCATTCTTTCAAACACTCTTCCCACCCACCCAACTATCTATCACCCCCCTTCTGACATTTCCTATATCTAACCACTCTTTCTATTTACCTTCCCCCATGTAGCCCCAAGCGCAATAGAGGCAGTGGAATGCCTTGCTTGGGGTGAAATGATCTACCTTTGTTTCCATAAGTGCTACTCTAACTGTCGCTATTAGTGCTATTACAAATACGAATACATATTATTTTTATCATTATTTACGGTGGGGATGTTTGATGAATCTTAGAGATTAGATGGGTCGAAGGTCAAACATAGTGTGACAAGTCATTTATACATGAAATCGATTCTTATTGATTTGAGCAGTTATTACAAATAATCTCCATTGCTTGCGCCATTTTGTTTTGCTAATAATTTTCTTTCATTTTTTCCTCCCTTTCTTTCTTTGGAATGTTTTATTTGGGATTGAAATAGCCAACAAGTGATCCCACAGACGCTGCGTAGTATTACTAGCCTGTTTCTTCTTTCTAGTGGAATGTTTGTTTGCTTGCTTCTCGGCTTCTATTTTTGTTTTCGTCTCCTCCCGTGTGACTGGGATTGCTAAAGAGGCAGACGATAAAATATCGAGGTTAAAGCACATAATATATTATCGACTAGTTTCTGCTTGCCTGGCCATCGATGTGTCTAATTCTTTCATGTTTATTTATTTATTTTTGTCCTGTTTAATTTGTTAAAGAACAAAATAGTTATCTTAGTGGTTATCAGTGCAGAAAACATTACTAGGAAACCGAGTTTGATTTCAAACATCTGCTTAAATTTCTTGATGTTAAGGCTTAACTTTGGGAAAGGGATAAGTACACATATTTTTTACTCAAGTTTCATCCAATACGAGGACAAAGGGCTAGAGTTAGAGAATGCCTCAAATCATTATGAACGTTCTTCTTCTTTTTCTATGTACCTTGTCCCTTCAGGACGTAGGAGATCATGGCTCTCCACGTCTCCCTATCCCTTGTGGCTCTTTGTATGTTTGCTTTATGAACGTTAGAGGATGAAATAAATGCAGATTATGAATATATGTAGGATAGACAACGATTGACTCTAGACTTAAAGAGGGTAAAATTGTGGATCCCATATAGCATTTAACTAAGTGCCATAGAGAATACACACTTAAGCGATCATGTCTCGGTAGACACATGACTGACTGAGCAGAAGATTTTCCCGCAGTTTTCTTCTTCTTTTTCTTCTTTTTCTTCTTCTTCTATGTGCTCTGTTCTTTCAGGACGTAGGCGATCATGGTTTTCCACAGCTCCCTATCTCTGGTGGTTCTTAGGATGCTTTCTCCTGTTACACCTCGCAACCCCCGTTTCTTCATCCACCTGATCAGGCCCTGCAAATATGTTATCTGCTGCTTTCTTTTGTCTGTTTTTCCTTCTATTTGGCCTGTCAGTATCAGGTTCTCCAAGCACTCCTTCCTCATTACATGTCCCAGGAACTTCGGTTATTTCTACCTGAGGCTCAGTATTAGATTTCGTTTCGTTGCTATTCTTTCCAACACCTCATTGTTGCCTGCATGCTTAGTCCACGATATCCGCAGCATCCTTCTGTAGAACCACATTTCCGCTGCTTCAAGTTTTTTCCTCATCTTCGATGATATTGTCCAACATTCACTGCAGTATTGAAGAACTGACATCACATAGCAATCTAGCACTCTTTTCCTTGTTTCTAGGGAAATTGTCCTGCTTCTTAGTACTTTACTTCTGGAATGCGTCATGACAATTCGCTTTCGGATCTCTGTGTTGCACTTTGCATCTCTTGTTAGAACACTTTCTAGGTGTTTAATTTTTTGTACTTACTTGATTCTGGTATCATTTACCTGTATTTGGCATTTTAGGTTGTTTTTTTTTTTTTGCTGATGACAATGCATTCAGTTTTCCTACATTTTATTTGTAGTTCTTTTTTGTCACTCTCCACAGCTACCTTCTGTAAGAGGTCTTGTAGTTTTCTTTCAGTGTCCGCAATCAGCACCATGTTATCTGCATTCCTTATGTTGTTCAAATTGTGGCCTCCAATAATGAATATTGGCATAGCACTGAGGGTCCTCAAAATATTCTCGCTGTACAAGTTGAACAGCTGCGGTAGACTATAAAACTGTGAGAATTGTCGGCTGCATTTGGTTGATCTAACTGTAAATGAGTGGAACCCTGTTGCCAGTCTGGTTGCACGAGTAAATTCTTGTGGTGGGGACACCAGTGATTTAAGCTCGTCGAAGCAGAAGCCATGGAAGTATTTATAGAAGAGACAGAGAGAAGCCACATCTCGCTGGAGTCGAGCTACCAGTTCACTGACCTATCACATTACAGATTCTCCTTTGTAGAAAAATTCCCATACATATTTTCATTGTATACGAACACAATTCGTGTCTTTCGTATTGCAAAAAGAAAACGAGAACATGTTTCGTTCAATTTTGCGAGGAACTCTATAACTTGTTTTTTTTTTTTCAATTTAAAAAACACAAAGCTTATTTTTATGCTCAATAAATTTATTAAATTTTATACGGTTGTGTTTGAAGATTATTTATTTTGTTCGCTTTTCTCACACTTTCACTCTACATAAGATTAGCAAAAGGCTAGCGACTTCTTCTTGGGAGTAGAGTTATGGCTCTACAGGGTTGGAAATATATTGCCGTTCAGAAAGACGCGTAAAAGCTTTTTTGAACTGTAACAAGACCGGAAAGTGAGGACTGGTTATCTCCAGACCAAATAAAGAAACGATACTCTATTTTTTTATGATGTGCGTTGTGGTGCATTGGATATCGTCTCGGAATGATAAATCGGGGAGCCGAGTTCGAATTCCAGCTGAATTCATTGCATTCTCTTAACCTTTTAAACCTTGTTCCGGCATTTTTTTTCTTTAAGATCATCCTTCGATGTTTGAGTGCCGTGTCGCTTCAGGACGTAGAAGATCGTGGTTTTCTACAATTCGAACTCGGCTCCACCGATTTGTTGTTCCAAGTCGATATCCACTGCACCACAATTTCTGCTTTGCATTAGCATTACGAGACCCATAACATTAGAGTCGTCTGGCACCTAATGCACTACAAGCGCAGTAGCAGTAGTGTTTCTTGGGCAAGATAGCCTGAAAAAAACCCAACTCCTTTCAGGCTGGTTTGAATTGAGAGTTTCCTTCTCTTAGACGACTAGCCAACCAATGCTCTGTACCACCAAAATGTTCTGCTATTCGACCATAAATGACTTGGGGAGAATATATGGATACATACATTTACCAAGCACGCAAGTGTATGTAATAAACTCGAATGAATTTTTACCACGAATTGCCTCCATCAATCACTCCACCGTGCCTCCATAATGGCTGATGCTAACCTCCAGGAGAGCAACTCATTTCTCTTTCTTGACCTCACTTTTTCCAGTGACATGAAGTAGAATGATTATATCGAATCTATCAATTTATATTACTAAGTTTGCTGCTAGAAAAATCAGTTCACTGTGATGTGTCTTTTCTCGCCAGAACCAATTTTGGACATTTATAAATTTAACATTCTTCCTTGCTTTGAATAGTACTGTCACATCTATTCTGGTAATTCTACATTTTACCTTGAAACCTTTTGTTGCGGCGAAACCTTCGTCGCCATGTTGTTGTGGCCTTGTTAGAGCCCGGAAGTAAGACAGGGAAACAAGAAGGTAGGTTCAAACAGTGCATTTGAATATTACAACGGTGAACCTTTCTGCCCACGCTGTATTCATACCAAAATAGATAGACAGATAGATAGATAATGAACAAACACAGATAGATAGATAGATAGATAGATAGATAGATAGATAGATAGATAGATAGATAATGAACAAACATAGATAGATAGATAGATAGATAGATAGATAGATAGATAGATAGATAGATAGATAGATAGATAGATATGAACGGACGGGGATAGATAGATAGATAGATAGATAGATAGATAGATAGATAGATAGATAGATAGATATTCTATTTTGTGCGTTTGCAATACTATTCCTTTACGCCTACTAAAAACAATAGAAATTAGACTAGACACTCCTGTACACTTGTGTTAAAAAAATAATTACGACATCAAAAAACAAAAAACAAAAAAGAAATGAATAATTTCAAAGACGCCTGGATAAGTTACGAAAGAAAGTCTTTATATATATAAAAAGAAAAATATAATTAATTATAAAAGCAGAATGTACAATCGCCGAATTTCAAAGTTTACAACGGAGAGAAGGATTCGTTAAGTAGTCAGAGCTTTCAATTTTCCAAATAAAAAATTCTTTTCATAACGAAACGAAGCTTTCGTTCAGAATAATGAGAGCTTTCAATTTTCCAAATAAAATAAGTCTTTTCATAACAGTGCGAAATTTCGTTAAGAATAATCAGAGATTTCAATTTTCCAAATAAAAAAAGAGTCTTTTCACAGCTCTATACCGAAGCTTTACGGAAACGTCCGAATTGGGGCGTTCTGGTGATAATAGTAGGTTCGTTTTGTCTCCTTCGCTCGGCAATAAAAAAATCTCTTTTCAGCTAGTTTAACTCTTTTTTTGGTTATCACTCAGGTCATCAGGTGTTCCCCCGGCCGAAAGTGTTACACAGTAAACGCGATGCCATTAAGACCTTAACTGCATATGCGGATCGTGAAAGCATCTCCATTTGTGTAAAATGAAGACGTATTTTCTTTATTCTAGACAGGTGCCCTCATATTTTCTGCTTTTATTTTTGTTGTGTGTTCACCTTTGTTGTTTATTCATGCTCAAAATATATTTTGAATAATGGATTTTCTAAATTATGCAGAGGAGATATCAGTTTTTTTTTAATGTTTTAGATGGCTTTATTACAGCTCATCAAACGTCACCGTTTTCAGTTTAAAAGGTTCGTTATATAGGTTGCTTGATGATTCTTTCTGCACTTCTTGTCTTTGGTAATATATTTTTTCCTTCAAAATGTATTGCTGGTAATAATTTTTTCTTCAAAAATGTATTCCTGGGATTTTACTATAAAAGTTTGGGGATAAACTATTTGCCCATAGCTGGGACTCTAACAGGTGATACCACCCAGAGTCAAGGTGGGCCTGGTAATAACAGCATTTAAGAGGTGGTCACATGCTCCTCACAAACTCCCAATCACACACCTTACTGCCGGATGCAGTTCATCGTCATACCAAGGACCCTCGGTCAAAGTGATCGTTGAGTAACAATGAACGCCTCCAAATCATACGGTTGTAATTTTAAGTTATCACACGAAATCTTCCTTTTTTTTTCAAGATATTTTATTGTCATCAATATACTGTCTTTGGCTTATAACGAGTCCAGATAAGCATTAATTGTGGATAAATAACGAATGAAAATATCTTCAGTCAGTTAATTGCCATACATGATACACTCTTCGGTGACTATGTCTCGAAAGAGACGTGATTGAGTAGATAGAAGATTTTCCAGCAGTAGATTGCCATTAATTTCTGCGGTAGACTGGTTGCCAACAAAGGTTATAGAACCCAGCCTTCGGTGACTATATCTCGAAAGAGACGTGACTGAGTAGGCAGAAGATTCTCCTGCAGTAGGTTGCCATTAATTTCATTAACGACTGGTTGCTAACAAAGGCTATAGAACCCAGCCTGTCCTGCTATTCAATTTATAGATAAAGGAAGAAGAGATGGATTAATACCTTTCCCAATGGTATTTGTGCACAAATAAATTAAATGAATTCACCTGGAATCGAACTCGGTTCTTTGATTTCTAATTCCATTACACTACAGCACAAATCTAATCTTCCAAATAAAATTAATTTTCTTAAAAAATTACAAAATAAAATTAATTTCTTTTAAAAATTAGTATTCGATACGAGGGGTGGATTTGAACCGACGGCAGTTCGACGAAGGTAAGTTTTCATGAAGAAGTCAAAACACATACACCTGAATAATCCGCATTCGATAAGGCATATTTTCTAATCATTGCTCAAAAGTGAGAATAAGAAAATAGGAAGATTGTGTTGCGCCTGTCTATTAATTACGGTTGGCCTAACCGACTTAAATAAAATGGCCCACTTGTAAAAAATAAGGGAACATTTTTTGTAATATTTATCTTTATTTTTGAGATGAGATATTTACATTATTTACATAGTTCGGATTTCTGTCTTCATTTTTATTGTCCTATTCACGACGTTTCGGTCGTTGTACGCTCCGACCTTCTTCAGTACTCAAGGACAGCGTCTAACAAAAATTTAGAGTGTTTAGGTAAAAAGAGATAACTAAAATTTTCGGAGGTAGCATGACTCATGGAACGAGAACTATTTATTCCAGTGATCAAAATAAAGTGTTCTGTTCAATATTTCAATCACCTGAAGAAGTTCGGAACTTTAAAAGACCGAAACGTCGTAAATATGACAATAAAGATGAGGACAACAGTCCGAACAATGTAAATAATATTTTTTGGAAATAATTGTGTATATTAGCATTCCTTAAACCTCGACTCTTCTCAGAATCAAGTCATATTTTTAAAATCATTTTCAAAGGAGGTGGGCTGTTTATAATATCGATATAGTGAAAATTCATCCTTCTTCTTCTTCTTCTTCTATGTGCCCTGTCCCTTCAGGATGTAGGCGGTCATGGTTTTCCACGTCTTTCTATTCCTTGTGGCTCTTAGTATGTTTGCTTCTGTTACACTAAGCAACCACCGTTCCATTATCCACCTAATCAAACACTGCAAATATGATATCCGCTGCCTTCCTCTGTCTCTTTTTCCTTCTATCTGGCCTGTCAGTATCAGGTTCTCCAAGCCCTCCTTCCTCATTGCATGTCCCAGAAACTTCACTTGTCTCTTCCTGATGCTCAGTATTAATTTCCTTCTCGTTGCCATTCTTTCCAACACCTCATCGTTGCTCGCATGCTCAGTCCACGATATTCGCAGCATCCTTCTGTAGAACCACATTTCCGCCGCTTCAAGTTTTGTTCTCATATTCGATGATATTGTCCAGCATTCACAGCCGTATTGAAGAACTGACATCGCATACACTATCGATTTATTTTATATCGAGTTATTGAACCTGACATTTACAAATGTCAGAACTTGAAGTATAAAGATAGCAATGATATTTGAATATTTAAAAAAAAATCTAAATTTTTAAAACTTAAAAAACCCTAAATCTCTTTTCCGTATAGAAGTTCATTCATAAACAGTTAAGGGTATAAATTTTTTTAAACGAAGGATATGCTTTTTATCTTGTTATTTATCCCAATCCTTGCTCTGCTATCATTTGCTTAACCCCATCGAGTATGTCACGGATTGTTTTATTCTGTCTCTCTTTCCAACTATCTGCTTTGTGAGTATCAGATTCTCTAAGCCCTCTTTCCTTAACATCCCTCTGTATTTTCCTTAAACATTCATGTGCTCCCAGAGTTTGAGATATTCTACAATTGCGATCTGATGTTTAAAAAATAAAAAAGGAAACTATGAGAATTATTTCCAAAACCTGATTTCGTATTTTTCTTTTTACTACGATCGGACCTGTCTATTAAGGTAGTGCCAAAATTAGTATGGAATTCTTGTCTATTTCATCTCGCCTCGAACATTGACCACTGACGCCAGTAACAAATAGGCAAGTATCGAAGCAACAATGCCTACGCAGTCATATTAAGACGACCGAAGTTCGATTGCTTGAGATTTGTAATTATATTTTCTTTTGAATGTTTTTAGACAAGTTTATTATAGCGCACCAAACGTCGCTGTTTTCAATTAAAAGATTTCTTCCGTATACGGGGGGCGGCGATGCTCTGTGTGGATAGTAAAATTTCTTTAATTAAATTAGTAGCATAATACATTCGAGTTGAATGAATTCTATTGGCGTAAAGGAATAGTATTGCAAACGCACGAAATACAATATCTATCTATCTATCTATCTATCTATCTATCTATCTATCTATCTATCTATCTATCTATCTCAGTCTGTTCATATCTATCTATCTATCTATCTATCTATCTATCTATCTATCTATCTATCTATTTCGGTATGTTCATTATCTATCTATCTATCTATCTATCTATCTATCTATCTATTTCGGTATGTTCATTATCTATCTATCTATCTATCTATCTATCTATTTTGGTATGGTCATTATCTATCTATCTATCTATCTATCTATCTATCTATCTATCTTAGTCTGTTCATATCTATCTATCTATCTATCTATCTATCTATCTATCTATCTTAGTCTGTTCATATCTATCTATCTATCTATCTATCTATCTGCATGTTGGCATGCAAAACAATGTCAGCTGTTCTATTTTTATGCATTCATGTACGGATGGCGCAAATAACAATTGTCTTTTTTTTCTCTTCCACTTCTGAATCATGAGTTACAAGTAGAAGGGAAGTGGCTGAAGAATTTGATTGAATCGTGCTTGCTTCGTTGTTCTTGGCGCCATACTTTCATATTTGGCATCGTTTTGTGATGCCCTATGAAAAGGTGGCGACAAACTGACCTTGCCAGAGGGGAACTACTCCGGGATTCAAGAACAACAAACGTCAAACTCGTTGACTCCTTAAACTTCCTTTTTATTTTGCCTTTTCTTTCCTCCCATATTTGTCCGTGTTTCTCTTCTTTCGTCAGTTCCTGTTTCGTTAGTAATAATAAATAACTGATGAATTTATTTCTTTGCTGCTTTCAAAATCCTCGACATTCTTTTATTTTTCTTCTTTTCTATTTTGCTTATACATTATTTCTCATTTTTTATTTGAGTCTTTCTTTCATTTTAATCATTTCACCCCCAAGCAATGCGGTATCGCCACTGGTGTGCAGGGGCTACATAAGAGCGTTAAAGTTTTAGACAGGAGGAGAGTGAAGAGAAAGACAAACCAGCTACAAGGGGTGAAAGAGAAAGGGCAAGAGAAGGATATGAACACAGGAGTGAAGACAGTTACGAAGGTAGAGAGGAAAAAAAAGAACAAGATACACGGGGTGATGTGGAAAGGGCTGGAGTTAAGAGATGGGAATTGACATTGCATTTAAATTTTTGGGGGTTATAGCCGTCAAGAAAGCAAGTATATGGAAGGGAGTTCCACAGGCGGGAAGCGCGAGAAAAGAAGCTACTTGCGTTTGGTTGATCTAACTGTAAAAGGGTGGTACCTTGTTGTTAGTCTGGTTGCCCGAGCAAATTCTTGTGGAGGGGGCACCAGTGACCTTCTTTCATTCTGTTCTTGTCCTACTTACAATCTCTCACGGTCTCCTTAATTTAATCCATTCTTACCCTCTTATCGACTCGGAACGACAAATCGGGGAGCCGAGTTCGAATTCCAGTTGAATTCCTTGCATTCACTTATGCACAAATACCCTTGGGAAAGATATTAATTCGTCTCTTCCCTCCAGTTATGGGTTAAATAACAGGACAGATCGAGTTCTATAGCCTTGGCTGGCAACCAGTCTACCGCAGAAAGCAATGACAACCTACTGAGGGATAATCTTTTGCCCAGTCAGTCATGTCTCTTTGGAGACATGATCGCCCAAAACGTGTATCACATATGGCACTCAGCTGACTGACTTTCCCGCTTATATATTCATTTAATTCTTTATATAATTTCTTTCTGTCTGTCTCTCTTTTCTATTTCTTTTCTTAATCTCTTAAATTCTTTCTTTTCTTTTCTTTCTTTCACTCATCTATTTCTTTCATTCTTTTCTATTTTTACTAAATGTTTCATTCCTTTTATTCATTAATTTTCCTTTCTTTTTTCTTTTTTTCTTTCTTCATTCGTTTCATTGTTCTTTTATCTTTTCTTTTTTGTTTATTTTTCCCAAGATCTCTGATTCTTTCTTTCTTTCTTTCTTTCTTTCTTTCTTTCTTTCTTTCTTTCTTTCTTTAAAGATCTATGCATAACTTTCCTTCCTTCACCGTTTCTTTGTTTGATTTTTCCTTTTCTCACTAACATTTTAACTTTCTTTCTTTCTTTCTTTCTTTCTTTCTATGGATTACTTTCCTTCCTTTTCCGTTTCTTTGTTTGCTTTTCCCTTTTTTTCATTAACTGACATTCTTTCTTTCTTTCTTTCTTTCTTTCTTTCTCGCTTTTTACAGATCTATGTATTACTTTCCTTCCTTTACCGTTTCTTTGTTTGCGTTTTCCTTTTCTCACTAACATTTTAACTAATATTCTTTCTTCCTTCCTTTCTTTCTTTTTTCTTTCTTTCTTTGTTTCTTTTTTATTCTTTCTTTTCTTTTTTTGCACAGTCTCACTCAGTCAGTTAAATGCCATACGTGATACACACTTGGCCGATCAGAGTCAGAGATATAAGATGTCAGTTGACCTTACATTTAAATTTTTGGAGATTGTAGCTGTCACGAAAGCAAGTATACGGAAGGGAATTCCACATGCGGGAAGTGCGAGAAAAGAAGCTATTGGAGTAGAAGTTAAGGTTACATTTTATTGGTTTCACTGTAAAATGATGTTGTTAGTTTATTAGCTCGAGTAAATTCATGCAGACGAGACACCAGGGAGCTATGCTCGCCGGAGCAGAAGCGATGAAAGTGTGTTTAGTAGAGACAGAGGGAAGCCACATTACACCGGTTAGAAAGTGACTGCTGTGGAGCTATCAAGTCAGGATCGATCACATTACAGATTCTCCGTTAGATTTTGCCAAGAACCCCGAAGTGAATAGCAGGGACACCCGAGCAGATGTGACAGCAGTATTCAGTACACGGGCGGCTGGTTGATTTATAAATGAGAAAGATGGATTCAAACGGGGGAAAAATTCTGGCCCTACACAGTGAACTGACCTTCCTAGAAATAGATTTAGCTATGGATTCGATATAGTCGTTTCTTTGGAGGTCTACTGAGAGAGTTAAGCCGAGGGGGAGCAGTGTTTTGCTTTCAGGGAGACTAGCCTGATTTATGTTAATGGGGGGTAGGAGCGATTGCCTATGGTGGTTAAAGGATAGCAGCTTCGTTTTGGAAGCATTTGTCCTCTTTCTCATCACTCACCTCTCATGTAAACCCCTGCACACCAGTGGCAGTACTGCCTTGTTTGGTATGAAATGATAAAAAATATAACCCTATGCCCGAGTGAAAGAGGCTTAGTTAAATCTCATGCTGGATGCCCTTAGACTCACAAGTATCATGATTTTTGTCGCCTTGTGGCAAACTAGGTAAAGCCATTCTAGATACAGGGTTTGCTACAGAAGGATATTTGTCATTTTGTTTATCTTCTTCATATTTCTTCTCGCTTCCACGTTTCTGTGGTCTCTGGTTTCCTTCATCCTTATTTCGTCTGTCCTTCCAAAATGATAGTATTTTCTAGTTTCATGCCTGTATTCATCGTCATCAACATTCTTCTTTTCTATTTTTATGTTCCATTCGTATTCTTCTTTACTTTTTCTTATTTTTTGTTTTTGTATTATCTCCTCCTCCTATTTCTCCCCATTCCCCTCTATTTGCTTCTTCTTCTTCTTCTCTTCCTGCTTCTTTGTCTTTTTTATTTTTTCCGCCTCATTCTCCTCCTCCCCTTCTTTTCCTTCTCCTCCTCCATTTCCTCTTTCTTATTCTCCTCCTCCTTCCTCTCTTCCTCTTCCTCCTTTTTTATCCTCCTTCTTTTCACCTTCTTTTTTCTCTTCCTTCTTCTTCTCCTCCTACGTTTTCATCTTTTTTCTTCTCCTCCTTCCGCTTCTTCTTCGTTTTCTATTTTCTTCTCTTCCTTATTTTTCTTCTTCTTCTTCTTCTCCTCCTTCTCTCCTTTTTCTTCACTTTTTCTATCATCTTTTTTCTTCTTCCTCCTTAATCTCCACCTTTCCCTCTTTTTTCTTCTTTTTTATTTTCTTCTGATTTTTCTTCTCCTTTTACTCCTCTTTATCCTTTTTTATTTTCCACTCTTACTTCTTCTCCTCTTTTTCATCTTCTGTTTTTCTTTTCCTCCTTTTTCATCTTCTGTTTTTCTTCTCCTCCTTTTTCATCTTCTGTTTTTCTTCTCTTTTTTCATCTTCTGTTTTTCTTTTTCTTCTCATTCTCTTCAAATCTTTATATCTTCCTTCTCATGCTCTCTTCCTTACTCTTTCTTCCTGAAATTCTTTTTTCTCTTTCTTTTCTTACTTCTTCCTTCTCGTTGTCACCCTCCTTTTTCTCTTTGAATCTTGAGCCTTCTCTGTTGAATATGCCCCGTTATGAAATATAGTCACTCCTAACAGAAAAAAAAGTCTCAGTTTTAGGTTCATTCACCTTCCATAAGTCAGATGTTAACGCAGTTGGAGAACTGCTGCCGGGGTCAAATACTTTGCCCTTCTCGATTGAAGAACTCCTTCCCCGACGTTCAACCTCAAAAAGGGAAAAATAAAACAAGTTGGAGAAAACGCTTACAGTGTACTTGCATATGTTTTGGCCACGTTCGGGAGCTGGTAAATTCTGTCCAGATGAAGTTCAATACACGAAGAAGAATTATAATTCACAATGATTTGATTAAAAGGAGGAAGATAAAAGCTATATCAGAGACGCTGCCGGTTTTAGTCGGAAAAAGAAGGCAAGTAAATAGTAATGATAAGAAAGAAAACTAGAAAGAAAGGAAGCAAACAAGAGAGAATAAAAGAAAGAAAAGAGAGAGAGAGAAAGAAAGACATCAGAAAAGACGGAAAGAAAGTAAGAAAGAAAGACAGCAAGCAAGGAAGAAAGGTAGCCAAAAAACAAAAGAAAGAAAGAAGGAAATACATCAGAAAAGAGGAAAGGAAAGCAAGAAAAAAGACAGCAAGGAAGAAAGACATCAAGAAAGAAAGAAAGAAAGAAAGCAAGAACGAAAACAAGAAAGAAAGAGATTAGGAAAGCGAGAAAGAAAGAAAGAAAGAAAGAAAGAAAGAAAGAAAGAAAGACATCAGAAAAGAGGGGAAGAAATTAAGAAAGACAGCAAGCAAGCGAGGAAGGAAGAAAGACATTAGAAAAGAAAGTAAGAAAGAAAAAGAAAGACATCAGGACAGACAGAAAGAAAGAAAGACAGTAAGCAAGCAAGAAAGAAAGAAAGAAAGAAAGAAAGAAAGACATCAGAAAACAGTGAAAGAAAGAAAGACAGCAAGAAACAAAAGAAAGAAAGAAAGAAAGGAATAAAGACATCAAGAAAGAAAGAAAGAAAGAAAGAAAGAAAGACAGCAAGCAAGCAAGCAAGAAAGAAAGACATTAAGAAAGAGAGAAAGAAAGAAAGAAAGAAAGGCATCAGAAAAGAGTGAAAAGACAGCAAGCAAGGAAGAAAGACAGCAAAAAAGAAAGAAAGAAAGTAAGAAAGAAAAAAAGAAAAACATCAGGAAAGACAGAAAGAAAGAAAGAAAGAAAGACAGCCAGCAAGCAAGGAAGAAAAAAAGAAAGAAAGAAAGACAGCCAGCAAGCAAGCAAGCAAGAAAGACATTAGGAAAAAAAGAAAGAAAAAAAGAAAGATATCAGAAAAGAGTGAAAGAAAGTAAGAAAGAAAGACAGCAAGCAAGGAAGAAAGGCAGCAGGAAACAAAAGAAAGAAAGAAAGAAAAAAACAAAAAAATAAAAACCAATCATATAATAAGATCTGTCTGCGGATGAATACGCTATCACACCCTGATTGAGCACTCTGGAGGAATGGTGGTTTCATGCCTCTGGTTTAATAGCCTGTTGTTATGTATTTACTGATTTCCATTTTTTTTCTCGAAGACACAGGAAACATGGTTCCTTTATTGATTTAAATGTTCTGGTTTGGTTAAGGATTTTCTATTTAACTTTAGGTGTTTTATTTTCGAGTATTGGGGTTATTCAAAAATAACTCCAAAACTTATACCAATCTGCTCCATAATAACCTTTGTAACTGTAGAAACCCAAACCAATGCCCTACCGAATAAATAAATGTCTGTCATGCCTAACAAATGCTTAACAAAATCCCTGGTATATATGTATTCGATTTCATCCATGGAGATTGCCGGATATATATATATATATATATATATATATATATTCTTTGAGGACAGTCCAGACGGATTTGACATGAAAGAGCGAGTCTATCTCTAAGCTGAGGGCGCTCGATGAAATAAGGCAAATTTTAGCGTGTTTTATACATTGCTTTTTAACCCAGGAATGAAACCGACCGAATGGGCGTCAGTCGGCGATTCTACCTCTGAGCTACGGGCCTCCTCCTGCCTCCTCCTACCGAGCGCCCGTAGCTCAGAGGTAGAATCGCTGACTGACGCCCATTCGGTCGGTTTCATTCCTGGGTTAATATATATATATATATATATATATATATATATATATTTGTACATATTTGTATATATATATATATATATATATATATATTTGCATATAGAATATATGTATATATATATATATATATATATATATATATATATATAGTGATCCGCTAACAGATCTGTTTCGCTGTATCACAGCTCATTACTACGGTTACACACCCGATTGCTTTGAAACCCAACCGAATTGGTATCAGTCGGCGATTCTACCTATGAGCTATGGGCGCTCGTGGGAGGAGGCAGACTTTTTAGCGTATGATGTATCATACGCCAGTAGTTAGAGTGCTCTAATTCATTACTGAATGAGCGATGCATAGATGCTAGAGTAGCTACTGTTTTTTCAAAATCTATCATTCTTCGAGAGTGCTCAATCGGAATGTGTGAGAGCATATATATATATATATATATATATATATATATATATATATATATATATATCTACGGACGTGCCACATGTTGTGAAAAAACACACCACGTGATGTAAACAAAAAAATATTCGAACGCTATCGTGAAATACGTTTCTAATTCAAATTTAAAAATCAGTTGTTTTTGATGAAGGACCGAGGGCGGTCTGAAATATAAAATATAATAAAAATAAACAAATACTGTTCAAAAAAAAGTACATTTTTAAATTCAAAACTTTTTATTAATATTCTATTCTATTATATATATATATATATATATATATATATATATATATATATATATATATATATATATAATAGAATAACTAAATAACAACTAGGAAAAGTGTCTATTCTAAAATATTTAATTTTAAAAAGCTTCTTCAGTGATTTATTAAAAACGAATGATTTAAAAATCCAAGAGACAAGTATCGTTTCATTGGTCAGATACGTGTCACGTGTGGTAAAGCAATGGATGTATATTAAATGTAGAATAAAAAAACTTGTCTGTTTAGGTGTGTGTTGCCAATGCGTAATAAAAAAAACATTAGATATTTATTATGAATGTAAGTATATGCAAGTGAGTCTTTTCTTCTACATTTAATAATTGTTTTATCATGCGTGACACGTATCTGACCAATGAAACTACACTTGAATCAACATACTGTCTCTTATACTTTTAAATCATTCGTCGTTAATAAAGATGAAAAAGTTTGTTAAAAGATGAAACGTTAGACATTTTTTCCTAAATGTTCTTTACTTATTCTACTCATCTTGTCGGATTGAGCCGTATATTTAACTCATATATATATATATATATATATATATATATATATATATATATATTATATTTACGCTCTCACACCCTGATTGAGCACTCTGGAAAAATAGTAGACTTTGATAAACAGTAGCTACTCTGGCATGTATGCATCGCTCATTCAGTGAAATGAATTAGAGCGCTCTAGCTATTGGGCACGTATAATGATATGCGCTAAAAATTCTGCCTACTTCCACCGAACGTCCATAGTCCAGGGGTAGAGTCACCGACTGACGCCATTTCGGTCGGGTTTCAATCCTAGGTAAAAAAGCAATCGGAGTCTAACCGTACTGATGAGCTGTGATACTGCGAAACAGATCTGTCTGCGGATGACAATATTTACGCTCTCACACCCTGATTGAGCACTCTGGAAAAATAGTAGACTTTGATAAACAGTAGCTACTCTGGCATGTACGCATCGCTCATTCAGTAAAATGAATTAGAGCACTCTAGCTATTGGGCACGTATATGCGCTAAAAAGTCTGCCTACTTCCACCGAACGTCCATAGTCCAGGGGTAGAGTCACCGACTGACGCCATTTCGGTCGGGTTTCAAACCTGGGTAAAAAAGCAATCGGAGTCTAACCGTACTGATGAGCTGTGATACGGCGAAACATATCTGTCCGCGGATGACAATATATATATATATATATATATATATATATATATATATATATACTATGAATTTAAAAACATTGTAACAACCATTACAGTATCACGCTCTACCTTTGTATCGAGCACTCTTTATAAAAGTAAATGCATGAACAAAAATGTAAATAAACCTACGAGTTCAACAACTTAGTTACAATATATATATATATATATTTATATAGAATGTCGGAACGTACAATAGCCGAAACATCGTGAATAATTCAACAAAGATGAGAATAACTATGTGAACAATATAGATAATGAAAATAATTACAATACCTCATGTCAGAAATATAGACCAATATTGAATATCATTGTTTTTCTTAAAAAGATAAATTGTTCTCAGTTGCTTCGTGAATCCTTTATATGATTTCAGTCATAAATTATGAACTAAACAATATCAGAAATGTTATAAAATTTGAGGAAAAGCCATTATCACTCCAAGAGTTGTTCAACTCATTGTTGTTGCATTTTACGCTATTATGTCAGTGGGATGTGCGTTGTGGTACAGTGGATATCGGCTCGGAACGAGAAACCGGAGAGCCGAGTTCGAATTCCAGCTGAATTCATTGCATTTACTTACGCGCAAATACCCTTGGGAAAGGTATTAATCCGCATATTCCTTCCAGTTATGGGTTAAATAAAAGGACAGATTGGGTTCTATAGCCTTAGTCGGCAACCAGTCTACCGCAGAAAGCAATGGCAACCTACTGCGAGATAATCTTCTACCCAGTCAGTCATGTCTCTTTCGAGACATGATCGCCCAAGCGTGTATCATGTATGGCACTTAACTGACTGACTGATATGTCAGTGAATGACCTCTGCACAGATGAAGAAGAGACTTGTAGAACTTCATTTTTGTTGCTTCAAGATGAAAATACGATACATTGAACACATCAAGAATAAACAGTTGTAATTCTTAGTGTACATAATGAGGAAAGAGGGATTAGTAAATTTGATACTCACGAGACAGAAAGCGAAAGAGACAAAGGAAAACAATACATAACTTTCATAGAGAACTTGAGGAAAGAGGGATTAGCAAATCTGATACTCAAAGGACAGATTAAAAGCAAGAGTGACAGAAGGAAAACAATGCATAACCTACATAACAAAGTTGAGGAAAGCGGGATTAGAAAATTTGATACTCACAGAACACATACAACGCAAGAAAGACATGGGAAAACAATGCAAGTCACTGGACTCAACCAACATTTTTATCTACTGAACCATGTGTCCTTGACTCATGGAACAAGAATAATCTACCCCAGAAAAGGAAATAAAGGATTCGGTTCAAAATTCGAATCACCTGACGAAGGTCGGTGCGTACAAGGATCGAATTATCATGAATATAACAATAAAGGTGAGGATAACAGTCTAAACAATGTAAATAATTACAATTACATATGCCAGAAATATAGAAAAATATTAAATATCATTATTTTTAATATTATGAATTGTTCTCAGTTCTTTGATGTCTCCTTTATATGCTATCAGTAAAAACATGAATTGAAAAATGTCAGATTTTTTATAATATTTGAGGAATTGTCATTATCACTCTAAGAATCGTTGAACACATTCTTTTAAATTGCTTTTTAAACTTATACGCTCCGACAATCTTTAAATGACTGCAATTTTGAGTTGAATATATTATTTCGTTCACAGGAGTAGATTTTTCTTGTTCCATGGGTCATGCTACTTCTGAATGTTTCAATAATCTTCATTTAACTCTAAATTTTTGGTTTGCTCTGCAGTAGCCAGGTATTGAAGTCATTTGAACTAACCAACACTTTAACTCAATTCTCTAAGTTATTTGTTCACCACTGCTGTAGACAGGTATTGAACTCACAACTCTTTGACCATCCGCCCGTGTATTAAATACTGCTGCCACATCTGGTCAGGTGCCCTTGCTATTCTCCTCGGGGCTCTTGATAAAATACTACGGAGAATCTGTAATGTGATCGATACCGACTTGGTAGACCGGCTGCAGTCACTCTCTCGCCGGCGTGATGTGGCTTTCCTGTGCCTCTTCTATAAATACTTTCACGGCTTCTGCTCCGATGAACTTAGTTAACCGGTGCCCTCTAGGTATGAATTTGCAAGAGATACTAGATTAGCAACTAGGTCCCACTCTTTTACAATGGAACAAATAAGATGTAACCGCGATTTCTACTCTAACAGCTTCTTTTCTCGCATTTCCGCATGTGGAATTCCCTTCCATATACTTCCGATAGCTACAATCTGGAATTTAAATGTAAGGTCAACAGACACTTCTTATCACACTAACTCGCATTCTTTCTCTCAAACACTCTTCCCATCTACTCAACCCTCCTCCTCGGTATCCGCATCCGTCTCTTTCCGACATTTTCTATAACTAACCACTCTTTCTCATCACTTTCCCCTCTGTAACCCCCTGCGCAATAGTGGCAGTGGAATGCCTTGCTTGGGGTGAAATACTAAAAAAAAAGAAAAAGTCATTGGAACTAACACTTTAACTCAGATCACTAAGTCATTTGTTCACCTCTGCTGTAGACAAGTATTGAACTCACAACTCTTTGGGTCAAGTCACTGGAACTACCCAACGCTTTTATCCCCAGAGGCATGTATTCTTGAGGAACTAGAACAATCTATCCTGGCAAACGTGGGATCAGTTCGTAATTCTAATTACCTGAGAAATATCAAAGCGTGCAGCGTCTATACTTCTGTGATGAGGTATTTAAATTATTCACATTGTTCAGGCTGTTGTCCTCATCTTTATTGCCACGTTTACGACGTTTCGGCCGATGTACGCTCCGGCCTTCTGTCGTTTACGCTTAAGATTTATTCAGGAAATAAATTGTCAAACTAAACATCTTCATCTTTTTGAGCGCATGAGGAAAATATTTTGAAACCGAATTCTCTAAGCAACAATGTACCATGATCACACACACGCGCATACACATGCACACAAACGCACACGTGTAAATCCACGCACACACACACGTACGCACGTACACATGAATGCATACACGTACATATATGCACACCTATGCACACAAATACTCACAGTATTCGCAAACGTTCATGCATACACTACCGGCCATAATTATTAGGCCACCCCTGTTTTTTTTTAAATGATGTATTTTATAATATTTTTAGTATTTATTGCCAAGTGGATAATTCTAAATGAAAATAAAATGGTTCTTTTGTTACTGGTGCCTCCTCAACAGATGTTTACTCGTGCAACCAGAATTGCAGCTGGGTTCCACCCATTCACAGTTAGGTTAGCCAAATGCAGACGACAATTCTACTCCTGCAGCTTCTTCTCTCGCACTTCTCGCCTGTGGAACTCGCTTCCATATTCTTGCTTTCTTGACGGCTACAACTTCCAGAAATTTAAATGCAATGTCAATACTCATCTACTAACCACTTGACTCTAGCCCTTCCCCCACCCCGTATATCCTTCCCTTTCTCTCCACCCCCTTGCATGTGTCATTACACCTGGATTTTCATCTTTCTATTGCTTCTTTCTAATTGGTTTGTAATCCTCTTCTCCCTCCTCTAATTAATTTTCTTTCAGTTATGTAGCCCCCTACACATCAGTGGCATTTATGCCTTGCCCGGGTGAAATCATTAAAAAAAAAGAAAAAAATTACTTTGAAAATTTTATAAGGCAAATAGCGATAGTTTAGCCATTGCACCCTGTAGATTTTCTATATCTATCTATCTATCTATCTATCTATCTATCTATCTATCTATCTATCTATCTAAGTCTGTCCATATCTATCTATCTATCTATCTATCTATCTATCTATCTATCTATCTAAGTCTGTCCATATCTATCTATCTATCTATCTATCTATCTATCTATCTATCTATCTAAGTCTGTCCATATCTATCTATCTATCTATCTATCTATCTATCTATCTATCTATCTATCTATCTAGCTAGCTAGCTATCTATCTATCTATCTATCTAAGTCTGTCCATATCTATCTATCTATCTATCTATCTATCTATCTAAGTCTGTCCATATCTATCTATCTATCTATCTATCTATCTATCTATCTAAGTCTGTCCATATCTATCTATCTATCTATCTATCTATCTATCTATCTATCTATCTATCTATCTATCTATCTATCTATCTATCTATCTAAGTCTGTCCATATCTATCTATCTATCTATCTATCTATCTATCTATCTATCTATCTATCTATCTATCTATCTGTCTATCTATCTATCTAAGTCTGTCCATATCTATCTATCTATCTATCTATCTATCTAAGTCTGTCCATATCTATCTATCTATCTATCTATCTATCTATCTATCTATCTATCTATCTATCTATCTAAGTCTGTCCATATCTATCTATCTATCTATCTCTATCTATCTATCTATCTATCTATCTCTCTATCTATCTATCTATCTATCTATCTATCTATCTATCTATCTATCTATCCTACCGGCTATAATTATTAAGCAAGACAATTTTTAAAAAATTATGTATTTCATACTATTTTTACTATTTATTGCCAAGTGGATAATTCTAAATGATAATAAAATGGCTCTTTGCAAAATTTAAAAGGCAAGGAAGCAAAGATGAACACGGCGGGATATGATGACGAGAGTAATTAACATGTACCCTTGAAAAACGTCAAGCGATCGCTGTTATTGTCTCTATCTTTCTCTCTCACATCCCACCTCTAACTTCCTTCCTTTTCCCCATTCACCCCGAGCGATTAGTTCAAAGACAGTCCTACTTAACAAACGCTCATCCATCCATACATACATACATACATACATACATTGCCGACAATAGGCCACCCCAGTTTTTTAAAAGAAATTAGGTATTTCATATTATTTTTTATTATTTATTGCCAAGTGGATAATTCTAAACGAAAATAGAATGGTTCTGTTGTCGTTATCATTTTGCAAAATTTAGCGACAATTTACCCATCGCACATGTATCTACCTTATATATATGACTTATATACCAAGTATTCTTATATATATATATATATATATATATATATATATATATATATATATATATATATATATACTACCGGCCATAATTATTAGGCCATCCCAGTTTTTGGAAAAGAAATGATGTATTTCATAGAATTTTTTAGTATTTATTGTCAAACGAAAAAATATATTTATTATTATTATTACTTTGCAAAATTTTACAAGGCAATGAAGCAAATATGGACTCATCCGAATCAGCCTAAATTTTCTTCATTTTTTCATTGACGAAACTGCAATATAGGTAATTATTAAATATTTATAAATGCATTCGATGCACATGTTATTGCGCAATATTAACAAAAGAACCATTCTATTTTCATTTACAATTGTTCTTCTTCTTCTATGTGCCCTGTCCCTTCAGGACGTAGGCGATCATGGATCTCCACGTCTCCCTATCCCTTGTGGCTCTTAGTATGTTTGCTCCTGTTGCTCCTGGCAACCCCCGTTCCGTCATCCACCTGATCAGACTCTGCAGATATGTTATCCGCTGCCTTCCTCTGTCTCTCCTTCCTTCTATCTGACCAGTCAGTATCAGGTTCTCCAGGCTCTCCTTCCTCATTGCATGTCCCAGGAACTTCAGTTGTCTCTTCCTGATGCTCAGCATCAATTTCCTTTTTGTTGCCATTCTTTCTAACACTTCCTTGTTGCTTGTATGCTCAGTCCACGATATCCGTAGCATCCTTCTGTAGATCCACATTTCGGCCGCCTCCAGTTTTTTCCTCATTTTCGATGATATTGTCCAGCATTCGCAGCCGTATTGAAGAACTGACATCACGTAGCAGTCTAGCACTCTTTTCTTCGTTTCTATTGAGATCTTCCTGTGTGTTAGTATTTTGCTCATCTTCTGGAACGCGTCCTTTGCCATGCCAATTCGCCTTCGGATTTCCGTGTCGCACTTTCCATCTCCTGTTAGAACACTTCCTAGGTACTTAAATTCTTGGACTTGTTTGATTCTGTTATCCCCCACCTGTATTTGGCATTTTGGGTTGTATCTTTTGCTGATGACCATGCACTCAGTTTTCTTAAAGTTTATTTGTAGTCCCATCTTGTCACTCTCCACTGCTACTTTCTGTATGAGGTCTTGTAGTTTCCTTTCCGTGTCCGCAATCCTACGCAGATGACACTACAATATACTCCCGCTCCAGTAAGAAACCTGTCGTGGCGGACAGACATAATCTCGCTGCTGACCTTGAGCGGGATCTACACTCTGTGGTGAACTGGGGCAAGAAGTGGCTTGTCAACTTCAATTCATCTAAGACCAAGCTGTTGTCTGTCAACCATTACAGGCAACCTCTTCTGCCTCCCATAAGCATGGACCAGATGATTCTCCCGGAGAGTAATACACTACGCCTCCTCGGACTTACCCTGTCCTCTGACCTCAAATGGAAGCACTATATTGAATCCATAGCAAAATCTACTGCTAAGAAGATTGGGTCACTATGTCGATCCAGGATGTTTTTTCCACCTGAATCCATCCTGCATATATACAAGTCAACCATCCGTCCGTGCATGGAGTACTGCTGCCATTTATGGTCAGGTGCCCCTGCCGTTCTCCTCAGTGTTCTTGACAAGCTCCAAAGGAGAGTCTGTAATGTGATAGGTACTGATCTGGCGACTCGTCTGCAGCCACTTTCCCATCGTCGAAATGTGGCCTCCCTCTGTCTCTTCTATAAATACTTTCATGGCTTCTGCTCGGATGAGCTTAAGTCATTGATGCCTCCTCAACAGGTGTTTACCCGTTCAACCAGACTGGCAACTGGGTCCCACCCATTCACAGTCAGGTTAGCCAAACGCAGACGACAATTCTACTCCTGCAGCTTCCTCTCTCGCACTTCCCGCCTGTGGAACTCACTCCCGTATTCTTGCTTTCCTGACGGCTACGACCTCCAGAAATTTAAAAGCAAAGTTAATACTCACCTACTAACCACTGGCCTCTAGCTCTCTCCCCTCCCCTTTATAACCTTCCCTTTCTCTCCGCCCATGTACCTGTCATTGCACCTGCTTTCTCAGCTTTCTATTGTTCCTTTCTAACTAGCTTGTACTCCTCACTCTTTTGTAATTAATCTCTTTACATTTATGTAGCCCCCTGCACATCAGTGGCGTTTCTGCCTTGCTCGGGGTGAAATGATTAAAAAAAAAAAAAAAAAAAAAATCAGTACTGTATCGTTCGCGTATAATTGTTCACTTGGCAATAAATACCAAAAAATAGTATAAAATACATAATTTTTTTTTAAAACACTGAAAACGCCTAATAATTATGGCCGGCAGTGTATATAGTGACAAATATAGACACGACACACACGCACATACTTATACACACATACATAAACTTGCGTGCGAACATATATATGCGTGAGCGCAGACAGGCACTCATTCATGCACACAGGCACATACACGGTGCGATGGATAAATTGTCATTTAAATGACGCAAGAATGAAAATAACACTGACATTTCATTTATTTACCAAAATTACACAAAGATACCTTGAATTAAGGATGTGCGTTGTGGTGCATTGGATATCGACTCGGAACGAGAAATCGGGGAGCCGAGTTCGAAATCCATTTGAATTCATTGCATTCACTTAGGCGCAAATACCCTTGGGAAAGGTATTAATCCGTCTCTTCCTTCCAGTTATGTGTTAACTAACAGGACAGATTGGGTTCTATAGCCTTGGTCGGCAACCAGTCTACCGCAGAAAGCAATGGCAACCTACTGTGGGATAATCTTCTGACCAGACAGTCATGTCTCTTTCGAGACATGATCGTCAAAAGCATTTATCACGGATGGCACTTAACTGATTGACGGAATATAATAGTTGGAAAGATGATGGAGGCTTCTACTGGTCATAAAGTGGGGGATCAGTTTTCTATTGTTATGAAGTAATAAACTGATCCCCCACTAAATACTACTTAATAATATAGTACATATCTTCCCCATCTAGCCATGAAACAGAATAGAAAAAAGATGTCATACAAAGAAAGAAGAGAATAGATAGATAGATAGATAGATAGATAGATAGATAGATAGATAGAAAAAATAAAGAAACAGAATAGAAAACGAAAGAAAGAAGAAAATAGATAGATAGATAGATAGATAGATAGAAGGAAAGAAAGAAAAGGATAGATAGATAGATAGATAGATAGATACTCTTCCCTACAGTTATTGGGTTAAACAACAGGACAGATTGGGTTCTATAGCCTTGGATGGCAACCAGTCTACCGCAGAAAGCAATGGCAACCTACTGCGGGATAATCTTCTGCCCAGTCAGTCATGTCTCTTTCGAGACATGATCGCCCAAGCGTGTATCACGTATGGCACTTAACTGACTGACCTTGAATTACGAAAATAAATTTATTCAATAAAATTGCCATTGTTTTCAACCACGGCTTCCAGACAATTTTGTAATCTCTTACAACTCTTTTAGACGGTCTCCTTGTTTACGTTGGTGAGTACTGCCATAATCCTTGCCTTCCGTTCGTCTTTGGTATTACAAAGAGTTTTGTTATTCTTAGTACAATTGATAGTGGATATGTAGTGTTCATACATTCACACCCACACACATATTCATATTGCAACGCATATTTGTAAAATATTATTATGCTCACTCTTTCATTCTGCACATTAAAACAACATGCGTATTTTCATCCGAGAGACACGTTATGTTACCAGGCAGTGGTTGGTAAATCCTGACTGGTCATCCTGTGTTCATGTGTTAAATTCTATTTTTCCTGTGTAGTGGGGCGTGTCCATTTAAGCTGGGTACACACGTAGGATGTGCGTTGTGGTACAGTGGATATCGGCTCGGAACGAGAAACCGGGGAGCCGAGTTCGAATTCCAGTTGAATCCATTGTATTCACTTACGCGCAAATACCCTTGGGAAAGGTATTAATCCGTCTCTTCCTTCCAGTTATGGGTTCTATAGCCTTGGTCGGCAACCAGTCTACCGCAGAAAGCAATGGCAACCTACTGCGGGATGATCTTCTGCCCAGTCAGTCATGTCTCTTTGAACACATGATCGCCAAAAGCATTTATCACGTATGGCACTTAACTGATTGACGGAATATAATAGTTGGAAAGATGATTGAGGCTTCTACTGGTCATAAAGTGGGGGATCATTTTTCTATTGTTATGAAGTAATAAACTGATCCCCCACTAAATACTACTTAATAATATAGTACATATCTTCCCCATCTAGGCATGACTCAAATAACAGTACAGATTGGATTCTATAGCCTTGGTCGGCAACCAGTCTACTGCAGAAAGCAATGGCAACCTACTGCGGGATAATCTTCTGCACAGTCAGTCGTGTCTCTTTCGAGACATGATCGCCCAAGCGTGTATCACGTATGGCACTTTAACTGACTGACACACGTATTGCTAGCCAGTTAGGGCTCAGTTGTCCGCGATGACGGCCATGCTATCGCGGGGGACATGTTTCTTAGTTTACCCACACTCAATTGCAGGCAGCAATCAGTGGTGCGAATTTATTTCTGACATACACATGCATGTGCACACACATTTCCAAATACAAACTCAAATGGGAATTCAACAACTCCGAAACTGTATGTATTTCAATCAACCTTTTGTAATGAATAAGAAATTAAGAATTAAACTCAACCTTCTTCTTCACTTTTACAAAAATTCCCAATGACGTGTGAAATCCTGGTTTTTCCCAAATAGAAAAATGATTGACTATGTGCTTAAAAAAACGTCGAAATCAAATTTCGCAAGACGGCGTTGAATTGATTTTCTGACCAATGGAAGCGACTTGCAAGACTAAAGAGACTTAGCGATCAAGTGTGAAAAATCTAGATTACAATAAAAGAACTTGATCGGCGTCAGTCAGTCAGTCAGATGTGAAGCAGCGAGAAAGACAACACTAAAATGTAACTTCAACTTCAAATCCACCCGGAGATAAGGTCAGGTCGCACTTTGTTCTGTACTGATTTATTCTACTTCTTCTTCTCCCTCCAAAGACATTCCTACCAAACAAACACATACATACATACATACGCATATACTCTTTCAACAATTACTACTACGAACATTTTCTACAAATCTTGTTACCCATAACTTTATCATTGAACACGAACTCTACCCTTAACTTCTTAACAATGTTTCTAATTGCAAACTAACTTCTAAAACTTGTGTTATTTTTTTTAATCAATTTCTATTTTAAAATGCACTATTTTACACTATTTCACACATTCCAACCTGCCGACAACCAACCTTCTGATGAAAACCTGATGATTATAATTCTGCATAAAACTTGTAAGCTGTAGGAAGTTCAGTTAAGTAAAACACAAGGCCTAACAAATAAACATTAACCATCTCACTACGGCTTCACTTTCATTGACTTTCTTCCAATGAACATTTTACGTATCTTTACTTACCAAAATAGAAAACTTCTTCCTCTTCTATCAATAAATTGTATTATTTGTTAATAAATGTTTTATTGTTGTTTACTCTGGTTTTGCTTTTTATTTCTTGTATAATGTGTTTGATCAATCGTGCCTGGAGTCGAATCATAGATATACATATAGTAATGGGCTTAGAATCCTCTACAGTTGTATTAGTAGCGGTGATGGACTGTTACTACTATTGCCACTAACATTACTAATAATACCACTACTGCTATTACCAACACGACGACAACTAATACTACTACTTTTATCTTTACCACCGTCACCACCATAAAAAAGAAAAAGAGTGAGGGGGGATTAAGACGGGGGGGGGGCGATCAAGCTTCTCTCTCCCCCATATAGAAGTAAACACCAGTCTGATTCATTCTAAACGTAATCATCGAGCCATGTGTGATGAGTGTTTCATTTTTTATACATGCATGTTAATGATGCATTGTGGGTAGATAATTGTATTAATGTAACGGTTCTTTGGGGCGTGGTTTGTTAATTCGTTTATTATCTATTTAATTTATTTACTCATATATTATTTTGGATTAAATCTATCTATCTATCTATCTATCTATCTATCTAAGTTCATTATCTATCTATCTATCTTAGCCAGTTCATTATCTATCTATCTATCTATCTATCTATCTATCTATCTATCTATCAATCTATCTATCTATCTATCTATCTATCTATCTAAGTTCATTATCTATCTATCTATCTTAGCCAGTTCATTATCTATCTATCTATCTATCTATCTATCTATCTATCTATCTATCTATCTAAGTTCATTATCTATCTATCTTAGCCAGTTCATTATCTATCTATCTTAGCCAGTTCATTATCTATCTATCTATCTATCTATCTATCTATCTATCTATCTATCTATCTATCTTAGCCAGTTCATTATCTATCTATCTATCTTAGCCAGTTCATTATCTATCTATCTATCTATCTATCTATCTATCTATCTATCTATCTATCTATCTATCTATCTATCTTAGCTAGTTCATTATCTATCTATCTATCTATCTATCTATCTATCTATCTATCTATCTATCTATCTATCTATCTATCTATCTTAGCCAGTTCATTATCTATCTATCTATCTATCTATCTATCTATCTATCTATCTATCTATCTATCTATCTTAGCTAGTTCATTATCTATCTATCTATCTATCTATCTATCTATCTATCTATCTATCTATCTTAGCCAGTTCATTATCTATCTATCTATCTATCTATCTATCTATCTATCTATCTATCTATCTATCTATCTATCTTAGCCAGTTCATTATTTATTTATATATATTTCTTCATGTGTTCATTACCTATCTATAACTTGGTATGTTCATTATCTATCTATGCGTGGAAAGAGAGAGAGAGAGAGAGAGAGAGAGAGAGAGAGGAGGGGGATGAAAGCAGAACAAACGGATTTGTGGGTTTGATATCAAGAGTTAACGAATGAAAGTTTCACACGCAGTTTCAGATGTAAAGCTGTCAATGTTGCGAATTATGAAAATTATTTATGAAGTTAGAACAAAAGAAAGATAAATGAGTCTTTGAAAAAAATCCCTGTTTGCACAAAATAAGAGAAGATGAAACTAATCCATCTTTGTATGATAATAATAATAATAATCATAATAGGAAAATTTATTACTAGGAACTTTCAGCAAAGATCGTACATAATAATGTGGATTCAAAATGCAGGTTCTGTGACAAATACCACATAAGAGTAGACCGTGTAATCTCACAATTTTCTCTACTTGCCTCAAATGAATATAAACAATTATTGAAATTATTACGGAGTCGCCAACTGGGTGCCCTGTGATTGGATGAAAAACAACCAATCGCGGGCTACCTTTTTAGATTTTTTAACAAACTCCCCACGTGAGCGGGTCTTAAAAACTCCCTTCCTCTTTTGCTTGTTGGGACCTTATACACAAGACGTCCCCGTCTTCTTCTCCATCATCTAGACCCAGGACACGTGAGGGGATTTGACAGCAACTAAAGCACAGAAATCAAGGTTCTATTTCTTCAACCCAGCCATAACGACATAGGAAATATAAACTGTTAAAAGGACGCATCTTTCAGATAAGTTCCGCAAACCCGACTGTTTGCAAGAGACTATTCTTTCTTCTTTTCTACCTTTTTTCTTGTAAATACACGTTTATAACATTTTCGTCTGTGTTTGTGTTCCTTTCTTCTCGCCCGCGTCACAATATTGTTACTAATTAGAATTGGGAAATTCCCAATAAAATGTCACGAGAGGGTGGGGCAATATTTACACTGGACAATGTGCAAACACTATGGAAAATAAGAAAACAAACAGCACCGGTGACCATTCTATGGGATTACCCTATCTCTACAGACAGGAAAATTGCTGCAAATATGCCGGGCATTACGGCAAAAAAAGCAAAAAGAAAATATTGTGACAGTTTGTATAGCGGATTGTAGCATAGCAACCAAGGAATTTGAGAAAGTAACAACGTATAAAGACGGGAAAATTGAGACAGAAAAACGTGGAAATTGAAAACAGGAATAGTACCAGTGATAGTCGGTGCGCTTGGAATGATACGAAAAGGAACAAAACAACACATTGAAAGAATCCCTGGAAATCCCCACCTAAGTGATATACAAAAATTGTCTCGATAAGTATAGCCCACACACTAAAGAGAACTTGTCCATGTAACGCTAATGATATTATGGGAGATACAAAAAGAACACACTAGTACCTGCCTTAGGCCATTCCGCAGACATGGTAGATAGTGTGACCATAGCAGAAAGCTAATTATGATGAAAATGATATAATAATAGAATAATACAGGTATGTGCATCTGGTGTTAAATCAGTCAGTTAAGTGCCATTCGTGAAACAGGCTTGGGCGATCATGTCTCGAAAGAGACATGACTGACTGAACAGTAGAATATGCTGCAGTAAATTGCCATTACTTTCTGCGGTAGACTGGTTGCCAGTCAAGACCATAGAACCCAATCTGTCCTGTTATTCAACCCAATAACTGTAGGGAAGAGTTTCTATCTATCTATCTATCTATCTATCTATCTATCTATCTATCTATCCTTTTCTTTCTTTCTTTTTTTCTTTCTTTCTTTCTTTGTATGACATCTTTTTTCTATTCTGTTTCTTTCCTTTTTTCTATCTATCTATCTATCTATCTATCTATCTATCTATCTTCGTTCATTATCTATCTATCTTAGCCAGTTCATTATCTATCTATCTATCTATCTATCTATCTATCTATCTATCTATCTATCTATCTATCTATCTCTTTCTTTCTTTCTTTTTTCTATTCTGTTTCTTTCTATTTTTCTTTCTATCTATCTATCTATCTATCTATCTATCTTCTTCTTTCTTTCTTTCTTTCTTTTTTCATTCTGTTTCTTTCTTTTTTTCTATCTATCTATCTATCTATCTATCTATCTTCTTTCTTTCTTTCTTTCTTTTTTCTATTCTGTTTCTTTCTTTTTTCTCTATCTATCTATCTATCTATCTATCTATCTATCTATCTATCTATCTTCTTCTTTCTTTCTTTCTTTCTTTCTTTGTATGACATCTTTTTTCTATTCTGTTTCTTTCCTTTTTTCGATCTATCTATCTATCTATCTATCTATCTATCTATCTATCTATCTATCTATCCCCTAACCCCTTTCTTTCTTTTTTCTTTTTATTCTCTTTCTTTCTTTCTTTCTTTCTTTCTTTTTATTCTCTTTCTTCCTATCGAATTTTTTTCTTTCTTTCACTCTAATTTCTTTCATTATTTCCTTCTGATTTTTATTCTTCTTTTTTCTATGAAATCAGGTAGCATCTCTGATATGCCGTTACCATTTTTCTCCAAGCGATTAATACATAATAAATAGTCCATTATTTATGATGTAATGGCAGGACGTAACGATCGTGCTAAATAAAGGAAGGACAAACAGAATTATAACAAGGTAATAATAATATAAAGGCGATGAAGAAAAAGCAGTAACTAAAAAGTGGGAAAGTACTAAAAACGACTACCAGTAAAAGTTTATCAAATCAACATGAGTCCAAATGGAGACTACGTGCTTTATCTACAGACATTTGTTATTCCATCCTGCCTCTTTCCCATAAACCCTTTCTGGTGTCCAATCGTCAAAGAACGAAAAAGGCAATGTTTAGCTTTACTTTACTAATGTAATTAACTGACCAAACCTAAGCCCCCAATTTGCTGGCGGCCTCGGCCACTTGACCAGGAGGTCAAAGCTGCTATCAACTGCAATGGCACAGACATGGCTACAGTTTCAGTGTTCTATACACAATTTAATACATATGAATTGGGTTTTGAGAAAAAGAGAGAAGGAAAGAGAGAAAGAGAGAGCGAGAGGAAGTGGGATAAAGGGTGTGATAAAGAGAAAAGGTGTGTATGGAAGATAGAGAAAGATAGGTAGAAGAGAGATAAGAGAGAGAGAGAGAGAGAAAAATTGAGATAAAGCGTGTGACAGAGAGAACAAGTGTGTATGGAAGATAGAGAAAGATAGCAAGAAGAGAGAGAAGAAAGAGAGGAGAGAGAGAGTGAGATAAAGTGTGTGATAGAGAGAACAAGTGTGTATGGAAGATAGAGAAAGATAGAAAGAAGAGAGAGAGAGGGGAGAGAGAGAGAGGAGAGAGAGAGGAGAGAGAGAAAGTGAGATATAGAGTGTGATAGAGAGAAAAAGTGTGCATGGAAGATAGAGAAAGATAGAAAGAAGAGAGAGAGAAGAAAGAGAGGAGAGAGAGAGTGAGATAAAGTGTGTGATAGATGGAAAAGGTGTGTATGGAAGTTAGAGAAAGATAGAAAGAAGAGAGAGGAGAGAACAGAAAGAGGAGAGAGAGGAAAGAGAGAAAGTGAGAGAAAGTGAGATAAAGGGTGTGATAGAGAGAACAAGTGTGCATGGAAGATAGAGAAAGATAGAAAGAAGAGAGAGAGAGGGGAGAGCAGAGAGAGGAGAGAGAGAGGAGAGAGAGAAAGTGAGATAAAGAGTGTGATAGAGAGAAAAAGTGTATATGGAAGATAGAGAAAGATAGAAAGAAGGGAGAGAAGAAAGAGAGGAGAGGGAGAGAGGGAGATAAAGTGTGTGATAAATAGAAAAGGTGTGTATGGAAGTTAGAGAAAGATAGAAAGAAGAGAGAGGAGAGAGCAGAAAAGAGGAGAGAGAGAGGAGAGAGAGAAAGTGAGAGAAAGAGTGTGATAGAGAGAAAAAGTGTGTATGGAAGATAGAGAAAGATAGAAATAAGAAAGATATTCTGAATGTGATATCGCTAAAAAATTAAGACTGTAAAAAATAGCGTGCATTATTGCAATCAACGACTTCGTGAAACTGAGTTAAATATTAACAGAAAAAGATCTGGTAGGCCCAGAGTAACATCTATTGTAGAGGATAGGCACTTGATCATATCTAGCAAGAGGAATAAAAGAAAAACTGCTCCGGAATTAACAATTGAAATGGATTCTACTCGGCAAAATCCAGTATCTGTTACTACTGTTAAGATACGATTTTATTCTGCTGGGATTAAAGGCTGTGTAGCAGTTAAGAAACCAACATTAAAGAAGGAGAATAAGGGATGAAATTGATCGTACAGTTCGAAATGAACTTCCTGAAAATGAACAAATGTTGTTTAAATGCTTTCAGGATGCTTGGAAATCACTTTCACCAACTTATTTTTATAAGTTATTAGAAAGAATGCCAAGGATTTGCTCTGCAGTAATAAAGGCTCGTGGTGGTTTCTTTGATGAAAAGAAAATATAAATTAACTTTAATTAAATTTGAAATTACCCTATGTTAATTTTGGTTTTAATTATTGTACAATTGTGAGCAACAATGAAATATATCTATATTTATTCTTCTAAGACATAAAATTCGTTATTTCTTTCTCTTAGAGAATAAATCTAAGTGGTCCCAACTTATGGTTGGTAGTGTACATGTATATATAGATATAGTAATAATTTCTTCCTATAACTCGTTCTTTCTTTCTTTCTTTCTTTCTTTCTTTCTTTCTCTCTCTCTCTCTCTCTCTCTCTATATATATATATATATATATATATATATATATATGTAACCTTCACTTCTACTAGGGCAGTTTTTATCTTCGCACTTTCCACCTATGAAACTCCCTTCCGTATACTTGCTTCCCTGATAGTTACAATCTCCAAAAATCTGAATGCAATGTCAGTTGCGATCTTCTACCTCTGTAAATCCCATCCAATTCCCTAAATACCTTCCACCTTTTATTCTTTCTTTTGTTCACTCTAAACTCCTGCGCACCGGTGGCAACCCTGCCTTGCTTGTGGTAAAATAATTATAATATATATATATATATATATTTTTAACATATACTGTTAAATATAAGAGACACTGAATGTCTATTATGCTTAATCATGAGCAGTTCTAAACATTGTATGTTGGCTTTAATTTCAGGTGAAAATAAAGACAAAAATTCTCCAACATTTGGATCATTTTTATTAAGTTGGTTCTAAGCTTTCGGCTCACATCATTAGTATGTGTCGTCATAGAAATCAGTATAAATTGCAATAATTATCTTATTTTTCTAATTAGTCACAATTAGGATTTCTTTTTCAAATTTGGCTAAGCAGTTACTTTCCCACTACCTACCACTACTAACTCAAGAGCAAGCCACATGCCTCTTACTACATTAAAAGAAATTACTACTAAAATTCCGCTAGCTTAACCCTATAAAAACCAATATCTCCCAACCTCTTCTTTTACTGGGCATAGAATTTTTCCTCATTCTTTGTTTAATTGAGGTTGAGAATGCATGTCTTAAAATGACATGTTGAAAATAGCTATTTCCCTCTAAGTTTTATCTGAACTTACAGATAATTAAATGGTGTATGGATAGGTCTTGAAGGCTATCACAATGCGTTTAGTAAAATGAAGAAAGCAGGTGTTGGGTATTACCTATTTATTACTCATTAATATTTCGAGATCAAAATCTCATCTTCAGAATAGTAGGAGAACTTGTTTTCACGTCCGTCCGCTCGTGGACTGTGACTATAATATGTGCGTGCATGTGTGTGTGTATACTTATGCGAAATATTTCTTGTACTAATGTACACATCAGACTCTATAACAATATTCATAATAGAAAAAATCCAATATAAACAAAGCAAAAGATTGAAAACTTTTAAAAGAAAGAAGCGGAAAATCTACTAAAAAATCTTAAGCAAAAGGCGTTAAAAACAAGACACAGTAAGGAAAGGGAATCAGTTGCTATTGCAACAATTTATTCATTCAGAAATCATGGAAATTCTTCCATCTTCGATATGGAGTAAAGAATTCTTTATTTGAAGACATCTTAAAGATTACGTTTTCATTAGAATAATTTTCTATTTGAACCCATTGACACATCTATCTATCTATCTATCTATCTATCTATCTATCTATCTATCTATCTATCTATCTGTTTCTTCATTATCTATCTATCTATCTATCTATCTATCTATCTATCTATCTATTGATAGATAGATTGACACGAACGGACTGAAAGACGAAAACACACGCACACACACTCCCCCCCATATATATATATATATATATAGAGAGAGAGAGAGAGAGAGAGAGAGAGAGAGAGAAATACGAAAGAGGTGAGTGATTGATAGATAGATACGTAAAGACTGATAGAATTGAATATTAACCGAAACCCGGAAACATTGGATAATTTGTCAGATGAAAAGTGCGAGTCGTATACTGAATATCGTTTGGGTAGAAACTTTCTAAAAATATATCAACATGTTTGCATCAACATTGAACTTGACTTATACATATCGATAACTATATATATATATATATATATATATAAATACTGATTGATATAAACACTAGTATGTGTCAGCGTGTATGTGTTGGGGGAAATAATATGCAGAAGTACGTCGAGTCGTGCCTACTGAGATGGGGTGTAATAAGCAACGAAAATCGGCTGACATTTAATCTATACGTAAACAAATCAGAAATCCGTGCGCAGACAAATAGTGGTTGCTAAAAACAACGTCTATTCACAAGGGTAAACACAGTCTTTACCCATTAGAGCATACAAACACTCGGTCTGTCTTCGCACATATCATATATCATATCATATCATATATATATATATATATTTAAGTAGTTCATCGAGCTTTTATTCGACCTCAACAGAATGCAGAAAGCACTGGACGGCCGTTTCGTCCTATATTTGGGACTCATCAGCAGTGCGCATCACACTACCAGGAATTATAATGCTCTGGTTTGAGCGTCTTGGTGATAGTAGTCGTGGCTCTGGGAGGCACCTTCCTATGGGTAAAGGAACTTGGATGAGTTCCACCACGAAATTTGTGAACAAGCGGCGCGTCATCGAGTTTAATTCGTTGCCTCTTGGTCACCAGGGCCCGTGCTACAGTTGCTTAATAACCTAACTGTCGGGTTTCAATTCCTGGTAGTGGATGGACACTGCTTATGAGTCCCAAATATAGGACGAAACGGTGGTCCAGTGTTTTCTGCCTTCTAATAAAAGCTCGATGAACTACATAATTATTAAAATACTCCTACTATTTCCTATATATATATATATATATATAGTGAATATCTCTCCAGAGAGAAACAGAATGGTTAATTAATCACTATTTATATACTTATCTCCATAAATCTTTGCACAGTTCTCCTCATAAATATATAGTGTTGAGTTGTGATAATGCTTAGTGGCCAAGATTAATTTTTATTATTGTTATGAAGTAATAAACTGATCCCCCACTAATTATTACCTATTAATATAATGATATATTATAATTCACCTCTTCTCACTCCAGCTATGGGCTAAATGGCAGGATCGATTGGGTTCTATAGCCTTGACTGGCAACCAGTCTATTGCAGAAAGTAATGGCAACCTACAGCGGGATAACCTTCTGCCCAGTCAGTCATGTTTCTTTCGAGACATGATCACCCAAGCTTGTACTACGTATAACACTTAACAGACTGATTGTGTATGCATGTTGTTAGCGTGTTTCTAGTTGATATTATTCAATGTTGTGTTTTTTCTGTTTTATCAGTTATACCTTCATAATTTTAAAACATACACACTACTCTACAAAGATATATCACACTAAATAAATTATGTTGCATGTAAAATAATAACTCTCCTCGCTAATGGCTAAAAGTATAGCCGAAAGCGCTCGGATAAAAAAAAAAAAAAACATTTGGGCAATTTTTATACAATTTATGTACTCAAAAGAAAAAAAAACTTAAGATCATATGAAAAATTGCATAAAATTAATCATAATACGTTGTCTCTCATTTTTAATGAAACCTGCATAAAAGTAAGATTGCTGCCTAAATATATATTTATATATACATATAGTCATCCAAAAATCAAGATTTTCGGGAGTTTTAAAAGGAATTCCTTAAAATCTTAATTTGTGGATAACTATGTCTGCCTCCTTATACCGACCGCCCATAGCTCAGAGGCAGAATCGCCGCCCGACACCAATTCGAGCTGGTTTCAATCCTGGGTATAAAAGCAATCGGATGTCTAACCGTACTGATTAGCTGTGATACAGCGAAATAGATCTGTCCGTGGATGACTATATATTTTAGGTTTAATTTTCAGTGGGGGCAGTGAATTATTATTAAACATGTTTTTTATAATAATGTCAATGGTTTCTCTAACAAGAACATTAGTGAATAGATTTTCAGCATCAAGTGATGCTATGGTTTCATTAATAGGTTTTTCCGTGTTAAATATTTGTATAAGTTTAATTTGATGCAAAGATTTGATGCTATATTTGTTAGGTATTGCTTCTGCTTCTTCTATGTGCCCTGTCCCTTCAGGACGTAGGCGATCATGGTTCTCCATGTCTCCCTATCTCTTGTGGCTCTTAGTATGTTTGCTCCTGTTGCTTCTGGCAACCTCCGTTCCGTCATCCACCCGATCAGACCCTGCAAATATGTTATCCGCTGCCTTCCTCTGTCTCTCTTTCCTTCTATCTGACCAGTCAGTGTAAGGTTCTCCAGGCTCTCCTTCCTCATTGCGTGCCCCAGGAACTTCAGTTGTCTCTTCCTGATGCTCAGTATCAATTTCCTTTTTGTTGCCATTCTTTCCATCACCTCATCGTTGATTGCATGCTCTGTTCCACGATATCCGTAGCATCCTTCTGTAGAACTACATTTCGGCCGCTTCCAGTTTTGTCCTCATTTTCGATGATATTGTCCAGCATTCACTGCCGTATTGAAGAACTGACATCACGTAGCAGTCCAGCACTCTTTTCTTTGTTTCTATTGAGCTTTTCCTGTGTGTTCGTATTTTGCTCATGTTCTGGAACGCGTCCTTTGCCATGCCAATTCGTCAGGTATATCCGGTGTAATTAATTGGTTAATTAATTGGTTAAGCGTTTTAGTTACCACTTCGCCCTAGTATATCACAAAACCCACTCCTATATATCAAGTAACTAAAACGCTTAACCAATTAATTACACCGTTTATACCTAACAATTATAGCACTAAATCATCTCTTGAACTTTTACGAATATTTAAAACGGAAAAACCTAATAATGAAACCATAGCATCACTTGATGTTGAAAATGTATTCACTAACTTTCGTGACATTATTATAAAAATATATATATATAATGATAATTATAAAAAAATATATATAATATAAAAAATATATATAATGATAATTCTCTGCCCATCACTGAAAATTATACCTAAAATACGAAAAAAAAAAACCTACTTTTAATATATATATATATATATATATATATATATATATATATATAGTCATCCACAGACAGATCTGTTTCGCTGTATCACATCTCATCAGTACGGTTAGACTCCGATTGCTTCTAACCCAGGATTGAAACCCGACCGAATTAGCATCAGTCGGCTATTCTATATATATATTTCACAGAATGATTTAAAGGAATTGATTGCACTATATCTAAACTTATATAATAAATGGAACATTGTCTGTGTGTGTGTGTCCGTTACCTATAGATTCCGAAACGGCTGAACCGATTTTCTTGAAAATTTACCCAGTTGTACTATAAGCGTCTGCGAGTGTTCTTAACTAGGTTTTGTGTCGAGGTACCCCAGATAAATATCGAAAATCGATAATCGAAAAAATCGGGTTATAGAAGGAATGGTCCGATTTTAATCAAATATGATACACTCATAGACAATGACATGAGAAACGATATTCAGAAGTTTCAAGGTTGCAGTTCTTACAATAGGGCAGAAAATCGATAATATATATATATATAAAAGGCAAGATGTTTGTGTGTGTGTCTGTTTATCTGCCTGTATGTCTGTATTTTTTCAGCCCTTTTATTTTAGTTTTTGCTTCGGGTTTGGCTCTAAGTAGGTATAATTGTAGTTCATAGTCTCAGCCATGATACCTTTTACTCAGAGGAATTATTTAGCCTTCAATATTCAGTTTACGACGAAAAATATTATTTGATATCGATACCAGGAAATGACAATTTGACTTACATTCATTCATTTTTCTTTCAGTCTACGTTTTCGATTTAACTGGAAACAACTATTGCTTTTTAGTCTTTCCTGCCAACGTCCAAAGAGTCTGAGCTCCAGGACCATGGATTAGTGTTAAAGCTTTCATTACACCCGAGCAACGCCGGGCTATACTGATAGTTTCTAATATGCAAAAGAACCGAATTTGCTGGTATAAAGAGAGGGCTTAACGAAAAGTTTCCACTCAGTGGGTACATACTGTAAATTTGGTTCTTCAAAAAGTTTTGACTGTTATGGGATATCTGCCATCTTATATGGCAGTGTGTACCAGACAATCTCCTCAAAGATAAACAGGAAACTCGAAGCAGCAGAAATGTGGTGGATACATTGGCCCGAACATGTGAGCAACAATATTTTGGAGAAGATAAAAACGAAAAGGAAACTTTACATTATTCGGACTATTGTTCTCATCTTTGTTGCCATTTGTACGACGTTTCGGCCGTTGTACGCTCCGGCCTTTATCATGTACTAGGAATTTCGAACCTAACCCTTTATAACAATCACTGAGGTATGTCATCTCCATCTTTTGCATAAAGATTCTTCTGGTAGTCTTGGGTTATCTCTCTCTAACACTGTAAGTTACTTGTTCACCATTGCTGTAGTCTGGTACTGAACTCACAACTCTTTGGTTCAAGTAACCAATGTATATATTCACTGGGACAAATACAAAAACGAAACTTATATTTAACATCAGGAAAAACATGAAATTTCTGGGACATATAATGAAGAAGAAGAGCTTGAAGAATCTAATACTCACATGGCGGATATAAGTTAATTAAGATAGGGGAAAGTAACGCGAAATATACTTGAGAGACTTGAGAGACTTGAGAGAGATATAACAAGAGGAAAAATTAAGAGCGAAAAAGAATAGGCATAAGTGGTGGTCCCTGATCGCCAACATACTGAAGGGACCCGGTCCGTAAAAACGGTATCATTTCGGTAACATATATTTTTAAAATTGAATTATTTTCGTTTGATAACAAGGGATTTCGTCAAGTTTCAATATTTTTCTGAAAATTGCATTAAAAATTCATTTATAAAAGCTTTTAAAATATAAAAATTTGGTTAAAATCTGTAGCGTTTTGATATATTTAAGCAAGTTTTAATAGATTAAACAGCGATGTATTAAATAGAAATAGGTAGTCGTCAGTGCCATAGAACACAATCTATCCTGCTGGAGTGAGAAGAGATAAATTATAATATATCATTATATTAATAAGTAGTAATTAGTGGGGGATCAGTTTATTACTTCATAACAATATAAAACTGATCCCCATTTTACGCCCAGTAGAAGTTATAATTGTTTTCAACTATAATATTCAGACAGTCAGTTAAGTGTCATACGTGATACACGCTTAGATGATCATATCTCGAAAGAGACATAACTGACTGGGCAGAAGATTATCCCGCTGTAGGTTGCTATTACTTTCTGAGGTAGACTGGTTACCAGCCAAGGCTAATGAACCAAATCTGTCCTGTTATTTAACCTATAACTGGAGACAAGAGATGGATTAATACCTTTCCCAAGGGTATTTGCGTATTGCCCAAGGGATTCGTAAAGTTTCGAAAACTCTTAAAATTCTGTAACCCTATGGAAAAATAAAGGAAGGGATAAAATCACTATCACTAGTGATTCAAACACCTTCGTAATCATCATTAGACTCATTCTAACTCTTTCCTCCGCACTGTCAGATTGACGCCCAAACATCCTAAAATATTTGAACTTGAATTTCTTGTATGAATGTCAAGTAATACTGTATGCTGTTTCCAAATGATTGGTGGAATGAATTATATCATGGTCCCCTCTTTCTTACAGATGGTGTCCAACTGACCCTACTATACTGTGCAAGCAACAAAAGCAAACAACATGCATGCGCAAAATTAAAAATATATCATGGAGCCAATTCACCCATCGCAACCTGTATGAAATTTTGTATTTCGGACATCTTGCTTTACGAGATTCCTCTCTTTTAGCTTCGAAGCTAGAAGCTCACTTTGCTGTTTTGTTAAGTCTCAACGGTATCATTAAGATCATACCGTGAAAGAGAATTTGGGCGTATGTGATTCAGTTTTTGGTTCATAGCTATCGTCTTCTTGTCAAGGAAATATAATTTCTGATTCTTCTGAATAAGACAGGACAATTTGTGTGAGTGGTTCAGGTAATACGGCTTCAGAATTAGTCGTATTATTTGAATTACAGGTCGAATAACAGATCTAAGTTTGGGATATACTACGGATATTATATACTATTCTTAGATACTAATAAAAGATGAATATCCACTAAATATACGTATACTTTAATCCTAATGTGTATGAAATTATCATATAATAATTCTGCTTGTTCCTTCCTTAGTTACTTATTTAGTTAGTTACGTAGTCCCTCCGTCCGTTACGCCACTGAAGAAAGATAACGCACTTACTCTCTACACGAGCTTTTCTTTCCCCTTTTTTATAATCTATAAACACTACTCTCCTCGGCCTTTCTGTCACGTTTGCCAAACAGAAGGGTGAGAGAGTAGGAGGAGAGAGCCTATAGCATTACCGTAGCAGTTGCAGCTTAAGCTGGTAGTTGTAGCAGTAATTGTGTGTGTATGTGTGTGTGCTGTACAATATAGTAAAAAGAGATAGGTTTGTTGTCTTATCCCGCGAACTAATAACAAAATTTCTGGCCTCTACATCCTCGGATATTACTCAGTTGGTCTTTTCTGATTACAATGGACACAGGAGCCATGATTTTTCAGTAATAATAAAAAAAATTCTCTTTCAAAATCTCTTTTTTTTTAAAATTTGATAACTAAGGAAGGAACAAGCAGAATTATTATATGATGATGATTATGGTCAGAAATAATTCTGATAATTTAAAATTGATTTCTTTCCTACTTTTAAAAGTTTTGTCTCAAAGAAAATGTCTCCAATGTGAGTAAATGAAAAACGAGGTGATGAGTGATTATGGAGAAGTAAGATAAAGTAAAAATTCTACCTCGCAGTCGACCCTCTCGACAAGGGCCAGAGGGTCGTTGAAGACGTTACTATCATTTGTAGTATGACAAAGTAAAATTTTTCCAGGAAATCATAATTATCCTTCCGTGGAACTTCCACGGGTCCCGCTAGTGTAAATAATTCTGTCTCTAAATTTTTAGGCCTGATAGAAATGAAATATACTTATTTTGTATGTCTATTAAGCGGAACTGACGTGATCTTGGGGTGAAGATGACGTTTATCTTTCGCAAGCAAAGATAATTTTTCTTCACTACTAGGAAATTTATAGGTGCAGAGATGGCTAATTAGGTCAATCAAAGATAACGAAAAACCTGAAGCAACCGAAATCTGCAGAAGGAAGCTGAGGATATCACGGACCAAGCATGTTTGCAACAACTAAGTTTTATTGGAGGGTGGAAACGAAAAGGTAACTAAGACTTAACATCCGGAAAAGACAGCTAAAGTTTCTGGGACATGTAGTGAGGAAGGAGGGCTCGAAGAAACTGATGCTCACGGGACGGATAGAAAAAGTAAGAGGCAGGGAAAAGCGTGACGTACTTGATGGACGTGAGCAGACAGATGGCGGAGCAAGGTTTGAGAGGAGTGACATGAGAAGAGTTGTTAAGATCTACAAAGGATAAAGAGATGTGGAAGGCCATGATCGTCTACGTCTTGAAGGGACATGGAACGGAGAAGAAGAAGGAGGATAAGGAGGACGAGGAGGAGGAGGAGGTGTGGTGCCAAGAGAAATACTGGAAGTAAATGGAAAAAGCAAAAGAAATGGAAGATGGAGGCGGAAGGGATAAAAGAAGAAAAAATTATTAATGGCAAAAAGAAAAAAAAGACAAGGAAAATGAAGAAGAAAAAAAGAAAATCTGAAGTAAAGGAATCTTCTCTGAAGAAGAAGAAATATACGGAAACGGCATTTAAAAAAATCAGACGCAAAGAACGAGGCACGAAAAAGAAAAAAGACAATGAAATAGAAGGAAAGAGTGAAGAGCGAAATCACAAAAGGGAGATAATAAATAAATTTCAAAACGGAAGGATGAAACGGGAGAAAAGAAAAAAAAAGAATGTAAAAAAATATCTTTTTAGTAATAAAATGATCAGAAAGAAAAGAAAGATCGGCACAGTCAGAAGAAGAAGAAGAAGAAGAAGAAGAAGAAGGTAGAAGAAGTCAGAAGAAGAAGAAGAAGAGGGAAATGAAGAAGAAAAAGAAGAAGAACCTGAAATAAAGAAAGCGTCTCTAAAAAAGAAGAAATATACGGGAGAGGCATTTAAAAAATCAGAGGCAAAGAACGAGGCACAAAAAGGACAGAGAGAACGAAATATAAGGAAAGAGTGAAGGACGAAAGAAGAAGAAGAAGAAGAAGAAAAAAGGTTTTTGAAGGAAATGAGGAAGAAAAAGAAGAAGGACCTGAAGTAAAGGAAGCGTCTCTAAAAAAGAAGAAATATACGGAGGCGACATTTAAAAAATCAGAGGCAAAGAAAGAAGTCCGAAGAAGAAGAAGAATGAGAAAAAGAAGGAGAAGAAGAAGGTTTTTGTGGGAAATGAAGAAAAAAAAGAAGAACCTGAAGTAAAGGAAAAATCTCTAAAGAAGAAGAAATATACGGAAGCGACATTTGAAAAATCAGAGACAAAGAAAAAGGCACGAAGAAGAAGAAGAAGAAGAAGAAGAAGAAGAAGAAGAAGAAGAAGAAGAAAGTTTTGAGGGAAATGAAAAAGAAAAAGAAGAACGTGAAGTAAAGAAAAAATCTCTAAAGAAGGAGAAATATAGGGAGGGGACATTTGAAAAATCAGAGCCAAAGAAAAATGCACGAAGAAGAAGAAGAAGAAGAAGAAGAAGAAGAAGAAGAAGAAGAAAGTTTTGAGGGAAATGAAAAAGAAGAACCTGAAGTAAAGAAAAAATCTCTAATGAAGGAGAAATATACGGAGGCAACATTTGAAAAATCAGAGACAAAGAAAATGGCACGAAGAAGAAAAAGAAGGAGAAGAAGAAGGAGAAGAAGAAGGAGAAGAGGAAGGAGAAGAAGAAGAAGGTTTTTGAGGGAAATGAAGAAGAAAAAGAAGAACCTGAAGTAAAGGAAACATCCCTAAAGAAGAAGAAATATTCGGAGGTGACATTTGAAATACGAAAGAGACAAAAAGGCACGAAGAAGAAGAAGAAGAAGAAGATCTCGTCGAAAAAAATGTCTAGCACGAAATAGTCAACCAATCTTTTTAGCTGTAAGTCTAATAATTGTTTGAATTTAATCATTTATTTCGTATCAACGGGAACTGTTAGTACGCGAATGTCTTGTTTGAAGTTATATATTAGCTAAAATATCGGTTTTTGAGCTTTTGAATATGGCACAAATAATTTTCATTTTTGTTTAAATGTTGTTAATTTCGTTCTGCAGCTACAAAGATAATTTGTTGAAACAATAGGAAGATCTATCGATTTATATGCATTGATCACTATTTTTAATTTGAATGGAAACAATGATCCAATCAGGAGGCTGTTTTCAATTCTTTTTTCTATTATTGTCTATCATTGGCTATTTCCAATCGCCCTCTTCCACCTTGCGCATGTCCATCACGCCTCTGGTTTGTTACTGAAAGCTTCTCGAATTTAATCATTGTTCAAAGAATCGAGCCTTTTAGTTATTTTTTATTTTTATTTTTTGAAGACTTGATATTATCAACACAATGTTTCTGCTGAATCATTCTGTAACCATAGAAACGGTTCGTGATAAAAAAAAGGTAGCCCCTCTTTTCCTGGTAAACCTCATGGAAACAGAAACACAATCATGGCGTTATCCCAACAATATTTTTCATGCTGATAAATATTAGGCATGTTTTTCGGAATTACATTTATACGTATTTAGGAAAAACATGTATCGATGTTTACACGTATCGCACAAATGGCGGTGGTATAATTATTAACGATACACATAAAAAGAAATATGAACTCACGTCTCTAAATACTAGCATATTACCCATCAATTTTGAGAAATAAGACGGAAAGTGCAGCACTAAGATTCGAAGGTGTATTGGCACGACCAAGTACGTATTGCAAAAGCTAAGTAGAATATTAAGAGACGGGAAAATTTCGTTAAAAATAATAAAAAGAGCAATACACTATTATGTGATATTTGCCTTTCTGTATGACAGGGAATGTTTGGTAATCAACTCAGAGATGAAAGAGAAACTTGAAGCACCAGACGTGGTTCTACAGAAGAATACTGATGATGCCATGGTCCGAACAGGTCACCAAAGACGAAGCTTTGGAGAGAGTGGAAACAAAGATGTAATTTAACATCAGGAATAGACAGTTTAAGTTTCTGGGACTTGGAGAATCTTATACTCATAAGGCAAACAGAGGCAAAGAGAGACAGGGGAAAACATCACCTGGCATACTTGAAGGACTTAAGCAAGTGGATTTGGGAGAAAGAAAAATGTATTAAGAACTACAAGGGTCAAGTAGGTATGGGGACATGATCACCTACGTTCTGATAGGAAACGGAGCGTAAAAGAATAAGAATATACTCAACAATTAAGATTAGTTAATACTGAAGTTTCTGTCTAGGATCAGACTGTAGTATTGCTCAAAAGCAAGACGGAAGGCTGGCAAACAAAAGTATAATTACATTAAAAAATATTATTTGATATAAACAGTAGGAATGCAGACACCAGTGTTTCCATTGAGGGAACATAACTGTATTTTAGAGAGCGTACAGAAATATGATTTATTGTCAGGAACAATGAAATGTGCGTTGAGTCACGGTCAGAAAATATAAACCATGGAAAGAAGAATTGTGATGACGTCAAAAGAAGCTGGCCTAAAGACAATATTAATGAAAAAAGAATAAAAAAATGTGCTTGGACAAAAGAGAACGCATCTGTGAACCACAGAATATTAATTCGGTAAAAAACTTGAAATATTAAACAATGGCACAGGAACGTGATGACGTCAAAGGTAGCTGGCCAAAGGTAATAATAAACCAAAAATGATAAACGAATGCGCTTGAAAAAAAGAGGATACAATTAAGTGGATGTCGACGTATTTCAGCTCATATAAGATCGGGTTTTCCGGATCTGATATCAGAGAACGGATAGGACTCGAAGAGAATGCAGGGAAGAAAAGACAACTCTAGCCAGTCACTAGTGGTATGTGTGTGTCTCTGACTACTACTTCACACACAAAACCGTCACCGAAGAGAATAAAATATAAAATTATATTTTATATATACTAGCAGTATAGCACGGCGTTGCTCGGGTGTAATGAAATCTTTAAAACTAATCAATGGGCCTGGACCTCAGACTCTTTGGACGGTGGCACGAAAGACTAAAAAGCAATAGTTGTTTCCAGTTAAAACGAAACCGTAGACTGAAAGAAAAATGAATGGATGTAAGTCAAATTTTGCTTTATTGGTATCGATATCAAATAAGTTTTTTCGTCGTAAACTGAACGTTGAAGGCTAAATAAGTCCCCTGAGTACACACACACAAACATCTTGCCTTATATATATATATATATATATATATATATATATATATATATATTATCGATTTTCTTCACTATTGTAAGAACTGCAACCTTGAAACTTCTGAATATCGTTTCTTATGTCTTTGTTTATGAGTGTATCAAATTTGATTAAAATCGGATCACTCCTATCTATAACCCGATTTTTTCGATTATCGATTTTCGATATTTATCTGGGGTACCTCGACACAAAACCTAGCTAAGAACACTCGCAGACTCTTATAGTACAACTGTGGAAATCTTCAAGAAAATCGGTTCAGCCGTTTCGGAGTCTATGGTTAACGGACACACACAGACACAGACACACAGAGAGAAAAAGTTCTATTTATAAATAAGTTTAGATATGTGTTCGTTGTTATTGGTTATCCGCCAAGACGATTCATGTCCCAGCTGCAGAAGTAGCAGTTTGTACCATACAAGTTAGTGATACATAACATCTCTATAGTACGTATGAAGCATTCCACATAATGTGGCAAGCCGGAAACCACACCCTAAGCCTCTTCAAGGGATGAGCCTCTTCACCTGTTCAATAGACTTGGGTGGAGTGTGAACTATCGCCCAGTTCACACTCCACCCACGTCTATTGAGCAGGTGAAGAGGCTCTTACCTTGTTCCCTGCTTAGGATGTGGTTTCCGGCTTTCTCTTCTCTATTCTTTTCACTCTTACGTAGACCCCTGCGCTTCAATGGCGTTACCGCCTTGCTCGGGGTGATATGATTAAAAAAAAACACTAGAAAAGGCACATCTGCTATTCATTTGCAATCGGCTTCCTCCCAATAAATGCTTTCGATTATTCTAATATTTTCACTAATCAATCAAGTTTTCCTATCATTTCAAATAAATCTGTGCATCCTACCATATCCAAATGATTTTAAGTAGTCTTTGTAACAAGATAAACGTCTTTCTGCATCTATATATTTAAAAGGCAAGATGTTTGTGTGTATCTATCTGTCTGTCTATCTGTCTGTCTATCTGTCTGTCTGTCCTTTATACAAATCCACAATTTTTATTCGATGCTCACCAGACTTCATACAAATATTTTTTAGGCTTCCGGTCAAGTCATGGGCTATTTATTTTTCCCGATTTCTCACCAATATTAGAAATCGATATCAAGATATCCGGTCAGGTCTGATCAAGATCAGGATTTCAGCCTTTTTATCGTGGTTCTTGCTGCAGAATTTGCTCTAACTTGGTAAAATTATAGTTTTTAGTCTCAAATAGAGATCTTCTCAGACGACTCATTTTCCCCGATATTGGAAATCGATACCCCCGGTAGTCTATCGAAAATTCAGCCATCAATATGGCTCATTTTCTTCAATTTTACTCCCGATGGGTGCGATAAGTTTTCATGGACTTACTTAGGTTAGTTTATCCTTGGATGACTTATTTGACTCCGATATTGAAAATCGATTCCCAGATATTCTATCGGGTCTGATCAAAATCAGTTATTCAGCTCTTTTTCAACCGTTTTATTTTGGTTTTTGATTCAGTTTTGCTCTAAGTAGGTATAATTGTAGTTGCGAGTCTCAGCCATGATACCATTTACTTCAAAATTCAGTTGCGACGGAAAACTTCCGATATCGGAGGGTAATTAGAAAAATAAGTAGCCTATAACCTGACCGGAAGTCTAATGAATATTTGTGTGATGTTTGTTGAAAATCGGATAAAAATTGTTGATCTGTATAAAAGATATACAGACACACAAAAACAGCTTGCCTTTTATATAGAGAGATTTTGAAGATATATAAGACAGCTAACGGTTGAACCTGCACTTGAAGTGGTTAAGACTGTAGTGATTGGAGAAACAACCTCTCGGGAGTCTTGGAAAAAAGCTGTTCAAATGGAACTTGCTTCTTAACAACGAAATAGCAAGAGGATGATGATGGTCTTCTCTTGTTTACATGGCACTGCGAGGCGAGTCTTAGCTGTAAAGGTCAAAACATCTTCCATTAAAATAGCGAGTGAATTACGATAAGTTTGAAACGCTGCGTCTGTGGTTAAGTGGACTGAGGGAGGAAAATAATCTTCGAAAAGGACCCATAAACGATTCTGGAACGTGCGTTGTGGTTCAGTGGATATTGGCTCGGAAAGAGAAATCGGGGAGCCGAGTTCGAATTCCAGTTGAATTCCTTGAATTCACTTACGCGCAAGTACACTTGGGAAAGGTATTACTCTGTCTCTTCCCTCCAGTTATTTGTTAAATAAAATGACAGTTTGGGTTCTATAACCTTGTTTGGCAACCAGTCTAGCGCAGAAACTAATGGCCACCTACTGCGGGATAATCTTCTGCCCAGTCAGTCATGTCTCTTGCAAGACATGATCGCCCAAGCGTGTACCGCGTATGGCACTTAATTGACTGACTGAATAGTTGGAAACATGATTAAGGCTTCTAATGGGCATAAAGTGGGGGATCAGTTTTATATTGTTATGAAGTAATAAACTGGTCCCCCAATAATTACTACTTAATAATATAATACATGTGTTTCCCTTCCAGCTATGTCAAATAACAGGACAGATTGGGATTATAGCCTTGGTCGGCAACCAGTCTACCGCAGAAATCAATGGCAATCTACTGTGGGATAATCTTCTGCCCAGTCAGTCATGTCTCTTTCGAGTCATGATCTCCCAAGCATGAATCATATATGGCACTTGACTGACTGAACGTCTGGAAAAAGAGCATAGTGTATCTCCAAACCACGACATGGCACTGATATTTCATTTTGAGTTTGATCTTACTCTTGCCAGGTTAGGTCATGGCAGATTGAGTCAATACTTTCTTGAACTGTATAAGAAACCGGTACTTTTCCAGTGTCTTTAGTGATAGATATTATATCGAGTTTTCATTTATAGTTTGAGTTGTATTTGAGTTCTAGTCAGTCATTTAAGTGCCATACCTGATACACGCTTGGGCGATCATGTCTCAAAAGAGACATGACTGACTGACTAGATAATTATCCCGCAGTAGGTTGCCATTGCTTTTTGCGGTAGACTGGTTGCTAGACAAGGCTATAGAACCCAATCTCTCCTGTTATTTGACTCATGTCTAGATGGGGAAGAGATGTATTATATTATTAAGTAGTAATTAATGGAGGATCAGTTTATTACTTGATAACAATTTATAACAGATCCCTCATTTTATGCCCAGCACAAGCCTTGATCATGTTTCCAACTATTAAATTCAGTCGGTCAATTAAGTGCCATGCGTGATACACGCTTGGGCGATCATGTCTCGAAAGAGACATCACTGACTTGGCAGACGATTATCCCGCAGTAGGTTGTCATTATATTCTGCGGTAGATTGGTTGCCAGCCAAGGCTATAGAACTGAATCTGTCCTGTTATTTAACCCATAACTGGAGGGAAAAGACTGATTAATACCTTTCCCAAAGGTATTTGTGCGTAAGTGAATGCAAGGAATTCAATTGGAATTCGAACTCGGCTCACCGATTTCTCGTTCCGAGCCGATAACCACTGCACCAGAACGCATATCCTGAACTCTAGTACCCGTTTAAAATGTGAGCCTCTTTGATATAGTAACCATTCATTCTTACTTCTCGGAATTAAGGGTCAGTTCAGTAATAACATGTACTAGTTTGACCTGGAGGTATCGTTACTAACCAGTAAATTTCTCAGTTTTTTTCCAACTCATATGCATGCACTCCTGACCAAAATATTAAGGCTAATGAAAAATAATGGAAAATATACCAATTACGTTGTTTAACTCAGCCTCTTATTTGAATGTAGGTCAGAGAATGAAAAAACAGATGAGTCATAATAACAAGAAAATTTTAAAAAAATTGGAAATTAGGCTGAATATTAACTGGTAAAAAAATACCGATAATTTTAAAGTGTCTTTAGTGATAGATATTATATAGAGTTTTCATTTATATTTTGAGTTGTATTTGAGTTCTAGTTAGTCATTTAAGTGCCATACATGATACACGCTTGAGCGATCATGTCTCGAAAGAGACATGACTGACTGGGTAGAAGATTATCGCGCAGTTGGTTGCCATTGCTTTCTGCGGTAGGCTAGTTGCCAGCCAAGACTATAGTACCCAATCTGTCCTGTTATTTAACCCATAATTGGAGGGAAGAGACGGATTAATATCTTTCCCGAGGGTATTTATTCGTAAGTAAATGCAAGGAATTCAACTAGAATTCGAACTCGGCACCCTGATATCCACTGCATCACACAGCAAATCCCAAATAATAAACAATAAATCCTAAATAATAAACAATAAATCCAAAATAATAAACAATAAATCCTAAATAATAAACAATAAATCCTAAATAATAAACAATAAATCCAAAATAATAAACAATAAATCCTAAATAATAAACAAATCCTAAATAATAAACAATAAATCCTAAATAATAAACAATGAATCCAAAATAATAAACAATAAATCCTAAATAATAAACAATAAATCCTAAATAATAAACAATAAATCCTAAATAATAAACAATAAATCCAAAATAATAAACAATAAATCCAAAATAATAAACAATAAATCCAAAATAATAAACAATAAATCCTAAATAATAAACAATGAATCCAAAATAATAAACAATAAATCCAAAATAAACAATAAATCCAAAATAATAAACAATAAATCCTAAATAATAAACAATGAATCCAAAATAATAAACAATAAATCCAAAATAATAAACAATAAATCCAAAATAATAAACAATAAATCCAAAATAATAAACAATAAATCCTAAATAATAAACAATAAATTCAAAATAATAAACAATAAATCCTAAATAATAAACAATAAATCCTAAATAATAAACAATAAATCCAAAATAATAAACAATAAATCCTAAATAATAAACAATAAATCCTAAATAATAAACAATGAATCCAAAATAATAAACAATAAATCCTAAATAATAAACAATAAATCCAAAATAATAAACAATAAATCCTAAATAATAAACAATAAATCCAAAATAATAAACAATAAATCCTAAATAATAAACAATAAATCCTAAATAATAAACAATAAATCCAAAATAATAAACAATTAATCCTAAATAATAAACAACGAATGCTAAATAATGAATATATGGTGACAATTAATGAACTGGTCAGTTTTTTTACGTCGTTTTGGAAGAAATGATCAGACAGGCGGAAATGTCTGCGTCACGAGCCACGAGAGCGGTGGTGCGGGTGAAGGTCTTTGCTGTTGACCAATGCAGATTTACTGAGCACGCATGTTAGTCATAAGTCGAGCAGAAGCGAGCACCTCGAGATGGTGTCATAGTTAGCCAGCTTGTCTTGCTAGAATACTACGTCTTAACACCTACGTCTTGCAGTACACCACGTCTTAACACCTACTTCTTAACACGTACGTCTTGCAGTACTCTACATCTTTTAACACTTACGTCTTGCAGTACACTACGTTTTAACACTTACGTCTTAACACCTATGTCTTGCAGTACACTACGTCTTAACACCTACGTCTTGCAGTACACTACGTTTTAACATCTACGTCTTAACACCTACGTGTTTCAGTACATTACGTCTTAACATCTACGTCTTGAAGTACACTACGTCTTGACACCTACGTTTTTCAGTACACTACGTCTTAACATCTACGTCTTGCAGTACACTACGTCTTAACGCCTACGTCTTAACGCCTACGTCTTAACGCCTACGTCTTAACACCTAAATCTTGCAGTACACTACATCTTAACACCTACGTCTTGCAGTACACTAGGTCTTAACATCTACGTCCTTCAGTACACTACGTCTTAACATCTACGTCTTGCAGTACACTACGTCTTGACACCTACGTCTTAACGCCTACGTCATGCAGTACACTACGTCTTAAGACCTACGTCTTAACACCTACGTCTTGCAGTACACTACGTCTTAACACCTACGTCTTGCAGTACACTACGTCTTAACACCTACGTCTTGCAGTACAATACGTCTTAACATCTACGTCTTAACACCCACGTTTTGCAGTACACTACGTTTTAACACCTACGTCTTGCAGTACACTACGTCTTAACGCCTACATCTTAACACCTAAATCTTGCAGTACACTACGTTTTAACACCTACGTCTTGCAGTACACTACGTCTTAACACCTACGTCTTAACACCTACGCCTTGCAGTACACTACGTCTTAATACCTTTCAACCATGCAAAAGCGAATTTTTAATGTATTCACAATGAAAGTCTTTCCCTATAGAGACGTCTTGTTTGGTATTTTCCTAGTCTGTTTAGCACTTATTTTATGTATGGTATTAATTTTTTGACGAGTTAGTATTTAGCTTATTTTCCAAGTATTCAAATTTTTTTGTTATTTTGCCTTATCTTATTTTCATTATTTAACCTCCACTTAAATAAGTGTCGAACAATGTAAAGCGTATATTTTCAATTTATATGTGTATACCAATTCAAGCTTCGCTTAAATATAGTCTTAAGCTTTTGAATTTACGAAGTGTAAAAAAAAAAAAATAATATTTTTATTTTTCCTTTTTTTCTACTCAAATAAGTAGCAACGCAAAATCTTCACTACCGGCCATAATTATTAGGCCAACCCAGTTTTTGTTAAAAGAAATGATGTATTTCATATTATTTTTACTATTTATTGCCAAATGAAAATAGAATGGTTCTTTTGTTATTATTACTTAGCAAAATTTTACAAGGCAAGGAAGCAAAGATAAACTCGTCCGAATCAGCCTAAATTCTCTTCATTCTTTCATTGATGAAACTGCAATATAGGTAATCATTAAATATTTATAAATTCATTTGATACACATGTTATTGTGCAATATTAACAAAAGAACCATTCTGTTTTCATTTACAATTATTCACTTGGTAATAAATACTAACAAATCGCATTAAATACATCATTTTTTTAAAAACACTGGCGTTGCCTAATACTTATGCCCATTAGTTTATATATGTTTTAATATTTTTTTTAATATTCCTTAAGTAGTGTACATTTTGTTTTGTCTGATCTTTTGCAAATAAAAATAATCTTCTGTAATATTTTATTTGCTTCTGAGTAAATCTGGTAATACTACTAATGTATCGTTTATCGGTAACTAAAACTTATTACAGATTAAACCTCCTTTGAAAAGAAATTCCAACTAGACAAGAATAAGCATGTTTTACATAATTATTTTGGCTTTTAGTCAAAGTCACAAAGCTGCCAAGGCTGCTCGAGACATTGATGCTGTGTGCAGAGATTAAATATTTCAACATAAACGGTGTCAGTATGTATGTTGAACACGCTCAAAGATGCAATTCGAGCTGAAATGACCTAACCGACTATACAGCGCGATTAACTAAAAAGCTTAGTTGGGAAGTCATACTACACCCATATTCTCTTGATTTGATCCTTTCAGACTACCACGTTTTATGATCACTTCCTAACAATTATTTGTAAAGAGCATTTGAGCGAGAGACCAACAAAACACCTTGTATCATCAGAGATGAAATGAAGACAAGAATTATGAAAGCATTCACCAACTTCAACAAGGAAACCGTACATAAGAATTGTACAAAGCCGTGGTTAAAGTCGTCTGGTGCTGTAGGTGAAGTCGTCCGCAGGCCATCGTTACAGTTGTCTCAAGGTCGTAGTTGAAAGGTGATTTTATTCAATAAATTTAATCTTTAGTAAGTATATTTGTTCGTTTTTTTCTGATCTTATTTTTTATTTGTTTATAATCATATCGCACTAAGCAAGGCAGTTTACTGACACTGGTGGGCAGCGGGTTACATAAGAGGAAAGTTATGAGAAAGAGGGACAGGTTACAGGGGGTGTCAGGAAGTGGGTAAGAAAAGGATGAGAATACTGATGAGAGTGGGGTTGACGAAGAAAGGATCATGAGAGAGACGATGCAAGTCAGTGAGATAGGATATGACTATTGACTTTACAGTTCAATTTCTGGAGATTGTAGCTGTCGGGGAAACAAGTTATCGGGAGGGAATTCCACAGGCGGGAGGTGCGAGAAAAGAAGCTGTTAGAGTAGAAGTTGAGGTTACATTTTATTGGTTTTGTAGTAAAAGGGTTAGACCTAGTTACTAATCTTGTGGCGCGAGTAAATTCATACATGGGGGCACGAGATAGCCACGTTCATCGAAGCAGAAGCCGTGAAAGTATTTGTAGAAGAGACACGGGGAAGCCACATTGTGCCGGTGAGAAAGTGACAGATTCTCCGATGGATTTTGTCAAGGGCCCCTAGGAGGATAGCAGGGGCACCAGACCATATATTGCAGCAGTATTCAATGCATGGGCGGATGGTAGGTTTATATTTGCACATCATGTCGAAGAATAGTCTTTTGTAGTATTTGATTTGTCTATATTTCTGAGATGAGGTAGTATTTATACTATTTACATTATTCGGGCTATTGTCCTCATTTTTGTTGCCATTTGTACGACGTTTCGGCCGTTGTACGCTCCGGCCTTAAGGACACATAGCCCAGTGAATATAGACGTTGGTTAGTTCCTATGACTTGAACCAAAGAATTGTGAGTTCAATACCAGGTAACAACAGTGCTAAACAAGTAACTTATGGGGTTAGAGGGAGATAAATCATGACTACTAAATGAGGCTCTATGCAAAGAATGAAGATCATATACCCCGGTGATTGTAATAAAGGGTTTGGTCCGAAATTTGTAGCACCTGAAGAAGGCCGTAGCATACAACGACTATGACAGATTTGACAGATTTAACTCCGCCATTAAAATGTTATACAAACTAGACAAGAAGGAGCATGTTTTTCATTCTTTTTCTCGTTGCTTTTAATTTAGGTGAGAAAGACCTAACCGACAATACAGTAGTGAGCATAAAGATCAGAACGATGTTAAGAAAAAGTTTAAATATGTTATAACTTTTTATTCTAAAGCTTCAAACAACATTTTATCAAGGAGAAAAAGGATATAAAACTAAATTATATAATTCCAAAATATAAAGTTTAATAAAGTTATTTTGATAAAGTTATAAGAATAATTATTATAAATATTATAAATATTATAAGAATATTATAAATAAGAATATTATAAATAAAGAATAAATAAGAATATTATAAATATTATAAGAATAATTATATTCGAAAAAAATAGATGATCAAAAACATTAGAAAACGATTACATTAATCCATGAAATTTAATAATTATTTTGCATTACTGAAAATGTTTTAAAGTAAGAATATAAAATCGGGTATTTTACTAAATTACACCGGCTCTTGCATTGTAAATAGGGCGAAAAAATCTGTGACGTCATTGATACTTAGCAAACTGATAGTCAAGTTCTAATGAAGAAAAACACTGGATTGGAGATATGTCAAAGAATGTGAGGGAATCTAAAAGTGTTATTCATAGTATGTTACGAAAACTTGAGGAAACTGGGTCATGTGAAGCCAAGAAACCACCTGTCAGGCCGAGGAAAACTACTGCAAGGGAAGAGGGATTGGTAAAGAATAAAAAAAAAAGAATCAATTTGCGACAGCAACCGTTATCTCTAAAAGAGATAATGCTAACCTTGGTATTAAAAAAAGGATAGCAGGAAATCAAAATTTGACTTACATCCATTCATTTTTCTTTCAGTCTACGGTTTCGCTTTAACTGGAATGAACTATTGCTTTTTAGTCTTTCGTGCCAACGTCCAAAGAGTCTGAGCTCCAGGACCAGGGATTAGTTTTAAAGCTTTCATTACACCCAAGCAACGCCGGGCTATACTGCTAGTATATATATATATATTATAACAGAGAGGATATATATATATATATATATATATATATATCCTCTCTGTTATAATAAAGACCGTTGTACACACACACACACACACACACACACACACATATATATATATATATATATATATCCTCTCTGTTATAATAAAGACCGTTGTACACACACACACACACACACACACACACACACACACACACACACACACACACACACACATATATATATATATATATATCCTCTCTGTTATAATAAAGACCGTTGTACACACACACACACACACACACACACATATATATATATATATATATATCCTCTCTGTTATAATAAAGACCGTTGTACACACACACACACACACACACACACACACACACACATATATATATATATATATATATATATCCTCTCTGTTATAATAAAGACCGTTGTACACACACACACACACACACACACACACACACACACACACACACACACACACATATATATATATATATATATATATATATCCTCTCTGTTATAATAAAGACCGTTGTACACACACACACACACACACACACACACATATATATATATATATATATATATATATCCTCTCTGTTATAATAAAGACCGTTGTACACACACACACACACACACACACACACACACACACAATATATATATATATATATATATCCTCTCTGTTATAATAAAGACCGTTGTACACACACACACACACACACCCACACACACACACATATATATATATATATATATATATATATAGTTGCGAGTATAAAGATCAGAACGGTGTTATATGAAATAACTTTCTATTTTAAAGATTCAAAGAAAATTTTATCAAGGAAAAAAGGATAAAAAGGAAAATTATATCATTAAAAAATATAAGGTTCAATAAACTTATTTTGATAAAGTTATAAGAATAATTATATAAAATTCGAAAAAATAGATAACAAGAAACATCGGAACGATTAAATAAATCCATAAAATTTAATAATTATTTTGCATTACTGAAAATGTTTTAGAGTAAGAATATAAAATCGGGTATTTTACTAAATTACACCGGCTCTTTACTGGCTCTTGCATTGTAAACATGACGAAAAAATCTGTGACGGCATTGATACTTAGAAAACTGATAGTCAAGTTACGTAATGAAGATAAACACTCGATTGGAGATATGTCAAAGAATGTGGGGGAATCTAAAAGTGTTATTCATAGTATTTTAAGAAAACTTGAGGAAACTGGGTCATGTGAAGCCAAGAAACCACCTGTCAGGCCGAGGAAAACTACTGCAAGGGAAGAGGGATTGGTAAAGAATAAAAAAAAAATGATCCATTAGCCACATCAGCCGCTATCTCTAAGAGAGATAATGCTAACCTTGGTATTAAAATATCAAGGTAGACTATTTCCCGAAGACCTAATGAAATAATCAACCAGCTGCATTTATGCAAGATATTATGTTATACAGCGAAGTAGGTAAAGACATTTCTTTCTGAGGAGGATGTTACTGTTATGGAGAGGCCTGCTCAAAGCCCAGACATGAATCCTATTGAGAATGTCTGGAAGTTACTAAATGAAAGAGCTAAGGAAAAGAATCCCACAAACGTCGAAGAACTATGGATTAATTTGAAAGGAGAATGGGAGAAAATATCCTTTAATTAATGCAAGACATTAATTCGCTCATGTAGCAAAAGATGTCAAGCTGTTATTGAAAGTAAAGTTTTTTTTACATCAAGTGCTAATGAATTATGAATGCTATTTTCATTTGGATATGATGATCCATTAATTTGAAATCCATTATAATAGTATGATTTTGTTTTTTTCTAATCGTCTGCACACTCCTCAGATTGACACTAAAACACTCTGAAATAAGCGTATTGCATCTTCCGGTGAGAATGGCAAGCAGTACAGTATCCATATTTCTGGTGGAGTGAATTGTATCATCGTGCTTCTTTTCTTACAGACAGTACCCAACTGACCCTACTATATTTTGCAGCGGACTTAATCAAAAGCAAACAACGTTCATGCGCGAAATTAACAATATTAATGGCGACAATTCACCCATTGCATCCGGTATTATGCGCTATTTTCATTTGGATATGATGTATCCATTATAATAGTATGATTTTGTTAATCGTTCTGATGTTTTTGATCATCTATTTTTTTCGAATGTTATATAGTTATTCATATAACTTTATCAAAATAGGTTTATTGAGCTTTATATTTTGGAATGATATAATTATCATTTATTTTCTTATTTTTCTTGATATAATGCTATATGAAGCTATAAAATAAAATGTTATTTCACATTTTGACATCGTTTTGATCTTTATGCTCGCTACTGTACAGTAAGATTATTTATGACAATGATCACCTGACCAAACAGGCAAATCAAAAGCCCGGCTGGGAAGTCCTGCCACACCCATCATATTCTCCTGCTTTAACCCCTTCAGACTATCTATTTTTTGGGGTCGCTTTCTAACAATTTGTTGGATATTTCCTTCAACAACGGTACGGGGATGAAGACGTGGCTTGATGAATTTTTCGAGTCAAAACCTAGCGATTTATATCGTTGCGATATTGGAGAGTTAGTTGTTGAATGATTAATAAATATCAGTTAAGTTCCATACGTGATACACTCTTGGACGATCATGTCTCTTTCGAGACATGACTTACTGGGTAGAACATTATCCTGCAGTAGGTTGCCATAATTCTGCAGGCTATAGAACCTAATCTGTCCTGTTATTTAACCCATAACTGGAAGAAAGAGACGGATTATTACCTTTCTCAAGGGTATTTGCGCGGATGTGAATGCAAGGAATTCAACTGGAATTCGAACTCGGCTCCCCGATATCCACTTTATTACAACGCACACCCTAAATAATAAGCAAGAAATACTAAGTAATAAATTAAATGTATGGTGACAAATAATGACCTTATCCGTGTTTTTATGTCATTTTGGAAGAAATGATCACAGATACGAAAACGTCTGCATCACGAGCCACTAAAGCGATCGCGTGGGTGGGGGGTCTTTGCTGTTGACCAATGCAGGTTTACTGAGCACGCATGTCAATCATAAGTCGAACAGCGGCTGGAACCCCTAGGTTGTGTAATGGTTAGAAAGCTTGTTTTGATAGAACTATTGCAATTGAGTAGTGAGTTCGAACCGCACTGGGTGTCCCATACATTCGGCCATGTACTACATTTAAGCTTAGAAAATCGTCATAAGTCGAGCAGCCGCGAGAAAACATGGCGGTATCGATTCAGATCGTTTCTGTTTCCTGACTTTAAAGCCCGCAGCCAAACAAGTATGTGAAGCGCTTGGGAATAATGATGTTAGTGAGCGCATCTCCAGGCAATGGTTCCAGAAGTTAAAATCGGGAAACTTGTGATGAACCCGCAGTGGCCAGCCACAGGTCCTGAATATCTTGGCTTTCAAGGCTATAATAGAAGAGAACAATAGTCAAAGCTGTGGTGAGGTTGCCAAGCGCGGGTTTCATATGAAATGGACTTCACCTGCCCCGCATGTGGAAATCAACAATATTTGATGAAGTGCTCAACAGTGACGAAAAATGGGTCCTGTATGGCTCTCCCAAGCGTGTCAGACATAGGTTGTTACCACTGAATCCTGTGCCTCACACCATCTCTAAACACGCGCAGGATAATGATCTGTGTCTGCTGGAATACTCGACAAGTGATGCATTATGAACTATGGCTAACGAGCCAAACCATCACAACGGAGATTAAGACGTGGCTTAATAAATTTTTCGAGTCAAAGCCTAGCGATTTATATCGTTGTGTTAGTAACTCGTTGGAAGGAGCTGGTAAATAATGAATCATTGTTGAATGATTAATAAATATCAGTTAAGTGCCATACATGATACACTCTTAGGCGATCATGTCTCTTTCGAGACATGACTTACTGGGTAGAAAATTGTCCTGCAGTAGGTTGCCAGTAGTTTCTGCAGGCTATGGAACCTAATCTATCCTGTTATCACAATGCACATCCTAACTAATAAACAACAAATACTAAATAATAAATGTATGGTGACAAATAATGACCTTGCCTGGGTCTTTACATCGTTTTGGAAGAAATGATCACAGATAGGAAAACACCTGCGTCACTAGCCACTAAAGCGATCGGGTGGGTGGGGGGGTCTTTGCTGTTGACCAATGCAGGTTTACAGAGCCCGCATGTCAGTCATAGGTCGAGCAGTAGACTGGTTGCCAACCTAGGCTATAGAACCTAACCTGTCCTGTTATTTAACCCATAAATGGAAGAAAGAGACGGATTAATACCTTTCTATTTCACCCAAGGGTGTATCACGTATGGCACTTAACTGATATTTACTAATCATTCAACAACTAACTCTCCAATATCACAACGATATAAATCGCTAGGTTTTGACTCGAAAAATTCATCAAGCCACGTCTTAAGCTCCGTACCGTTAAGGAAATATCCAACAAATTGTTAGAAAGACACCGAAAAAAATAGATAGTCTGAAGGGGTTAAATCAGGAGAATATGATGGGTGTGGCAGACCTTCACAGCCGGGCTTTTGATTTGCCTGTTTTGTCAGGTGATCATTGTCATGAATAATCTTACTGTACAGTAGCGAGCATAAAGATCAAAACAATGTCTAAATGTGATACCATACGATACCATATAACTTCACCCGTGCCATTGACACCATACGATGTCTTGGGTGGGAGACTGTGCCATCCAAATTACTCCCAAGAACTTTCTTTAACAAATTACCACCGCTTCCATTTCGAAGGCAACCATCTTCGTGGGAAATCCTTTGCAAATGAGACAGATTTGCAACGGGCACTGACAAAATTCTTTGCGTCCATGAAATGTATTTTTATTTATTATTTCAGTAATTTAATTTAATTTACTGGGGAATTTTTTTTGATTATAATGGGTGCGACGTCAGTTGGTGAGAAAAACAGTTATGAGAAAAAGAGCACCACGATGTAATTCCTCTGCCAGAAATTTAGAAATGGCATTCTTTACTGCTTGGAATTCGCACCGGACCCATCAGACAATATCTGAGTATATTAGAAAGGATTAGTTACGAGTTGGATGAGTCTAATAGTGATTACGAAGGGGTTTTTGGTGATCACTAGTGATGGCGATGTAAAACCTCCATTCATCCTCCCACAGGGCACTTAGACTTAACACGGAGACCTACATCAAGTCCCTTGTGAAGGCAGTGCTGCTCTGGGTCAAGAATTTGGCTGATTTTTTATACTCACCTAGCACATTTTTGTCAGGTAAGGATAAAAAATCATCTCTCAGTTGCGTCTCTGTCCTCGAGAACAGAGTACAGCTCCGTCTGCGGGGAAGGGTTGCATCTGAGAAAAATTACATTGAGTAGATGCTCAGTCCCGGAGAACAGTGTCCCGTGGCCGCGTCATCCCAATGCACCAGAGAGGTGGACCAGGTGCCCGTCATCGGGGCTAGCGGAGCCGGCGGTTGCCAGGACCGGGGAATTTTTGTTCCTTCGCCCGTTCGTACGCGTTCGGGCTCCCCAAGTTAAAATAACTTCGTGTCACTTCTCGCTCCAGTTATGGGTGTCATACAATTTCTGTGAACACATCACCCCTTACATCCGGCCACCTAATCCTAGGACGGCAGGCAACCTCCCGGATTTTAGACCAACAAAACTTTTTGTAACACTAAAAATGAACTGAAGTAAAGGCTTATGGCAGTATTCACCAACTTAAACAAGATGGCCGCCCAGAAGAATGGAGCAGAATCCGAAGTCGTCAGGAGGTCGTGGTTGAAGCTCATGGCGATTTTATTGAATAAATTTACTCCTTCGTATTTACAGATACTTTTGTTTAATTTTAGTAAATATACTTTTTAGAATGAGACGTCAGTGTTATTTTTATTTTTGCGTCATCTAGACGATAATTTATCCATCGCAACCTGTATTGTTGTAGATCATTATTCGTTAGAGATGAGCCGGGTTTACGGCCTATCACGTTGAATACACCGGTTCTCGCTCGATCACCGAAGTTAAGCAACGTTGAGCCCGGTCAGTACTTAGATGGGTGGCCGCTTAGGGATACCAGGTGCTGTAAGCGTATAGTGACGGATGTGCGTTGTGGTGCAGTAGAAAGAGAAATCGGTGAGCCGAGTTCCAATTCCAGTTGAATACCCTGCATTCACTGAAACACTGATACTCTTGGGAAGTATTAATCTGTCCATTCCCTCCAGTTATGGGTTAAATAACAAGGGTAGAATTTGGGGACCCTGCTCTTAAAAACAAATCCCAATGAATCGTGAAAAGAAAAACGTTGTAAAAATAAAATAACCTTACCCAAAATCACTGGTTATGACCTTAAAATGATCCCATAAGGATTGATAGGTCGTTAAGCCTCAAAAACAAACAAACAGAGATGAGCTACAAGAAAATTTTGTTGACCGTGGCATAACAACAATTCGCAGCGGTTTTCACTGTATCCGTAACGTGAATCGAATTCCTCACCCAATTATTAGTATTCGAAAATAACTCGTTGTCTCAATTTAGCAAGGCGCATTATTCGAAGCTGTGTATTGTGGTGCAGTGGATATCGACTCGGAACGAGAAATGAGTGAGCCGAGTTCGAATTCCAGTTGAATTCCTTGCATTCACTTACGCGCAAATACCCTAGGAAAAGTATTAATCCATCTCTTCTTCCTCCAGCTATGTGTTAAATGGCAGTACAGATTGAGTTCTATAGCCTTGGTTGGCAACCGGTCTACTGCTAAACGTAATAGAAACCTACTGCGGGAAAATAATCTGCCCAGTTAGTTATGTCTCTATGGAGACATGATTGCCCAAGCGTGTATCACGTATGGCACTTAACTGAAATATGGATGAAACGATTGAATAGCAAGACTGGTTGGGTTCTAGAGCCTTGTTTCGCAACCAATCTTCCACAGAAAGTAGTAGCAATTTACAGTGGGAAAATCTTCTGTCAGTCAGTCAAGTCTCTTTCGAGACATGATCGCCCAAGCGTGTATCACCTATGGCACTTAACTGACTGACTGATATGTAAAAAGCGTATAGTACATTTATTTTAGTTTGTTTCAAGGACACAAATGAATAGTTTTACGTACCTGAGTAGAGGTCTACCCATTCTGCGATTCCTGGGTATGACGGTAAACTGAATCCGGTAGCAAGAGCACTGATTAGGAGGTTGTGAGGAACATGGAACCACCTCTTAAGTGCTGTTGTTCCCAGGTCCACCCTGACTCGGAGTGGTAGCACCTGTTAGTGTCTCAGCTATGGGCAAACATTTAACCCCCAAAACTCGGGTCAAAACACTATGAAAGTAGAAAAACAGACTTTTATGAAATATATATATATATAAAATAGACTTTTATAGAAAAATATACATTTTTGAAGGAAAGATATTACTAACAAAACGTTTTTGAAGAAAAAATGTTACCAACAAAAATACGTTTTTGAGAGAAAAATATTATCAACAAAAATATGTTTTTTATACGGCTCTAAGTAGGTATAATTGTAGTTCTTAGTCTCAGCCATGATACCATTTACTCAGAGGACTTATTTAGTCTTCAAAATTCAGTTTACGACGAAAAAACTCATTTAATATCGATACCAGGAAATCAAAATTTGACTTACATCGATTCTTTTTTCTTTCAGTCTACGGTTTCGCTTTAACTGGAAACAACTATTGCTTTTTAGTCTTTCGTGCCAACATCCAAAGAGTCTGAGCTCCAGGGTCATGGATTAGTTTTAAAGCTTTCATTACACCCGAGCAACGCCGGGCTGTCCTGCTAATATATATATATATATACTAGGTTTGTGTGTGTGTCTGTTTATCTGCCAGTATGTCTGTATTTTTTTTCAGTCCTTTTATTTTAGCTTTTGCTTCGGGTTTGGTTCTAAGTAGGTATAATTGTAGTTCTTTGTCTCAGCCAGGATACCATTTACTCAGAGGACTTATTTAACTTTCTAATTTAATTGTAATTCTTTCTAAACGACTAAAGTTAGCCACGTAATAACACAAACATCTTTGTGAGTTCGTTCCTTTTTATTCAAGGGTATTTTTGACTTTTACTAAGTTAAAACTTTGTAAACCTCAGTCACTTTTTCTTTGTTTCTTTTTTTTTTCTTTTTTTTTAATTGGAGTAGATAGTTTCTACTATCGCCCGGTCTCACACTCCACCCACTTCTTTTGAATGAGTTTAGAGGTGATCACCTTGTTTCTTGTTTAGGAAGGGGTTCCCGGTTCATCCCCTTTCTCTGGTCTTGGTGTTAGTTCAGCTGGAAGCTCTTTGCAGTTACGTAGTATGGTGGCAACGTCTTTACATTCTGAGGGTACCGGGTTGGCAGTTTCCTGGTTGCTGCTTCCGACTGGTAGTTAGGAGCCCGAACTCTTGCGTAGCGTCTTGAGAGGCTGCTCTGATCAACAGTTGAATAATACCGGGGTTCTTGTAGTGCCATATCGCGCATGGACGGGCGTCCCTGCATGAACGTTCGGTGGGCAACCCCGAGGCCACATTATGTTGTAGGCCGCGCCAGTTTCCATCCTTCACAAGTTGCAAATGATTGACCGACTGATTCTATTCTAAGACCACTCCTTAACTGAATTACTATGGAAAAAAGCAAACATAATAACAAAACTAAACCAGCTCATTTGAAAACGCCTAAACCTGTCTGCATCTCTTTCACTAACATACGCAGCATCCGCACCAACTTCCCCAGCGTAGATTCTTTCCTCCATAATAACTCACCTGATATATTAGCCCTATGTGAAACTAATCTTAACCCTTTTATCCCCTCATCTGAGTTCCGCGTTCCTGGCTACCTTCCCCTCTTCAGGAAGGACTCCAATGTTCATGGGCTTGGTGTCTATGTCAGCGAACACCTTCCTTTAGCTAGGGTGTCATCTTTTGAATCCCCAGATCATTCTTTCATGTGCTTCCGCCTCTCACTTCTCAGCTCGATTAGCTATCTCTTCTTTCTCTACTGCTCTCCTTCCTCCCCTGACTGTTCGTTACTTGACATCATTTCTGACAATATTGACAAAGCCATTTCTACCCATCCCTCTGCCCATGTATTCGTGTTTGGTGACTTTAACGCCCACCACACCAAGTGGGTGAAGAACGCTGTCACTGACGCTGCTGGTGTCCACACCATGAACTTTTCTATCACCCAATCCCTTACGCAAGTAGTGGACTTCCCCACGCGTTTCTCCGACAACCCTAACGGAAGGGACTCACTTCTAGACCTCTGCTTCACTTCCATCCCAGACCCTTGCACTACCAGACAACTCTGCCCACTTGGAAACTCTGACCACACTGTAGTGTCCGTCAATATTTCACTCCACTCCCGCCCGACCCATGAAACACAGACAAGTAGAATATCCTACTGCTATCAAAGAGCAGACTGGGATTCGTTCCGAGACTTCCTCTGTGACATCCCTTGGAACAACGTCTTTAGTCTTCCCATCGAAGAATGTGCATCCGAGGTCTCCTCCTGGGTTAAGGCTGGCATCGATGCCTTCATCCCTGCTAGGAAATTCCAGCTTAAATCTCATTCGTCTCCATGGTTCTCACCCGCTTGCTCGGCTGCCATTGCCCACTGGAATCATTTCTTCCGACTCTATCGTAACTATGCGTCGGAACAAAACAGGCGCCTTTTCACTTCAGCTCGTAATAAGTGTAAAAGGATACTTAACGAAGCTAAGATGTTGTTTGCTGCCAGAATGAAGCAACGCATAGCATGCTCTAAATTCGGCTCTAAAGACTACTGGCGACTCTTTAAAAGAGCAAGACCACAATATCCCCGCTAATCAACAAATTTGAGGTCCTCACCTCCCCAGCAGATAAGGCTGAATGTTTTGCCCGCAGATTCTCGAACAATTCGAGTCTGGACTCATCTGGAGTTTTTACACCCGACTTCTCACCTAGAACCGAGGCACAACTGAATGATGTCCACATTACACCTTCGCTTGTCTCTAAGATAATCTTAAAACTTGACCCTCACAAAGCGAGCGGTGGTGACGGAATCCCAACCATAGTCTTAAAGAAATGTGCCCCTGAACTCTCCTCTATCCTTTCTAAGCTCTACAACCTCTGCCTATCTGCTTCCTGCTTTCCTGCCTGTTGGAAATCTTCCTCTATAGTTCCTATATTTAAAAACACTGGAGAACCCTCTGACCCTGCAAATTACCGCCCTATCAGCCTTCTTCCGATCTTTGGCAAAGTGTTCGAAGCCATTATCAACGCCGAGGTGGTTCAGCATCTCACAGCACACAGGCTCCTCTCAGACAAGCAATATGGTTTCCGCTTCACCAGGTCTACTGCTGATATGCTAACGACCATCACCGAGTACATATACCAGGCACTCGACAGGAATGGCGAAGCTCGAACCGTTGCATTGGATATATCTAAGGCGTTCGACAGAGTTTGGCATACTGGCCTTCTATGTAAACTGCGGAGCTATGGTATAACTGGACATTTGTTTGAACTAATCCAGTCATTCCTCTCTAACCGCACAATGAAAGTGGTATTAAACGGACATGCCTCTCAGAACTATCATACAAACGCAGGTGTCCCCCAAGGCTCCATCTTAGGTCCTACACTCTTCCTGATATATATTAATGATCTCCCTGATTCCATAAGAACCCAAACAGGTTTGTACGCCGATGACACCACAGTTTACTCTCGCCTCCAACAAAAATCTGGTGTAGGCGTCAAAGCTAAACTCGCAGCCGAGATTGAAAAAGACCTCCAATCCATATTGGACTGGGGTAAGAAATGGCTAGTAAATTTTAATGCTTCTAAAACGAAGCTACTGTCAATTAACCATCATCGACAATCTCACCTACCTCCCATTAGCATGGACCAGGCTTTCCTCCCAGAGAGTAAAACACTACGCCTCCTTGGTCTCACACTTTCAGCGGACCTCAAATGGAATGACTATATCGAATCCATTGCTATGAAAGTCGGTTCTCTGTGTAGGGCCCGGAAGTTTTTTCCGTCTAAATCTATCCTGCACATTTACAAATCTATCATCCGCCCGTGCATTGAATACTGCTGCCATATCTGGTCGGGTGCCCCTGCTGTTCTCCTCGGGCTTCTCGATAAGGTTCAGAGGAGGGTCTGTAATGTGATAGATAACGACTTGGCAGACCGCCTGCAGTCTCTCTCCCACCGGCGAGACGTGGCTTCCCTGTGTCTCTTCTATAAATACTTTCACGGCTTCTGCTCCGATGAACTTAGATCACCGGTGCCCCCTAAATACGAATTTGCACGAGATACTAGATTAGCAACTAGATCCCACCCTTTTACAGTGAAACCGATAAAATGCAGCCATAACTTCTACTCCAACAGTTTCTTTCCTCGCACTTCCCGACTGTGGAATTCTCTTCCAAACGATTGCTTCCCCGACGGCTACAATCTCCAGGAGTTTAAATGTAAGGTCAATACACACCTCCTAACACACTAACCTGCTCCCATTCTATCAAGAACTCTTCCCATCTGCCCGACCCTCATCCTCGCTATCCTTACTCACCTGTCACCTTTCTCCTGACATTCCCTATGTCTATCCACTCCTTCTCTTTACCTTCCCCTATGTAGCCCCATGCGCAATAGTGGCAGTGGAATGCCTTGCTTGGGGTGAGATGATTAAAAAAAAAAAAATGCCACCCACAAAAAGATGTTATATTGGGCAACGAAGCGCTTCGGCATCGGCAAAGAAGGACACTAGGGCCAACGAAAGCCCCTCTTTTAGTGCTGTGCGATTGTCGCAAAAAGCACTGCGTTCAGTAGAACCTAGGGCAACTGAAACTTATGATAGGCGTTCGACTGGGTCATCCAGTGATTGCTTCCGTAAAAAACTTCGGCATCCCAGTTTGGATGACTCCATACGGGCTAACCTTAATGCTCAAGCTACTGCTGATGTGGCCACTTTTAAGGGCTTCTGAAAGTACAGAGCAGCGACGGTCTCGGCGCTTAACGGAAGCCGCTGCTAAGGTACGTTCATGGGCTGCCGATAGTACAGAGCAGCGAAGGTCTCGCCGATTAATGGAGGCAGCTGCTAAGAAACGTTCACGGGCGGCTAAAAGTACCCGCGCTTCAACTTCAGCTTCACGGGCTGCACAAAGTACAGAAGAGCGGTCCGCTAGGCTTACGAGGGTCGCCTCCTCCGTTGCATCTGACAGAGCTTCCCATATTCCACAGTAACGGAATGCTATGCTTTAAAACAATAACCGATGTCGGGCAGCCAACCGAGGGATAACCAGTCTCAATAAACCATTTTGGTTACGACGTGCTTTTCACTACGCGTCTTCCGTCAACTACGCTTCACGTGCTGACGTGTAAATTGGCAGTATGAGCAAAGCTTGCAGACGTTGTCAGTGTCGGTATTGCACCTTACAGAACCATGCTTCTAGCACCGTCAACATTACGTTGGGTGCTCACGTGTGGGAAGTAAGGGTAATGTTTTCGCCCTAGCACCGCAAGGTAAAGCGAAAAATGCAGTTTACACTGAAGTTCTGTGGGGTTGCCAACCATTGGAACGTCTGTCTCGTAACCGGTGGCTCCCAGTCCTCCTTAGCCTCTACGTCTGTGGGCATCTCACGGCAAGCTTATCAGTCCGCATTAGAAAAAAACTACTATATAAAGAGCAATATTTCTACCCACAGTTCACAAAAGCGAAGGTTTGGGACAGTGCCCTCTAAATAGTCAGTCAGTTAAGTGCCATACGTGAAACACGCTTAGGCGATCATGTCGCTTTCGAGACATGACTGACTGGGCAGATGATTATCCCGCAGTAGGTTGCCATTGCTTTCTGCGGTAGACTGGTTGCCAGCCAAGGCTATAGAACCCAATCTGTCCTGTTATTTAACCCATAACTGGAAGGAAGAGACGGATTAATACTTTTCCCAAGGGTATTTGCGCGTAAGTGAATGCAATGAATTCAACTGGAATTCGAACTCGGCTATCCGATTTCTTGTTCCGAGCCGATATCCACTGGACCACCACGCACATCCACTCTAAATAGTAGTTTCCCCTAATTAAAGAGACCTAGGTAACCAGGGTGACCACAGTTGAATTTATGATACGTGCTGCGTGAAATTTTAAGTACTTTTTCAAAACCTTACGATATTAAGACACAGTTAAGCACTCTGTCTGTATGGGACTGATTTATTAATGGTCTAAGGACGGTTAAAATTACTAACAGAACTAATTTTATTTTCCTATGGATCAGGCGAATTGTCTGAGAGATACCAATAACGTACATTGCGAAGGTTAGATCCAAAACCTGCCGTGTCTTAGCAAAGAGATACAATTGGAGAGAGACAGAGATTCGTTGAACCTGTCGCATCAGTCGACTGCGTCCACGCAATTCAGACCAGCAAGTATGGCGCAGTGAGAAAAAGTGTGAAGTGAGACTAACGTTCAGTGAAAGTTGTATGGACAAAAAATCGTTGGCCCAAAACTAGCAGCCTCTAAATAGTTGAATGAAGGTGCTCACTCCAACATTAGGAGCCACCAGTATAGCAAAAAAGTGATAAGGATTTTTGCGAGTAACCCCTACTGCCAACTGCAGCCTGGCACAGTGTGAGTAATCCACGAGTGCAATTCCTCTCACTTGCCTGCTTCTGACTGATTGTGGTAGCAGCAGCGTTGACTTTTGGGAAAAAGACACGTCCTTTCTTTTTGATTTGCATGCTGGTTGTATTGGATAATTTCTACGGCTTCGAGACCAACCTTTCAACAACTTACGTTTTCCGTGCCAACGTCCAAAGAGTCTGAGTTCCAGGAACATGGATTAGTTTTAAAGCTTTCATTACACCCGAGCAACGCCGGGATATACTGCTCTTAACAGATAAGGTGGAATAAACTATGAAATGAAAGTAAACATGATTCAGCAAGCCAGTTGTGATACCAGGATGTGTTTGCTATCGGTTCTTATCTTTTCAAGTCCTAACGACAGTCTTACATTTGATATCGCTTTCCGGTTTGTGTTTAATCTATTTGTTTTTATCTCTGTTCTATTTTTTCTTGTTAGTTTCTCTCTATCGCTTGTTTTCTCTCTCACTCTTCCACTTTCTTGCCCTTAAAGATTAAGGCCAAGAATGTGGAAGAGTTTTCACATTCTAACGTTATTTCTCTACATCCCCAATTGACACCCTTCGTTCCTGGTTTCGTTCTCACCTAACTCTCCCATCTCTCACGTTCAGCTTCTCTCTCAGTTCTCTCTTTTCTTATCTCTTCCTATCTCTGTCGCTCAAAGTTTTTCTACTCTTATACCTGATTTCACTCTTTCCTATTCTACCCTCCCTCACACACAGTTCTCTGTTCTACGTTTCTCTCTCTTTCACTTAAGTCTCTCTCCCTTTTTTTCTCGATTTCCCTGTCACCTATTCTTCCTTTCTCTCACATTCGTTATCTCTATTCAATTGTATATCTTCTCTCTATATATTTTTCATTACTCCTTTTCTCACTCTCTTTCTTTCTTGATTTCCCTCTATAATTTTCTTTCTCTCTTTTATCCTGATTTCACTCTCTCTTATTTCTCTCTCACTGTCAGCATCAACCTCTTTTCGCCTATTATATATATTTCCTCTCCTTCTCCTTCGCTAATACTCCTTTTCTTTCTCTCTTTCTTTCTTTCTTTCTTTCTTTCTTTCTTTCTTTCTCGATTTCCCTCTATACTTTTCTTTCTCTCTTTTATCCTGATTTCACTCTCTCTTAATTCTCGCTCTCTCATGATTAATCTTTTTTCGCTTATTATAGATTTTTCCTTTTCTTTCTTTTTTACACTTCTCTCTCTTTTTTTGTGATTTTCCAATCTCTTCTTTCTCTCTCTCTCTCTCTCTCTCTCTCTCTCTCATTTCTCGCTCTCTCTCTCATCAGTCTTTTTCGCTTATTGTATATTTCCTCTCCGCTTCCTTTCCTATTTATCTTTTTCTTTCTCTCTCTCTCTTTCATCATTGATTTCACTCTCTCTTATTTCTCTCTCAGTGTCATCATCAACCTCTCTTCCCCTATTATATATTTCCTCTTCTCCTCCTTCGCTAATACTCCTTTTCTTTCTCTCTTTTATCCTGATTTCACTCTCTCTTATTTCTCACTCTCTCATGATTAATTTTTTTTCGCCTATTAGATATTCTTCTCCTCTCCCTTCTCTATTACCCTTCTCTCTGTTTCTTTTCTGATTTCCCAATCTCTCCTTTCTCTCTCATCAGCAGCCTCTTCCTCCATGTTTATATTTCCTCTCCTCCTCCTTCGCTATAACTCCTATACTTTTCTTTCTCTATTAACCTTCTCTCTCGTTCTTTTATGATTTTGCGATCATTTCTCTCTCTCTCTCTCTCTCTCTCGCTCTCTCTCTCATCGCCAGCCTCTTCTTCCACTTATATATCTCCTCTCATCATCCTTCTTTATTACTCTTTCTCTCCCTTTCTTTTCTGATTTCGATCTCACTTATTTCTCTCTCTTTCCCTCTCTCCTCTCTCTACATATTACTTCTTTTCTCACTTTATATATATTTACGGGTTCCACTCTCTCTCTCTCTCTCTCTCTCTCTCTCTCATCAGTCTCTTTCGCTTCTTGTATATTTACTCTCCTCTTCTTTTCCTATTACTTTATTTCTCTCTCTCTCTCTCTCTCTCTCTCTCTTTCATCACTGATTTCACTCTCTCTCATTTCCTCTCACTGGCATCATCAACTTCTCTTCGCCTATTATATATTTCCTCTTCTCCTCCTTCGCTAATACTCCTTTTCTTTCTCTCTTTTATCCTGATTTCACTCTCTCTTATTTCTCACTCTCTCATTATTAATCTTTTTTCACCTATTACAGATTTCTTTTCCTCTTTATTTTCTTTTCCTCTTCTCTCTCTTTCCTTTTCTGAGTTCCCAATCTCTGTCTCTCTCTCTCTCATCGCCAGCATCTTCCTCCTTTTATATATTTCCTCTCATTATCTTTCGTTATTACTCTTTCTCTCTCACTTTCTTCTCTGATTTCACTCTCTCTCTCTCTCTCTCTCTCTCTCTCTCTCTTAACGATCGTGACTGTTATGTCGTGAGTAAGAATAAATAACTCAACAACAGGAATAGGTTAATTGTTGTATTCCGTGAAAATAGTATTTACAAAGGTTATTAGTATCCAATACAAGAATAAGGGTTAATCGTCTCAACCGTCGTAAGACATAGTATGAGCAATGGGTACTTCCGGGTCGTCACCGGAAGTCTACGACTGACTTGTCGATCGGCTGCTCGGCACACTCTATTTATTTTTTGCATAAAATACAAAAAATTATGGCACAAGACCTAAAAGGGGAGGGGGAGAGGTTGGTTCTCGCTTAACTATCCTATACCTAGCTAAACACTATCACGACCCATTGACTCGTTACAATTTGCAGAGTCACCAAAAGAACCCATCCATCTACTCCCAATCCTTCATACACCACAATGCCAGAGACTTACAAGGGACACCTAAAAAGTGGGGAGAATAACCCATGACAATAAAAATATAATATATACAATAATATGTACAATATAATATAAAATATTTAATGAAAAAGGAAATGATGGGAGGGGAATGAACCCAAAAATCAACTAAAAATACAACAAATTTTTTTAACTAAAATAATAATCAATGTTAGTAAGAAGCGTCCTTCCCAGAAAAAACCGAGTGGCCGCTGTATTCCGCCAAACGGCGAAATCAAGAAGCACACTCGCTAAGGGAGTGGGGAAGGGGGGTAAAAAATTAGCGGAATGGGACAATAAAAGGCTGAACCAGCCGAGATAAAAGGAGACCAAAACAAACGCCCTGTCCCTTAACCGGCGAAGGAGGGGCTCCAACGCCAAAGCATAAAGTAGGGGCGACAGTGGACAACCCTGTCGGACCGACCTAGACAGCGCTAGAACGCCCGACAACTTTCCGTTCACCTGTACCACAGCCGTCGGGGATTGATTCAGAGGCTAATCCAGCGTCGGAAGTTGGTTTCGAATCCAGCTGCCTGCAGGACAGCCGCCAGGTAACGATGGTCAACCCTATCAAATGCCTTGGACTGATCTAAATGGATCAGCGCGGCTTCGTCGTTGTCTTTTATCCCCTCTATGATCGTACGTATCAGATGCAGGTTGCTCTGAATTGTTCGGCCCTTCACAGCACAAGTCTGCTCAGGTCCCAACAGAGACTCGGCAACTAATTGCAAACGATTTTGCAAAATCTTGGCCAAAATCTTTAACTCTGTGTTTAGCAGAGTTATGGGCCGGTAACCCTCTAGCTCCCTCCCCACATCCTTGCCTTTTCTCAACAGCGTGATCACACTCCTGGTGAACCGGTTGGGGATGGACCCCTGCCGGAACCAGTTGTTGAACACGACAGTCAAAATCGGGACAAAGATGTGCGACAGCCTCAAGTACAATTCATAGGACAAACCATCGAGACCCGGCGATTTGCCTCTGCCGACCTTCTTCAACGCCGCGTAGACTTCGCCCTCCGTAATCTCTCCCTCGCAGCTAGCTGCATCAGCTGGCAAAAGCCGGGGGAAGTCAGCCAAATAGCTACGAAACTCCTCATCAAGGAGACCAGGCTCCTTGGTAAACAGGATCTCGAAATGCCGCCGAAACGCCTCGCACATGTCATCAGTCGACCGCAGAGTGTGTCCCTCCGGGTTGCGAACCTCTCGAATGTACCGGTCGCCTCCGCAGCGAATTTCTTCCTTGCGCAGTTCTGCGCCTATGTTCACAGCTTCGGAGGACATCTTGCTTAACTTATGTCTAACTACCTGGCCCATGTAACGATCGCTATTCGACCGTTCCACGGCCTCCTTAGCTATGGCTATCTCTAGGGATCCCCACCAGCCACCGCCCGGGAGTAATTAGCTCTAAGTGTCTTCACCTTGTCAGCCTTATCTAGTTTGAGCCGTTTGCTGAACTGGGTGGTGAAAGACCTAATACTATTCTTAAGGTTCTCCCACCACTTATTCCCGATGACTCCCCCAGTTAACGCCCGCTGCACTAAGTTAATTAGCTGGCGCCGGAAGTCGCGCCTGTCCAGTAAGGACACGTTGAACTTGAAGTAACCAGCCATTCTAACCCTATTTTCTAAATTTAACCCGGGCACAAACGAGTTTGTGGTCCGAGTAACCTAGCCAGTGGAACGTGGGACAATCTAAGAAATCTAGCTCGGCTTCACGAACTAACATTCTATCAAGGTAGCTAGCCACCTTGGTAGAAGGCCAACTATTAGCCCACGTCCACATTCTCCCGCCCTTGTGATCGGCCCGGTATCTATCGACTAGACCGAAGTCCTCGATCAGATCAACCAAGCTACGATCACGTGCCTTCCCTCTAGCTCCCCACCCTCTATCCAACTTGGGGTCCAGGTCGGCTGCTCGGCACACTCTCCTACGTAGATGCCACCATTACTTTACATAGTAATGGAATAGTCCATTATAGCCGAATAGGCGCGGGCGACCCAACAGTTTCACTCTCTTTCCCTCTCATTTCTCTCTCTCTCTCTCTCTCTCATCAGTGTTTTTCTCCTATTATATATTTCCTCTCCTCTTCCTTTCCTAGTAGATTTTTCTCACTCTCTTTCATCACTGATTTCACACTCTCTTATTTCTTTCTCGTTGTCATCATCAACCTCTTTTCGCCCATTATATATATATATATATATATATATATATATATATATATATATATATATTTCTTCTCCTCCTCCTTTGATAATGCTCCTATTCTTTTCTTTGTCTCTTTTATCCTGATTTCACTCTCTCTTATTTCTCACTCTCTTATGATTAATCTTTTTTCGCCTATTATAGATTTCTTTTCCTTTTCCTTCTCTCTGATTGGGAAGGTTGTGAGGACCATGGAACCACCTCTTAATTGCTGTTGTTCCCAGGTCCACCTTGACCCAAAATGGTAGCACCTGTTTAGGGTTCTACTTATAGAAAAATATACATTTTTGAAGGAAAAAATAATCTCAGCAGATCATTTTCGAATGCAAAACTAGAAGACATTTTCAGTTTTCTAAAATCAAACACAATAAAAAAAAAGTTTCATTAAAATCTGACTAAATCAACTTTCACACTATAACCGCACATTAAAAAAATATCTTGGAACCTCACCTTTTTGGCATTAAGTCTATTTTATGTATATATTTCCATAAAGTCTATTTTTATACTTTCATAGTGTTTTGACCCCAGTTTCGGAGTTTATTATTTGCCCATAGCTGGGGCCCTAACAGGTGCTACCACTCAGGATCAGGGCGAATATGGGAACATTAGCAATTAAGAGGTGGTTCCATGCTCCTTACAACCTCCCAATTAGAGGCCTTGCTGCCGAATGCAGTTTACCGTCATGTCCGGACCGCGAATAGATAGAGAGAGAGTGAGAGATAGAAGAAGACAGAGTGAGTAAACATTACAAAAAGAACGAATCTATTAAATAAAGAAAATGCAATCAGAAGGTGAATGACAAAGAAGAAAAGAATGGAGAAATCATACAAGATGTGTCATTTTGAGGCTGTCAATAGACTTATGTATATTGCTCAAAATAAATTGTAATTGACACCATGTGATTCTACTCATCAAATTACGTAAGAATATGCATTAAACACGGAATGCTTAAAAATGCACAAGATGCGTCATTTTGAGGCTGTCAATAGACTTATGTATATTGCTCAAAATAAATTAGAAGATGCGTCATTTTGAGGCTGTCAATAGACTTATGTATATTGCTCAAAAGAAATTAGAAGATGCGTCATTTTGAGGCTGTCAATAGACTTATGTATATTGCTCAAAATAAATTACAAGATGCGTCATTTTGAGGATGTCAATAGACTTATGTATATTGCTCAAAATAAATTGTTATTGACACCATGTGATTCTACTCATCAAATTACGTAAGAATATGCATTAAACACGGAATGCTTAAAAATGCACAAAATGCGTCATTTTGAGGCTGTCAATAGACATGTATATTGCTCAAAATAAATTACAAGATGCGTCATTTTGAGGCTGTCAATAGACTTATGTATATTGCTCAAAAGAAATTGTAATTGACACTATCTGATTCTACTCATCAAGGTACATAGGAAAAATCAATAAACACGGAATGCTTAAAATTTCGGAAGATGCGTCATTTTAAGTCTATCAATAGACTTATGCATATGCTCAAAAGAAAATCAATAGACTGATGTATATTGCTCAAAAGAAATTATAATTGACACTGTGTGATGCTACTCAGCAAGTTACATAAAAATAAGCATTAAACTCGGAATGCTTAAAAATGCACAATATGCGTCATTTTGATGCTGTCAATAAACATATGTATATTGTTCAAAATAAATTACAAGATGCGTCATTTTCAGGATGTCAATAGACTTATGTATATTGCTCAAAATTAAATTGTAATTGACACCATGTTATTCTACTCATCAAATTACATAAGAATAAGCATTAAACTCGGAATGCTTAGAAATGCACAAGATGCGTCATTTTGAGGCTGTCAATAAACTTATGTATATTGCTCAAATTGAATTGTAATTGACACCATGTGATTTTACTCATCAAATTAGATAAGAAAAAGAAAGAAAATATGAGAGAGAGAGAGAGAGAGAGAGAGTTTCTCATACAAAATACCTTATTGATCTCCATTCATCTCTATTACTGACGGCAACGTTATCAATCATCGGATTTAGGAAAAGTATGTGAGCCGGGGTCTGCGGTCGCCGATGGTAAACAATATAGATCATTCATAGTCTGTTTCATTTCGTACAGGAGTTTGATGTTGTCACCCAGCTGCGGTTTTTCAAAATTCTGCGGGATCGACATAACTCTTTATCTCTCAAACCTCTATTGATTTTGATCACTGTGATATCGTACGTTTCGTCTTCTATCGCTACATGAAATTTGACGTAGTAGTGTGCTCCCTACCCCCATGAAAATAGGAAAAACAAACAAGCAACGAAAGAAAAAAAAAGCAATTAAATCAGTCTAAACAGAGAAACTGTTAACACTATAACATACTGATAACGTTACGTCCCTTATAAAAAAAAACATTCGATATTTACTTACCGATCAGCCAACACTATTTCAAAATAAAATTTATGAAATGTTTCTATTTAAAAAAAAATTCTATGAAAAAAAAAATTTCTAGGAAAAAAAAACTCTCATCGCTCTTTTCAATACAAAAGGGAATTGCTTTTTTAAGTTTTTCTCTGAAGTAACATTGAACGACAAAAACAATATGACATCCTCTTCGTCAGTTCTACCACTGATGTACTCACGACCATCGCTGAAAATATGTAACAGTTTCTACATAGCAACGGCAAAAATCAAACAGTGAGTCTAGACTGGCAACTGGGTCCCACCCATTCACAGTCAGGTTAGCCAAATGCACACTACAATTCTACTTCTGCAGCTTCTTCTCTCGCACTTCCCGCCTGTGAAACTCGCTCCCGTATTCTTGCTTTCCTGACGGCTACAACCTCCAGAAATTTAAATACAAAGTCAATACTCATCTACTAACCATTGGACTGTAGCTCTCTCTCCTCCCCTGTATAACCTTCCCTTTCTCTCCACCTATGTATCTGTCATCGCACCTGCTTTCTCGGCTTTCTATTGTTCTTTTCTAACTAGTTTGTACTCCTCACTCTTTTCTAATTAATCTTTTTACATTTATGTAACCCCCTTGCACATCAGTGGCGTTTCTGCCTTGCTCGGGGTGAAATGATTAAAAAAAAAAGATATCTCGAAAGCGTTTGACAGGATTTGGCATGCTGGTCTTCTATGCAAGCTTCAGGGCTACAGTGATACTGGGCGATTGTTTGATTTAATCAAAAAGATCATATCAAATTGTTAAATGAAGATTGTTTTGAACGGGCACGCTTTCAGTCAATTTCACACAAACGCGGGTGTCTCTCAAGGCTTAATTCTAGATTCTACGTTGTTTCTGATCTTCATCAATGATCTGCTTGATGACACTCGTTTCCCAGAAGGTATTTATGTAGATGAGACCACCATTTGCCTCCGTCTCAATAGGAAATCAGCCAATGGTGACAAAATAAACTTGGCTATTCTTGAAAAGGACCTCATATCATTGGCTAACTGGGGCAGGAAATGGCTTGCAAATTTTAATGCCACATTAAAAAAACTACTCTTCTTTAACTACCATAGAGTAATTTTCCTTACCGCCGTCAATACGACTGATGCTAGCCTCCCAGAAAGCAAGACAATGCGCCTCCTTGGCCTCATTTTTCAACCGTTCTGAAGGGAAACTACTACATCGATTCAATAGTTGCATCTACTGATAGAGAAGTTGGGTCACTGTGTCGCTCTAGAAATTTTTTCTAGTAGGAATTCATCTTGCACATTTATAAGTTTACTATTCGTCTGTGCATTGAATACTGTTGCCATAGCTGGTTGGGTGCCCCTGCTATTCATCTAGGGCTTCTTGACAAATTATAATAGAAGATCTGCAATGTAATCGATCCCGACTTTATATCACATGTTCACTCACTTTCTCATTGATATGACGTGATTCTTTCTATCATTCTTACAAATATTTCCATGGCAACTGCTTGGACAAGCTATTTTCCTTGGTGATTTAACACAACAAACTTAGGTGTGCTACTAGTTTGTCATCCGTATAACCAGTATATATATATATATATATATATATATATATATATATATATATATATATATATATATATCAGCATGCGGTATAGATATAGAAGAATTCAAAGGAGTATCCTGTAGATACAGTGGTAGAATAACTCTCTAAGAGAGCTCTAAATATATATGTATATAAATACATATCGAGCAAATCTAAGAAAAATTAAGGGAGACACGTTACTTCATGATAAATCGAAAATGTGGGCCTATTTCCGGCGTACCATCATCAGCTTCCGTTTTTATTGTACAAAAGATTTTACACGAATCGTGTAAAATCTTTTGTACCATAAAAATAATTTCATAATAGATGTGTATTATCGCACACATCTATTCTGTGTGCGATAACATTTTGCTATACAGCGAGAGAGTCATCATTCCGAAAACCTTTCAAAAAAGTATACTTAAGGATTTTCATATCCGGGTACTAATCGAATAAAGAGTCTCATGGGCAGCTTTGTGTACTGGCCGAGTATGGACTAGGACATTACTCATATGGTAAAAGCATGCAAAGGTTGTACCTTGGCAGCTAAGGCACTATCCATTATCCACAAATCCTGGCCAAAATCTGAACAAACGTGATCCAGAATACACATAGATTTTGCGGGACCACTGCAAAATCTTTATTATTTGATAGTGGTGGATAGCTTCTCTAAGTGGCCAGAGATTCTAAGATGTAGGAAACTCACCACAGCAGTAGTCATAAATTTCCTGCACGTTGTTTGTGAGGTTCGGGGTTGTTGACTGTCGCGTCAGTTTTAATGACACTCAGTTTACTTCGACTGATTTCAAAGATTTCTGCGAAACGTTTCAGATCAAACACTTCATAACACCACAATATCATCCCAGATCTAACGGACAAGCGGAGAGATTTGGGGATACATTGAAAAGGGCTTTAAAAAGGCATACGGCTCACCGACTGATATGGCTCGACAACGTTTTCAACAACTGTATAGGATCACTCTGAATCCTAACACGTCATCAGCTCGATCTCCGGCGGACGCCATGTTTGGTCGAAAAATAAGGTCGGTCTTCGACAAACTGTTGCCGGGATAAACTAAGCAAAGTAAAACCTCTACGTTACCAAACAAACCTTATAATCCTGGAGATAAGGGTTATTTCAAAGGCTATAAAAATAATGTTTCTTTTTGAGAACTGGGAGAAATTAAGGAAAGGATCGGCAACATGATCTACATAATCCAGGGAGCCAAATTTATACATAAGAGGCACCTAAATCAGATACGTCTGACTGAGGACCAAAATGATATGCCTCAAGAAAATGTAGAGGCCATAGAAACCGTCTATGACACTTTTGATAACGAACCCACTTAAACTACTCCAGAGCCACGTCGATCTGGAAGGAAAAGGAAATTTATAGATCCGCTCATGGTTAATCCTAAACGAAAGAGATACTGATACTTCTTCGGAGTAACAGCTTAATAAGTGGGGTGTTGTGTCGGACCTACCCATTAACATAGTAATGGATTAACCCGACCTGCACATATATACCATGTGACTAGTAGTCATTGAGGAAGCACCAGTCTGGTACGAGTCAGACAATCGTACAGTGACTTTGTGATATCCAACACCGCTTGCTCGTCAGCTAGACGAACAAGCTGGTATCTTGTATCTTTACCGTATTTCGTAATACAAACTGTTTACATTAATCCCATGTTCTTGTTTTCATTTGTGACCCCTTAATACACGGTCACAACAGTTATATATTTAAGTTACATTACACACACATATAATACACACACACGCACACACACACACACACACACACACACACACACACACATATATATATATATATATATATATATAATCCTTGATTAACAAAAATAAATGCAGTTCCATATATTGTTTTCTTCTTTGATTAATTTAAGCCTCTCAACCCGCCCCTTTGCCGAATGCGTAAGACGAATAGAAGGCGGGCGACAAACAGTGAAACATCAATGATTGAACGAGAATTATCGTTACGCCCTTTTCTCATGAAATCAATTCCTCGGCGAAAATCAAATATAATTCACAAACTTCTTCTTTATCTTCCTTTCTTAGTAGATTAGGGTTTTCTTCTTCTTCTTCTTCTTCTTCTTCTTCTTCTTCTTCTTCTTCTTCTTCTTCTTCTTCTTCTTCTGTGAAGTCTTTACGCTGTGCGTCCGTTTCGTCTGGGTCGAGGATAGCTTTGTAGTTTATTGCTTCTATACGTCTTGCTAGTCTTGTTTGCTCTCTAATGACGTCTCGTCTTAAAGTACTGTATCGTGTTGTTTTTGTCCGTCTGTGCATTTATTTCCCTTATGCTTGCGACAAAATCCTTTATTATGCAAATACAGGACAAAATTCATATACCGGAAGTTTACTAAAAAAAGAAAATTAATTCACCGGAAGTTTACACGAAAGAAGGAAGGAAAATAAGGTAAATTAAGAAAGAATAAGAGGAGGTGGAGTGTTAAAAGAGAGAGTGGATTTTATATATATATATATATATATGTGTGTGTTACGGAAAATCCGGTAGATTGACGAAATGTTTTTAACAGCCGAATTGAAATTATTTGTTTGAACATCATTTTTAATCGATACTGGTATTTGAGTAGATATTCTGTAATTAATCAAACAGTATATTTATATATTTATTTCTACCGGTCTGATTATTTGCAATAAATTTTTGTACGAAAATGTGGGTCATTCTGCAGAATTCGTTGTGTATTTCTTTGCATAAGTAGATAGATAGATAGATAGATAGATAGATAGATAGATAGATAGAGTTAGAGATAGATAGATAGATAGAGTTAGAGAGAGAGATAGAATTAGATAGATAGATAGATAGATAGATAGAGAGAGATAGATAGATAGATGGATAGATAGATAGATAGAGTTAGATAGATAGATAGATAGATAGATAGATAGATAGATAATTCTCAATATTTGTTTTTGATAACTCTCCATTTCTCTCGAGTTGATTACCTATATTAATTAGATAAAATCATTTGGATTATCTCCTCCGTCAGTCTTGATAGGTTGACACTCTCATTCATATATGTATATATATATATATATATATATATGTGTGTGTGTGTGTGTGTGTGTGTGTGTGTGTGTGTGTGTGTGTGTTTAGGTAGGAAATTTTCTTTTAGACATGTCAAATTAAATAACTGTCAACGTTACAGCTCATTTTTGACATTTTTCAATTATAATACACGATTGATTATCCTTAAGTATGAACGGATTTTATTAAAAATAAGCAGATACAATGTTTGCGATATATATATATATATATATATATATATATATATATATATATATATATATATATATAGTGTATTGAGGCAGCAAGGAACCTGCAGATATTGGAGGCCATGTACATCAAATATAAACAATTAACACTCAATAAATCACATTTAAATCCGGACATAACACATTACATTGCATTTGACTATATGGTTTTTTTGTCATTTCGCGCTATCACGCGGTGTGTCGTCATAGAACCGCATTGCAAATTTGCGAACTGCGTTTGTTATTTTTGGTAACTATTGCCGTTGCCTAGCGGAGTTTTATGTAAACACAAAATAAAATCGTCGGTGATGGTGGATGTTATTGTATTTCATTCTAAATAACCTCTCTGAAGATGGCTCATGTGAGCCGAAAGCTTAGAAGCAAATTAATAAAAAAATTATCCAAATGTTGGAGAATTTTTGTCTTTATTTTCACCTGAAATTAAAGCCAAAATACGACGTTTAGAACGGCTCATGATGAAACATAATAGACATTCATTGTCTCTTATTTTTAACAGCATGTTTAGAAAATATACATATATATTAGTCATCCACATACAAGCACGTTTGGCTGTATCACAACTCATCAGTGTGGTTAGACATATCTACTTGCTTCTGGCCAGGATCGAAACTCGACCGATTTAGTGTCAGTCGGAGTCTCCCTAAGCCATCGGCGCATGAGGTCAGAGAAGGGAAATTTTAACGTCTTGTATGTAAGCGGTGTATACAGACGCCAGTCACCGAGAGAACTCAATTCATTTCTGAAGAGTCACGCATTATAGCTGAAGTGGAAACTGTTTTTAAAATTTTCTTCTCCAGAGAGCTCAATCATAATGAGAGCATAATATATTAGTCATCCACATACAAGCCCGTTTCGCTGTATCACAGCTCATCAGTGTGGCTAGACATATCCACTTGCTTCTGGCCGGGATCGAAACTCGACCGATTATAGTAGCTACTCTGGCATGTACGCATCGCTCATTCAGTGAAATGAATTAGAGCGCTCTAGCTATTGGATGCGGATAATGATATGCGCTAAAAAGACTGCCTACTTCCACCGAACGCCCATAGCCCAGGGGCAGAGTCGCCGACTCACGACATTTCGGTCGGTGTTCAATCCTGGGTAAAAAAGCAATCGGAGTCTAACCGTGCTGATGAGCTGTGATACGGCGAAACAGATCTGTCTGCAGATGACAATATATATATATATATATATATATATATTTCCCAATGTTTGGATTATTATTTTTTTATGTTATAATGTAAGATATTCAATACTATGTATATTAATATGTATGTTGCGGTTATTTTAAATAGCATATCGACATAAATAATTTTGGTGTCAGTTTTGACAGCACGGGCCCACTTGGATTAATAACGAATATATAAATAATTAAAAAAAGAAACGTAGATTAAGTATATTGACAAATAAGCATTATCTCTGCTCCTGCATATTCATCACCCAATAAAGTACACTTTTTGCATATTCATCACCCAATAAAATACACTTTTTGCATATTCATCACAAAATAAAGTACACTTTTTGCATATTCATCACCCATTTTCCATATTCATCACTCAATAAAGTACATTTTTGCATATTCATCACCCAATAAAGTACACTTTTTCCATATTCATCACTCAATAAAGTAAACTTTTTGTATATTCATCACCCATTAAAGTACACTTTTTGCATATTCATCACCCAATAAAATACACTTTTTGCATATTCATCACCCAATAAAATACACTTTTTTGCATATTCATCACCCAATAAAATACACTTTTTGCATATTCATCACAAAATAAAGTACACTTTTTGCATATTCATCACCCAATAAAGTACACTTTTTGCATATTCATCACCCAATAAAGTACACTTTTTCCATATTCATCACTCAATAAAGTACACTTTTTGCATATTCATCACCCATTAAAGTACACTTTTTGCATATTCATAACCCAATAAAATACACTTTTTGCATATTCATCACCCAATAAAATACACTTCTTTGCATATTCATCACCCAATAAAATACACTTTTTGCATATTCATCACTCAATAAAATACACTTTTTGCATATTCATCACCCAATAAAATACACTTTTTGCATATTCATCACCCAATAAAATACACTTTTTGCATATTCATCACCCAATAAAATACACTTTTTGCATATTCATCACCCAATAAAATACACTTTTTGCATATTCATCACTCAATAAAATACACTTTTTGCATATTCATCACCCAATAAAATACACATTTTGCATATTCATCACACAATAAAATACACTTTTTGCATATTCATCACCCAATAAAATACACTTTTTGCATAATCATCACCCAATAAAATACACTTTTTGCATATTCATCACTCAATAAAATACACTTTTTGCATATTCATCACCCAATAAAGTACACTTTTTGCATATTCATCACGCAATAAAATACACTTTTTGCATATTCATCACCCAATAAAATACACTTTTTGCATATTCATCACCCAATAAAATACACGTTTTGCATATTCATCACCCAATAAAATACACTTTTTGCATATTCATCACCCAATAAAATACACGTTTTGCATATTCATCACCCAATAAAAGACACTTTTTGCATATTCATCACCCAATAAAATACACTTTTTGCATATTCATCACCCAATAAAATACACTTTTTGCATATTCATCACTCAATAAAATACACTTTTTGCATATTCATCACTCAATAAAATACACTTTTTGCATATTCATCACCCAATAAAATACACTTTTTGCATATTCATCACCCAATAAAATACACTTTTTGCATATTCATCACTCAATAAAATACACTTTTTGCATATTCATCACCCAATAAAATACACTTTTTGCATATTCATCGCCCAATAAAATACACATTTTGCATATTCATCACACAATAAAATACACTTTTTGCATATTCATCACCCAATAAAATACACTTTTTGCATATTCATCACTCAATAAAATACACTTTTGCATATTCATCACCCAATAAAATACACTTTTTGCATATTCATCACCCAATAAAATACACTTTTTGCATATTCATCACCCAATAAAATACACTATTTGCATATTCATCACTCAATAAAATACACTTTTTGCATATTCATCACCCAATAAAATACACTTTTTGCATATTCATCACCCAATAAAATACACTTTTTGCATATTCATCACCCAATAAAATACACTTTTTGCATATTCATCACCCAATAAAATACACTTTTTGCATATTCATCACTCAATAAAATACACTTTTTGCATATTCATCACCCAATAAAATACACTTTTTGCATATTCATCACTCAATAAAATACACTTTTTGCATAATCATCACCCAATAAAATACACTTTTTGCATATTCATCACCCAATAAAATACACTTTTTGCATATTCATCACTCAATAAAATACACTTTTTGCATATTCATCACCCAATAAAGTACACTTTTTGCATATTCATCACCCAATAAAATACACTTTTTGCATATTCATCACCAAATAAAATACACTTTTTGCATATTCATCACCCAATAAAATACACGTTTTGCATATTCATCACCCAATAAAATACACTTTTTGCATATTCATCACCCAATAAAATACACGTTTTGCATATTCATCACCCAATAAAATACACTTTTTGCATATTCATCACCCAATAAAATACACTTTTTGCATATTCATCACCCAATAAAATACACTTTTTGCATATTCATCACCCAATAAAATACACTTTTTGCATATTCATCACTCAATAAAATACACTTTTTGCATATTCATCACTCAATAAAATACACTTTTTGCATATTCATCACCCAATAAAATACACATTTTGCATATTCATCACACAATAAAATACACTTTTTGCATATTCATCATCCAATAAAATACACTTTTTGCATAATCATCATCCAATAAAATACACTTTTTGCATAATCATCACCCAATAAAATACACTTTTTGCATATTCATCACTCAATAAAATACACTTTTTGCATATTCATCACCCAATAAAGTACACTTTTTGCATATTCATCACCCAATAAAATACACTTTTTGCATATTCATCACCCAATAAAATACACTTTTTGCATATTCATCACCCAATAAAATACACGTTTTGCATATTCACCACCCAATAAAATACACTTTTTGCATATTCATCACCCAATAAAATACACGTTTTGCATATTCATCACCCAATAAAATACACTTTTTGCATATTCATCACCCAATAAAATACACTTTTTGCATATTCATCACCCAATAAAATACACTTTTTGCATATTCATCACCCAATAAAATACACTTTTTGCATATTCATCACTCAATAAAATACACTTTTTGCATATACATCACTCAATAAAATACACTTTTTGCATATTCATCACCCAATAAAATACACTTTTTGCATATTCATCACCCAATAAAATACACTTTTTGCATATTCATCACTCAATAAAATACACTTTTTGCATATTCATCACCCAATAAAATACACTTTTTGCATATTCATCACCCAATAAAATACACTTTTTGCATATTCATCACACAATAAAATACACTTTTTGCATATTCATCACCCAATAAAATACACTTTTTGCATATTCATCACCCAATAAAATACACTTTTTGCATATTCATCACTCAATAAAATACACTTTTTGCATGTTCATCACCCAATAAAGTACACTTTTTGCATATTCATCACCCAATAAAGTACACTTTTTGCATATTCATCACCCAATAAAATACAATTTTTGCATATTCATCACTCAATAAAATACACTTTTTGCATATTCATCACCCAATACAATACACTTTTTGCATATTCATCACTCAATAAAATACACTTTTTGCATATTCATCACCCAATAAAATACACTTTTTGCATATTCATCACTCAATAAAATACACTTTTTGCATATTCATCACCCAATAAAATACACTTTTTGCATATTCATCACCCAATAAAATACACTTTTTGCATATTCATCACTCAATAAAAAACACTTTTTGCATATTCATCACCCAATAAAGTACACTTTTTGCATATTCATCACCCAATAAAATACACTTTTTGTATATTCATCACTCAATAAAATACACTTTTTGCATATTCATCACCCAATAAAGTACACTTTTTGCATATTCATCACCCAATAAAATACACTTTTTGCATATTCATCACCCAATAAAATACACTTTTTGCATATTCATCACCCAATAAAATACACTTTTGCATATTCATCACTCAATAAAATACACTTTTTGCATATTCATCACCCAATTTAGTACACTTTTTGCATATTCATCACCCAATAAAATACACTTTTTGCATATTCATCACCCAATTAAGTACACTTTTTGCATATTCATCACACAATAAAATACACTTTTTGCATATTCATCACCCAATAAAATACACTTTTTGCAAATTCATCACCCAATAAAATACACTTTTTGCATATTCATCACCCAATAAAATACACTTTTTGCATATTCATCCCCCAATAAAATACACTTTTTGCATATTCATCACTCAATAAAATACACTTTTTGCATATTCATCACCCAATAAAGTACACTTTTTGCATATTCATCACCCAATAAAGTACACTTTTTGCATATTCATCACCCAATAAAATACAATTTTTGCATATTCATCACTCAATAAAATACACTTTTTGCATATTCATCACTCAATAAAATACACTTTTTGCATATTCATCACCCAATAAAATACACTTTTTGCATATTCATCACCCAATGAAATACACTTTTTGCATATTCATCACTCAATAAAATACACTTTTTGCATATTCATCACCCAATAAAATACACTTTTTGCATATTCATCACCCAATAAAATACACTTTTTGCATATTCATCACCCAATAAAATACACTTTTTGCATATTCATCACCCAATAAAATACACTTTTTGCATATTCATCACCCAATAAAATACACTTTTTGCATATTCATCACCCAATAAAATACACTTTTTGCATATTCATCACCCAATAAAATACACTTTTTGCATATTCATCACCCAATAAAATACACTTTTTGCATATTCATCACCCAATAATGTACACTTTTTGCATATTCATCACCCAATAAAATACACTTTTTGCATATTCATCACTCAATAAAATACACTTTTTACATATTCATCACCCAATAAAGTACACTTTTTGCATATTCATCACCCAATAAAGTACACTTTTTGCATATTCATCACCCAATAAAATACACTTTTTGCATATTCATCACTCAATAAAATACACATTTTGCATATTCATCACCCAATAAAGTACACTTTTTGCATATTCATCACCCAATAAAATACACTTTTTGCATATTCATCACCCAATAAAATACACTTTTTGCATATTCATCACCCAATAAAATACACGTTTTGCATATTCATCACCCAATAAAATACACTTTTTGCATATTCATCACCCAATAAAATACACTTTTTGCATATTCATCACCCAATAAAATACACTTTTTGCATATTCATCACCCAATAAAATACACTTTTTGCATATTCATCACTCAATAAAATACACTTTTTGCATATTCATCACCCAATAAAGTACACTTTTTGCATATTCATCACCCAATAAAATACACTTTTTGCATATTCATCACTCAATAAAATACACTTTTTGCATATTCATCACCCAATAAAGTACACTTTTTGCATATTCATCACCCAATAAAGTACACTTTTTGCATATTCATCACCCAATAAAATACACTTTTTGCATATTCATGACCCAATAAAGTACACTTTTTGCATATTCATCACCCAATAAAATACACTTTTGCATATTCATCACCCAATAAAATACACTTTTTGCATATTCATCACCCAATAAAATACTTTTTTTGCATATTCATCACTCAATAAAATACACTTTTGCATATTCATCACCCAATAAAATACACTTTTTGCATATTCATCACCTAATAAAATACACTTTTTGCATATTCATCACCCAATAAAATACACTTTTTGCATATTCATCACCCAATAAAATACACTTTTTGCATATTCATCACCCAATAAAATACACTTTTTGCATATTCATCACCCAATAATGTACACTTTTTGCATATTCATCACCCAATAAAATACACTTTTTGCATATTCATCACTCAATAAAATACACTTTTTGCATATTCATCACCCAATAAAGTACACTTTTTGCATATTCATCACCCAATAAAGTACACTTTTTGCATATTCATCACCCAATAAAATACACTTTTTGCATATTCATCACTCAATAAAATACACTTTTTGCATATTCATCACCCAATAAAATACACTTTTTGCATATTCATCACCCAATAAAATACACTTTTTGCAGATTCATCACTCAATAAAATACACTTTTTGCATATTCATCACCCAATAAAATACACTTTTTGCATATTCATCACCCAATAAAATACACTTTTTGCATATTCATCACTCAATAAAATACACTTTTTGCATATTCATCACCCAATAAAGTACACTTTTTGCATATTCATCACCCAATAAAGTACACTTTTTGCATATTCATCACCCAATAAAATACACTTTTTGCATATTCATCACTCAACAAATTACACTTTTTGCATATTCATCACCCAATAAAATACACTTTTTGCATATTCATCACCCAATAAAATACACTTTTTGCATATTCATCACCCAATAAAGTACACTTTTTGCATATTCATCACCCAATAAAATACACTTTTTGCATATTCATCACTCAATAAAATACACTTTTTGCATATTCATCACCCAATAAAGTACACTTTTTGCATATTCATCACCCAATAAAGTACACTTTTTGCATATTCATCACCCAATAAAATACACTTTTTGCATATTCATCACCCAATAAAGTACACTTTTTGCATATTCATCACCCAATAAAATACACTTTTGCATATTCATCACCCAATAAAATACACTTTTTGCATATTCATCACCCAATAAAATACTTTTTTTGCATATTCATCACTCAATAAAATACACTTTTGCATATTCATCACCCAATAAAATACACTTTTTGCATATTCATCACCCAATAAAATACACTTTTGCATATTCATCACCCAATAAAATACACTTTTTGCATATTCATCACCCAATAAAATACACTTTTTGCACATTCATCACCCAATAAAATACACTTTTTGCATATTCATCACCCAATAAAATACACTTTTTGCATATTCATCACTCAATAAAATACACTTTTTGCATATTCATCACCCAATAAAGTACACTTTTTGCATATTCATCACCCAATAAAGTACACTTTTTGCATATTCATCACCCAATAAAATACACTTTTTGCATATTCATCACCCAATAAAATACTTTTTTTGCATATTCATCACCCAATAAAATACACTTTTGCATATTCATCACCCAATAAAATACACTTTTTGCATATTCATCACCCAATAAAATACACTTTTTGCACATTCATCACCCAATAAAATACACTTTTTGCATATTCATCACCCAATAAAATACACTTTTGCATATTCATCACCCAATAATGTACTCCTTTTGCATATTCATCACCCAATAAAATACACTTTTTGCATATTCATCACTCAATAAAATACACTTTTTGCATATTCATCACCCAATAAAGTACACTTTTTGCATATTCATCACCCAATAAAGTACACTTTTTGCATATTCATCACCCAATAAAATACACTTTTTGCATATTCATCACCCAATAAAATACACTTTTTGCATATTCATCACCCAATAAAATACGCTTTTTGCATATTCATCACCCAATAAAATACACTTTTTGCAGATTCATCACTCAATAAAATACACTTTTTGCATATTCATCACCCAATAAAATACACTTTTTGCATATTCATCACCCAATAAAATACACTTTTTGCATATTCATCACTCAATAAAATACACTTTTTGCATATTCATCACCCAATAAAGTACACTTTTTGCATATTCATCACCCAATAAAGTACACTTTTTGCATATTCATCACCCAATAAAATACACTTTTTGCATATTCATCACTCAACAAATTACACTTTTTGCATATTCATCACCCAATAAAATACACTTTTTGCATATTCATCACCCAATAAAATACACTTTTTGCATATTCATCACTCAATAAAATACACTTTTTGCATATTCATCACCCAATAAAATACACTTTTTGCATATTCATCACCCAATAAAATACACTTTTTGCATATTCATCACTCAATAAAATACACTTTTTGCATATTCATCACCCAATAAAATACACTTTTTGCATATTCATCACCCAATAAAATACACTTTTTGCATATTCATCACTCAATAAAATACACTTTTTGCATATTCATCACCCAATAAAATACACTTTTTGCATATTCATCACTCAATAAAATACACTTTTTGCATATTCATCACTCAATAAAATACACTTTTTGCATATTCATCACCCAATAAAATACACTTTTTGCATATTCATCACCCAATAAAATACACTTTTTGCATATTCATCACCCAATAAAATACACTTTTTGCATATTCATCACCCAATAAAATACACTTTTTGCATATTCATCACCCAATAAAGTACACTTTTTGCATATTCATCACCCAATAAAATACACTTTTTGCATATTCATCACCGAATAAAATACACTTTTTTCATATTCATCACCCAATAAAATACACTTTTTGCATATTCATCACCTAATAAAGTACACTTTTTGCATATTCATCACCCAATAAAATACACTTTTTGCATATTCATCACCCAATAAAATACACTTTTTGCATGTTCATCACCCAATAAAATACACTTTTTGCATATTCATCACTCAATAAAATACACTTTTTGCATATTCATCACCCAATAAAATACACTTTTTGCATATTCATCACTCAATAAAATACACTTTTTGCATATTCATCACCCAATAAAATACACTTTTTGCATATTCATCACCCAATAAAATACACTTTTTGCATATTCATCACCCAATAAAATACACTTTTTGCATATTCATCACCCAATAAAATACACTTTTTGCATATTCATCACCCAATAAAATACACTTTTTGCATATTCATCACCCAATAAAGTACACTTTTGCATATTCATCACCCAATAAAATACACTTTTTGCATATTCATCGCTCAATAAAATACACTTTTTGCATATTCATCACCCAATAAAGTACACTTTTTGCATATTCATCACCCAATAAAGTACACTTTTTGCATATTCATCACCCAATAAAATACACTTTTTGCATATTCATCACCCAATAAAGTACACTTTTTGCATATTCATCACCCAATAAAATACACTTTTTGCATATTCATCACCCAATAAAATACACTTTTTGCATATTCATCACCCAATAAGGTACACTTTTTGCATATTCATCACCCAATAAAATACACTTTTTGCATATTCATCACTCAATAAAATACACTTTTTGCATATTCATCACCCAATAAAGTACACTTTTTGCATATTCATCACTCAATAAAATACACTTTTTGCATATTCATCACTCAATAAAATACACTTTTTGCATATTCATCACCCAATAAAGTACACTTTTTGCATATTCATCACCCAATAAAGTACACTTTTTACATATTCATCACCCAATAAAGTACACTTTTTGCATATTACAAATGTTTTCATCAAGAGACAAATGACTTGTCCATGTGCCTACGTTCGAGTGTCGTATGAATATATCCCGACTAAAACACTCTCACGGAATGAGATTTATTTTTCCATAGAGTTCCCCTTGCCGTCTACGCATTTCTTCCATCGGTGTTAGACTGATTGGATCGCATTGTCGTCGAGGATTTCATATTGTTGCTAATAGAAAATGTAATCAAGGGTAGGCATGACGTCATCATTTATGTGATACCGGTTTATTAAAAAGTGTATAAGTCGTTTGAAGTTTCATCTATTTAACCATGTCAATAACTATCTCAGTTAATATCTCTCTGTCTGTCTGTCTGTCTATCTATCTATCTATCTATCTATCTATCTATCTATCTATCTATCCATCTAAGTCTGTTCATATCTATCTATCTATCTATCTATCTATCTATCTATCTCAGTCAGTTCATTATGTATGTATGTATGTATGTATGTATGTATTTGTGGGGAAGTGGATATCGGCTCGGTAGCGAGAAATCGAGTAAGTTGAATTCCTTGCATTCACTTACGCGCACATACCCTTGGGAAAGGTATTAATCCGTCTCTTCCCTCCAGTTATGGGTTAAATATTAGGACAGATTGGGTTCTATAGCCTTGGTTGGCAAATAGTCTACCGCATATTGTAATGGCAACCTACTGTTGGATAATCGCCTACCCAATCAGTCATGTCTCTTTCGAGACATGATCGCCCAAGCGTGTATCACGGATGGCACTTAACTGAGTAATCTCTCTCTCTCTCTTTCTCTCTCTCTCTCTCTCTCTCTCTATCTATCTATCTATCTATCTATCTATCTGTCTATTTCAGTCACATCTTTCATAATCTATCTATCTATCTATCTATCTATCTATCTATCTATCTATCTATCTATCTATCTCAGTCTGTTCATATCTATCTATGTATCTATCTATCTATCTATCTCGGTCTGCTCATATCTATCTATCTATCTATCTATCTATCTATCTATCTATCTATCTATCTATCTATCTCAGTCTGTTCATTATCTATCTATCTATCTATCTATCTATCTATCTATCTATCTATCTATCTCGGTCTGTTCATTATCTATCTATCTATCTATCTATCTATCTATCTATCTATCTATCTATCTATCTATGTTTGTTCATTATCTATCTATCTATCTATCTATCTATCTATCTATCTATCTTCTTTGTTTAATCGAAAATATATTTTTGTCGAAAACGCGTCTTCCTCCATTAATGCCCTCGTTAGGTGAATATGAAATAATATCTTTAGAGTTGAAAAGAAGGAGACCTGGTCTAACGCCAGGCGAAGATTTCATTTTTCATTTTTTTATATTTTGTAACTGCAACGACTCCAAGGAGATTTTTTAAAAAATTATTTGCTGAAACTCTTTCCGAAATATGTTTTAAAATCCCAAATTGTTTTTTTGGCGTTTCACCGAACACAATGCATGCCTTTCATTAAAAGAGATCAGAAAAAAATTTTTTTCTAATTAAATAATGATCAAAAGTAATATGTGACCCCTTTTAAACTTAGGTTTTCTGAAACTCTTTTATCTGCTTTTTTATTTCATTTATTTTTTTTTAATTCTTTCTTTACTTCTGACATCTCCATTTAATTACGATCGACCGTGTCGTGATATTTTTTTTTTTTGTTTGTTTAATTCATAATCATTCACATTTCTTTAAAGGAGTTCCTGTCAACGAAACTCATTTGATTAACCAGCATTTCACTCGTTTCGTTTTTCCTTCTTCATTTAACAGACGTGCGTCAGTTTTGACATACCTCTTCAGTAAATTTCCGTAACCTTCAGCCAAATTCTTGTACGGGGTACACGTTCAGATATTTAGTTGTTCGTTCAAGATTTATCTTTTTATATTTCATCAGATGTTCGTGTGTTCATTTCGTATGGCGACCCGTCAAAATCCGCCACCCAGTTCCGGGCTTACGGCCACATCACGTTCAAAAACCTTTTCACGTATGATATCCGAAGTCAAGCATCATCGTGCCTGGTCATGCCTAGATGGGGGACTGCTTCGGAATAACAGGCGTTGTAAGTTTAGAAGTACAGCTGGTATTGCGAGCTTACGGTCGCATCACGTTGAAACATCAGTTCTCGTACGATGATTGAAGTTAAGCAACGTTTAGCCAGGTCAGTACGTAGATGGACGACCGCTTAGGAATACCAGATGCTCTAAGCTTGATTGTACATATGGCATTATGGACTTACTGCCATTCCATGTTCAAACATCAGTTCTCGTAGGATTATTGAAGTTAAGCAACATTAAGCCAGGTCAGTACGTAGATGGGTGACCGCTTAAAAATACCAGATGCTCTAAGCTTGGATGTACAGATGTAATTATGGGCTTACTGCTATGCCATATCGAAACATCAATTCTCGTACGATCATCTAAAGTAAGCAACGTCGATCCTGGTCAGTAGGTAGATGGGTGACCGCTTAGGAATACCAGATGCTCTAAGCTTGGATGTACAGATGTAATTATGGGCTTACTGCTATGCCATATCGAAACATCAATTCTCGTACGATCATCTAAAGTAAGCAACGTCGATCCTGGTCAGTAGGTAGATGGGTGACCGCTTAGGAATACCAGATGCTCTAAGCTTGGATGTACAGATGTAATTATGGGCTTACTGCTATGCCATATCCAAACATCAATTCTCGTACGATCATCTAAAGTAAGCAACGTCGATCCTGGTCAGTAGGTAGATGGGTGACCGCTTAGGAATACCAGATGCTCTAAGCTTGATTGTAGAGATGGCATTTTGGGTTTATTGCAATTCCATGTTCAAACATCAGTTTTGAAGTTAAGCAACGTTAAGCCAGGTCAGTACGTAGATGGACGACCGCTTAGGAATACCAGATGCTCTAAGCTTGATTGTACATATGGCATTATGGACTTACTGCCATTCCATGTTCAAACATCAGTTCTCGTAGGATTATTGAAGTTAAGCAACATTAAGCCAGGTCAGTACGTAGATGGGTGACCGCTTAAAAATACCAGATGCTCTAAGCTTGGATGTACAGATGTAATTATGGGCTTACTGCTATGCCATATCGAAACATCAATTCTCGTACGATCATCTAAAGTAAGCAACGTCGATCCTGGTCAGTAGGTAGATGGGTGACCGCTTAGGAATACCAGATGCTCTAAGCTTGGATGTACAGATGTAATTATGGGCTTACTGCTATGCCATATCGAAACATCAATTCTCGTACGATCATCTAAAGTAAGCAACGTCGATCCTGGTCAGTAGGTAGATGGGTGACCGCTTAGGAATACCAGATGCTCTAAGCTTGGATGTACAGATGTAATTATGGGCTTACTGCTATGCCATATCCAAACATCAATTCTCGTACGATCATCTAAAGTAAGCAACGTCGATCCTGGTCAGTAGGTAGATGGGTGACCGCTTAGGAATACCAGATGCTCTAAGCTTGATTGTAGAGATGGCATTTTGGTTTATTGCAATTCCATGTTCAAACATCAGTTTTGAAGTTAAGCAACGTCGAGCTTGGTCAGTACGTAGATGGGTGACCGTTTAGGAATACCAGGTGCTCTAAGCTTGGATATACAGATGGCATTATGGGCTTACTGCCATTCCATGTTCAAACATCAGTTCTTGTACGATTATCGAAGTTAAGCAACGTCGAGCTTGGTCAGTACGTAGATGGGTGACCGTTTAGGAATACCAGGTGCTCTAAGCTTGGATATACAGATGGCATTATGGGCTTACTGCCATTCCATGTTCAAACATCAGTTCTCGTACGATTATCGAAGTTAAGCAACGTCGAGCCTGGTCAGTACATAGATGAGTGACCACTTAGGAATACCAGATGTTGCAAGCAATTTAAAAAAAATTTTTTTAACGGGGTTAAATATTTAATACTTTCCTTCTGTTTCATTTTCTTTTTCCTTTATATAACTTTCCCTTCCTTTCTCCAACAGAATCTGGCATTCGTCAACATAGCTACCGATTATTTTTCTCCTGTTTTTTGTTTTTAAGTCTTACTTCTCGTTTAACTCTTCTCTTCTCCTGTCTACCCCATTTCTCTTTTCTTTCCCTTCCTTTTCCCCACCTGTGACACGGTTTAATTTTTGATTTTTTTTTATTCTTTAATACAAACGTAATCTAAAAGTCTTCTAATATCGAGACTTGAATCTCTTTCTCCTCACCTTGGTATCTAAACTGGGCGACAAATTTGACAAGTTTTTTCTTTTTAAAATAACCATTTTTTATGTAAACTTCCTATGTATGGATATGTTTTTAGTTTCTTTCCGGTATGTGAATTTTTGTACAATATTTAAAATAAAAATATTTTGGTTTTGGACGTTGCTGAAGAAGCAAGATTGTTTTCTCTGAAATAGCTATACAACGTATGTGGAATTCGGAATTTTATTTAATATAATATACATATTTGGCTCTGTAGATAGATAATACTATTTACATCCATTTACCTCTACCTGTATCATTTTTAATGTTAATTAAATTAATAGGATCTTGTTTTCTTTTTAATTTTACAGACATACTTTTCCTTTATTGGATTTAATATATTGTCTAACCTTGAAATCTTGAATAATAAAAAACCATATGATAAGGCCCTCCAGAACAGCGGATATAAAGAGAAATTAACCTATTTAACATCCACTAGGAATCCGGAACCGTTAAAGGCCGTAAGTAAACATAGGAAAAGGAAAATTATATGGTTTTACCCTACGTTCTCTAAACTATCAACTATTAACACTGGGAAGATCTTCCTTAAATTAATAAGTAAACATTTTCATGGAGATAACCCCTTCCCCCGAGTAAGATGTTTAGAAGGAAAACTATCAGGATTAGTTACTCGTGTACCAAAAACATGTATAACATTATGAGCTCTTACAATAATCAAAGTGTAAATATCTAATGTAGAAAAAAGAATGATGCCCGCTGTAACTGTAGATCTAGAAATAACGGTACGGTTGGGTGTAAGTGTAAATCCGAGAATGTGATCTATCAAAGCCGCCATCTACCCCAAGGAAAATAAAAAGGGGTGTAACGTTTATATCGGAATTTTGGCGGGAAGTTGGAAGCAACGGCTTTATACCCACAGACACTCCTTCACCAACCCTAGTTTAAGATACCAAACAGCCCTTTCTAGAAAATACTGGGAATTAAAAGAAAGTAACTTAGATCCCCAGATAAAATGGGAACTCACAGGCAAGACTAGTACCTCAAATAGCTTAAGAGATAGGCGCAATCTATATTTGACAGAAAAAATTAAAATTTTAAAATTTCAAGGCAAAAATATTCTCCTTAACAAATGAAGGGAGATCATGAATGCGTGTCGCCATAGAAATGAGTATAAATTACAATAATTATCCTATTCCCCCAATTAGTCTTGACAAAAAATTAAATTTTGTAAATTTCAAGATACTCCTTAACAAACGAAGGGAGATCGAAGGGAGTATGTGTTGCCATAGAAATAAATATAAATTACAATAATTATCCTATTCCCCCAATTAGTCTTGACAAAAAATTAAATTTTGTAAATTTCAAGATACTCCTTAACAAACGAAGGGAGATCGAAGGGAGTATGTGTTGCCATAGAAATAAATATAAATTACAATAATTATCCTATTCCCCTAATTAGTCTTGACAAAAAATTAAATTTTGTAAATTTCAAGATACTCCTTAACAAACGAAGGGAGATCGAAGGGAGTATGTGTCGCCATAGAAATGAGTATAAATTACAATAATTATCCTATTCCCCCAATTAGTCTTGACAAAAAATTAAATTTTGTAAATTTCAAGATACTCCTTAACAAACGAAGGGAGATCGAAGGGAGTATGTGTCGCCATAGAAATAAATATAAATTACAATAATTATCCTATTCCCCTAATTAGTCTTGACAAAAAATTAAATTTTGTAAATTTCAAGATACTCCTTAACAAACGAAGGGAGATCGAAGGGAGTATGTGTTGCCATAGAAATAAATATAAATTACAATAATTATCCTATTCCCCCAATTAGTCTTGACAAAAAATTAAATTTTGTAAATTTCAAGATATTCCTTAACAAACGAAGGGAGATCGAAGGGAGTATGTGTTGCCATAGAAATAAATATAAATTACAATAATTATCCTATTCCCCCAATTAGTCTTGACAAAAAATTAAATTTTGTAAATTTCAAGATACTCCTTAACAAACGAAGGGAGATCGAAGGGAGTATGTGTCGCCATAGAAATAAATATAAATTACAATAATTATCCTATTCCCCCAATTAGTCCCAATAAAAATTGATTAAAAAAAAAGAATTTTATGTTTTTAAAATTTGGCAAAGCATGTACTACCCACCATCTACCACGACTAATTCAAGGGTCAGGCCACATACCTCCCACTACTAAGGAGGAATTACTACTAAATGCCTTCTCCCAGCCCAACCCAATGAAAACCAATACATCCAAACCGCTTCCTTTACTTAATCTAATCTCTGGGCTTAGATTTTTCCTCATTCTCTGTTTATAAGGGGTCGAAGAATGCATGCCGTAAAATGACATGATGAAAATTGCTATTTCTCCACTAAGTTTTATCTGAACTTAATGATAAATTAAGATATATATATATATATATATTGTTATGATGATGCATTTAACTAATATCTAAATTTATTTATAAATGGAACTTTGTGTGTGTTTCTGTGTGTGTGCGTGTCCGTTACCTATAGACTCCGAAACGGCTGAATCGATTTTCTTGAAAATTTACACAGTTCTACTATAAGCGTCTGCGAGTGTTCTTAGCTAGGTCTCGTGTCGAGGTGCCCCCCCAGCCTGGTCAGTACGATTATCGAAAAATTGGGTTATAGAAGGTGTGGTCCTATTTTAATCACATTTGATTGCTATCTACTTATTAATCCCACCCATCTAGGTTTTTCTGGTAATATCTTATTTTATTTTGAGTATTGAAAGTTGCCAATGAAATGTGAAATCTCTTTTAGGGATTTCATGTGGAAATGATCATACAACATTTTTAAACTTCGAAATTTATTTTATTTTATAATTGGCTCTGTAATTTAAATTTAATCACATTTAAATTTAAATATTAATCACATTGAGCCTCCACCTGGATCATTTTTAATATTAAAATGTTAACATTAATTAGGATCAGGTCTTTGGGATTTACCTTCCTGCTTTTCCTTTTGGATTAAAGTTTTTAAAATTATATATATATATATATATATATATATATATATATATATATATGTGAAAAGTGTATGTATATAATAAAAAATATCAATATATATATATATATATATAAATATGTAATTTGTTATATATATTATATTATTTATATATTATATATGTGTGGTAGTTATTTAAAAGCGCTCAATATCAGTGATATATGAATATATATATATATATATATATATATATTAGGACCTTGAATAAGTTCTCACTGAGTTTTCATGAAAAGTATTCTTTTTTACAGGAATTAATAAGAAACTTGTCACTCTAGGTGTTGTCCATCACTGGCCACTATTGTTTTCCACCTTTATGGCAGTATTTGAATTCCATGTCGAAAAAAACGAGACGTCTCTTGAGGCTAACCAGAGGTCGAACCATTTTTGGCATCTTCATAAGAATTAAAGTGCTACTAAGCCAGGCCATGTTTCATTGATCGAAACAAGTGACAGTAGGATGGGAATATTTCTTGTGAATACGGCGGGTAGCGTAGTACTTCCCATTTAAGCGTTTCAGACCATTCTGTCTGTCTCTCTCTGTTCTGATTTCAACTAGCCAAGATGGAGGAAGAGACACGCCGAATATTTTTTTTTTTTTTATAAGCGTTTCACCCTGAGCAAGGCATGTCACTGCCACTACTGTGCAGGGGGCTACGTAGAGTGGAGAAAGGCTGGTTAAATATAGGAAATAACAGAGGGTGGGTGATAGGCGGGTGAGGATACCGAGAATGAGGGTTGGGTAGATGAGAGTGTTGTGAGAATAGTTGGGAGTTAGTGTGATAGGAGGTGTCTATTGACCCTACATTTAAACACCTGGAGATTGTAACTGTCGGGAAAGCAGACTTGTGGAAGGGAGTTCCACAGGCGGGAAGCGCGAGAAAAAAAGCTGTTGGAGTAGAATTTACGGTTACATCTTATTTGTTTAACTGTAAAAGGGTGGGACCTAGTTGCTAATCTAGTATCTTGTGTAAATTCGTGCTTAGGCGGCACCAGTGATCTAAGCTCATCGGAGCAGAAGCCATGAAAGTACTTGTAGAAGAGGCACAGGGAAGCTACATCACGCCGGTGTGAGAGCGGCTGCAGCCGGTCTGCCAAGTCAGTATCAACCACGTTACAGATCCTCGTTTGTATTTTGTCAAGAAGCCCAAGGAGAGCAGCAGGGGCACCCGACCAGATATGGCAGCAATATTCAATACACGGGCGGATGGTAGATTTGTATATGTGCAGAATAGTTTCAGGTGGGAAAAATTTCCGGGCCCTGCACAGAGAGCCGACTTTCATAGCAGCAGATTTGGCAATGGATTCAATATAGTCATTCCATTTGAGGTCCGCCGAGAGTGTAAGGCCAAGGAGGCGTAGTATTTTACTCTCTGGGAGGCTAGGCTGTCCAATGCTAATGGGAGGTAGATGCGATTGTCTATGGTGGTTAGTTGATAACAGCTTTGTTTTGGAGGCATTGAAATTTACCAACCATTTCCTACCCCAGGTCACTACGGATTGGAGGTCCCTTTCAAGTGCGGCAGCGAGGTTCACTTTGTCGTCCAGACCTGGTTTCTGATCGATGCGGGAGTAGATCGTTGTGTCGTCGGCATACATGCCAACTTGGGATCTAATGGTGTCGGGGAGATCATTAATGTAGATCAGAAAGAGCGTGGGGCCTAGGATAGAACCTTGAGGGACGCCCGCGTTCGTCTGGTAGTTTTGGGAGGCATGCCCATTTAATACCACCTTTAATGTGCGGTTAGAGAGGAAGGACTGGATGAGGTCAAACAGATGTCCAGTTAACCCATAGCTCCGCAGTTTGCACAAGAGGCCAGCATGCCAGACCCTGTCGAATGCTTTGGAGATATCCAAGGCAACGGTTCAGGCTTCACCATTCTTGTCGAGTGCCTTTGTGAAAATTTAAAAACGGTATTCTACCAGGTGGACACCTGTTTAACTTTTTCAGTATATCTTAACTATTCTGGTACATTGAATCCAGCATGAATTTTTTTAAATTTTCGTCGTTTTAATTGTTCTTAATTTCTGTTTGAATTTGTAATTTTTAACCTTAATTTTCTTTTGAATTTGAAGTTTTTAATTACTGGCATTAGTACTATTTTGCTCTTGATTTTGGCGTTTAAATTTCGTTTTAAATGGTGTAAGTTTTTACATTTTAAGTAATATCGCTGTTTAAAAGAATTTCTAAGAATTTCTAAGGGTACACCATTAAGCGTTTCAAAGTAGATCGTCACACATTTTACAACATATGGCCAAGTGTTGTCATAATGCAAAACCATTTGCTCGTATAGCAGCCGTGTTTCTAGAATGCTCAACCCAAACGCATCAATTGTAGTTGATAACGATCTCCCGTGATGGTTTAGGTCGGTTTGAGAAACTCATAATAAACTACAGCCATCTGATCCCACCAAATTCCGTTTTCCCATCGATGTTGATGCATAGCCGGGCTTACCCATGATCTTCTACGCTTATAGTTATCGTAGTGTATCCACTTTTCATCGCCTGTCTTGATACAATGCAAAATCCTTTTACTTTTCTGCCGTTAAACTAGCTGTTCACTCTTGGCAAGATACCGTTCGATGTTTCCCGGCTTCAACACTTACGGCACCGAGTTTCCTTGAATTTGAATCATTCCTAAAGCTTTCAAACGTTTCGAAAATTGTGTGATCAACTTCTAACGACTATTTACATTATTTACATTATTCGGACTGTTGTTACCATTTGTCCGACATTTCGGCCGTTGTACGCCCAGGCTTTCTTCAGGTGCTAGGAATTTCAAACCGAACTCTTTATTACCATCACTGGGGTGTATCATTCTTATTCCTTATGCTAAATATCTTTTGGTAATCATGAGTTATCTCCCTTTAACCAAACTTGCTAAGTTACTTGTTCACCATTGATGTGTTGTATATCAATAAACAGGAAACACGCATATATATAAAAATATATCAAGTGATATTTTTATTAATGACGATGAACCGTGTAGCCTAGGGAACAGAGAGTGAGAGAGCGCGCTTCTAAGGGGTTGACGGGTTGACGGGGGGGGGGGTCGTCGTATCTGTTGCTCCTCTGGTCTGGTCTGGCTCTCTCGTCTGCCTCTGTCTCTGTCTCGTCTCTCTGTCTGAAATCCGTGCGCCGAGGTCTTTTTATAATCTCCAAACCGGTACTTCCGGATTTTGCCTCGCCCACGCACGCCCACGTAATTCTCAGAGACACCTGTTCTGTCTGCCTCTTGTAGCCATTTCCGCTACTGCCGGAAATAAGGTCAAAAAAAAAAATCCGTTCCTTTCAACGACCGGAAAACAACCCCGCTTGCAACAGCCTTCTTCTCGGGTGGGGCCAGATTGTTATATTACAGATGTAGCCTGATACTGAACTCACAACTCTTTGGGCCAACACGTATATCTACTCATCGCTAGAAGAACGTATCAGTATATCATGAGATAACCTGATGGAGATGCTGATTTTCTGCACGCAAATCACATATTTCTGAATGGGATAAGACATATATCCACAGGGTGAAGGCTTATTAATCGACTCTCCATTATGAGCGTTATTGGCTGATATATACATGGAATACTCCGAAAGATGGCATTAGAATATACAGCTTATAAACCAACTCTATGGCTGAGATACGTTGATGACACCTTCATCCTCTGGCCACATCAAAATGATGTCAAGACACGACTAGTCCTTGTGAACACAATAAAATCATCAATGCAGTTCACAATGGAAAAAAGAAAAAACAAACTAGCATTCCAGGATGTAGTAATATTTCGAACAGATATCGGTTCAAAATTCGTAGCAACTGAAGAAGGCTATAGCGCACAACAGCCGAAACGACGTAAACGTGGTGATAAAGATTAGGACAACAATCCAAACAGTTTAAATAATGTTTCTTTATTTTTCTTTTTGATGTGGTAATGTGGTAATGTGGGGCCCGCGAACAAAGGTTTATTTAGGTGGGGTATCCCTTGGTAAGTACGAATATTTTCGAGATCCACTATCGGATGTGGATCCAATAGTGGGTCTCGAAAGAATAAGTCGGACAACGGATAATATGTTTAACATATTGTATTTAACAAGGAAAAATATAACTATATAACTACAAGGGGGGCAGTAAGCCACGCTTAACAAGCGGGCTGCTCCCGGACCTACTATATTTAGTTGTCCCTCCCACTAAGGGCAACATGTGACACATGGTCAGTTAGAAGTGGGATTTCCGGGCTATATGGCCCGGCCAAAAAATACCTGTCTATTTTTCCCCAGTCGTGCTTCTACCCTTCGGCGGAACAACGACGGGGTTATTGCTTTCTGCTCGGAAGCAGAGAGCGCCGTCTACCCGAAGGCAGAGTGATGACAGTGACAAAGTAGCAGCCCGGAACTACTATATTTAGTTGTCCCTCCCACTAAGGGCAACATGTGACACATGGTCAGTTAGAAGTGGGATTTCCGGGCTATATGGCCCGGCCAAAAAATACCTGTCTATTTTTCCCCAGTCGTGCTTCTACCCTTCGGCGGAACAACGACGGGGTTATTGCTTTCTGCTCGGAAGCAGAGAGCGCCGTCTACCCGAAGGCAGAGTGATGACAGTGACAAAGTAGCAGCCCGGAACTACTATATTTAGTTGTCCCTCCCACTAAGGGCAACATGTGACATATGGTCACTTAGAAGTGGGCTTTCCGGGCTATATGGCCCGGCCAAAAAATGTCTGTCTATTTTTGTCCAGTCGTGCTTCTACCCTTCGGCGGAACCAAGACTGGATTATTGCTCTCTGCTCGGAAGCAGAGAGCGCCCTCTACCCGATGGCAGAGTGATGACAGTGACAAAGTAGTAGCCCGGAACTACATTATTTAGCTGTCCCTCCCAGTAAGGGCAACATATGACACATGGTCAGTTTATAGATGGGCTTTCCGGGCTATATGGCCCGGCCAAAAAATGTCTGTCTATTTTTGTCCAGTCGTGCTTCTACCCTTCGGCGGAACCACGACTGGGTTATTGCTCTCTGCTCGGAAGCAGAGAGCGCCCTCTACCCGAAGACAGAGAGCGGACAGTGACAAAGTAGCAGCCCGGAACTACTGTATTTACTAGCCTTCCCACGCAAGGCCGGATGTGACACATGGTCATTTTAATGTGGGTATTCCCGGCCATATAGCCGGGCCAAAAATATGTCTGTCTATTTTTACCGAGTCGTGGTTCTACCCTTCGGCGGAACCACGACTGGGTTATTGCTCTCTGCTCGGAAGCAGAAAGCGCCCTCTACCCGAAGGTAGAGAGCTGACAGTGACAAAGTAGCAGCCCGGAACTACTGTATTTACTAGGCTTCCCACGCAAGCCCGGATGTGACACAAGGTCATTTTAATGTGGGAATTCCCAGCCATATAGCCGGGCCAAAAATATGTCTGTCTATTTTTACCGAGTCGTGGTTCTACCCTTCGGCGGAACCACGACTGGGTTTATGCTCTCTGCTCGGAAGCAGAAAGCGCCCTCTACCCGAAGGTAGAGAGCTGACAGTGACAAAGTAGCAGCCCGGAACTACTGCCCCGAGAGTATAAACCTTATCGTTTAAATAATGACTGGAAGAGTCCATAAGTGTCAGAGGGTACGCGCCTACAACGCTTATTCTTTCAAACTCAGCGAACTCCTGTCTTTATGGCTTTGATGCTTTGCATAAAATGATATTATTAAAACAAAATAGTCTATTGTAAACCTAAATAGTTAAAAAAAATATGACGATTCGTCATTGTTAAAAATTCAGACAGAAGCCTTTAAATAATATCACCGACCAATAAAATTTTATCTTTACCGCTACATCTGGTTCAAAACTAAAATCTTTTGGGGGGAGACATTGCTGTGATTATTGGAGGTTTAATACATTACATTTCTTAAACAATAAACAATCCTATAAAAGAAATTGGAAGTAGCTTCATTTGAAGTGGTTTTTGTTAGTTCAGTTGAAACGTCGGGGAATCCTCCTTGGTCTCACGCTGTCTCAAACGACATCGACATCTATTGTAACTTTTTTCTCTTCTAACTGTAAACGCCTGCGCGCCAGTTCTGCCTTGCTTGGGGTGAAATGATTATACAAAAGAAAAGGAAAGTAGAATAATATATCTATTGTCCTTTATTCGACATCGCCTGCAACTTGTTTTACTTTTTCACTGTAAGCCCGTGCGCACCAGTGGCGGTTCAGCATTGCTTGGGGTGAAGTGATTATAAAGCAAAATACAGAAAAATAAAGTAGAATAACATATCTATTGTCCTTTATTCGACATCTCCTGCAACTTGTTTTTTCTTCTTTTACTGTATTTCCCTGCGCACCAGTGGCGGTTCTGCATTGCCTGGGGTGAAATGATTATAAAACAAAATACAGAAAAATAAAGTAGAATAATATATCTATTGTCCTTTATTCGGCATCCCCTGTAACTTGTTTTACTTTTTCACTGTAAGCCCGTGCGCACCAGTGGCGGTTCAGCATTGCTTGGGGTGAAATGCTTATAAAAAAACTAGAAAAATGATGTAGAATAATATATCTATTGTCCTTTCTTCCACATCCCCTGTAACTTGTTTTACTTTTTCACTGTAAGCCCCTGCGCACGAGTGGCGGTTCTGCATTGCTTGTGGTGAAATGCTTATAAAAAAAAAAAAACTAGAAAAATGAAGTAGAATAATATATCAATTGTCCTTTCTTCGACATCCCCTGTAACTTGTTTTTTCATCTTTGACTTTATTTCCCTGCGCAACAGTGGCGGTTCTGCATTGCTTGGGGTGAAATGATTATAAAACAAAATACAGAAAAATAAAGTAGAATAATATATCTATTGTCCTTTCTTCGGCATCCCCTGTAACTTGTTTTACTTTTTCACTGTAAGCCCCTGTGCACCAGTGGCGGTTCAGCATTGCTTGGGGTGAAATGCTTATAAAAAATCTAAAAAAATGAAGTAAAATAATATATCTATTGTCCTTTATTCGACATCTCCTGCAACTTGTTTTTCTTCTTTTACTGTATTTTCCTTTGCACCAGTGGCGGTTCTGCATTGCTTGGGTTGAAATGCTTATAAAAAAAATAAAAAATAAAAAAAAAAAAACAGAAAAAAGAAATAGAATAATATATCTATTGTCCATTCTTCGACATCTCCTGCAACTTGTTTTTCTTCTTTTAATGTATTTCCCTTTGCACCAGTGGCGGTTCTGCATTGCTTGGCGTGAAATGCTTATTAAAAAAAACAGAAAAAAAGAAGTAGAATAATATATCTATTGTCCTTTATTCGACATCTCCTGTAACTTGTTTTTCTTTTTTCACTTTAATCCCCCGAGCACCAGTGCCAAGTTCTGCCTTGCTTGGGGTGAAATGATTATAAAACAAAATCGTTAACGAGGATATAAAATATAGCATTTAGGAATTACACGATCAAATGATCATCATTAAACTTTAAATCGATCTGTGACAAGAGTAGAACATGTGCAGCTGACCCAGGCAAATGGCGACTCTTCTTCATCCAATAACTATTCAGATAAGAGTAAATCTTTCATTAATCTTTTGATATATTGCAGCAATCAGGACAAAGGACTCTGATCAATAAAAGCACTAATTTGGCGCCGAAATGGTGAAATTTTTGAATCTGCAAACCATCTTATTGTATTCGTTTTCCTGTCTAGAGTTATCTGGCGTTACCCAGACGAATAAGGCGATACTGCTTTGCCTATAGTGAAAATTACTTTTGTCCTATAGAGGTAAATGAATATTTGAAATTTTATTTTCAATCGTATCACCCCGAGCAAGGCGGTAACGCCACTGATGTACAGGGGGTTACATAAGAATAAAAAGATTAGGGGCATACATAAGAGTAAAAATATTAGGAGGCTACATACGAGTAAAAAGATTAGGGGCCAACATAAGACTAAAAAGGTTAATTAGAAGAGAGTGAAGATAAAGACGAACCAGTTAGAAAGGAGCAAGAGAAGGATGGGAATACAGGTGTGATGACAGTTTCAAAAGGTGGAGAGAAGGGAAAGGATATACAGGTGGTGTAGAAAGAACTAGAGTTAAGTGGTTAAGAGATGAGTATTGACATTGCATTTAGATTCCTGGAGGTTGTAGCCGTCAGGAAAGCAAGAATATGGAAGCGAGTTCCACAGGTAGGAAGTGCGAGAAAAGAAGCTGAAGGAGTAGAATTGTCGTCTGCACTTGGCCGATCTAACTGTGAATGGGTGAGACCCAATTGTCAGTCTGGTTGCACGAGTAAACATCTTTTGCAGAACAGAGGGAAGCCACATCCCCTGCCAGAATGTCGAATAAGTTATGTTCATTGATTGTTTTGACAAAGTGTGTCTTGGGCAAATAGATTGAATAAAGCCCATCAAATCACAGCCGATATCATGAAACTTAAAAAATCGCCTTACAGATGTAGAAATAGAGAGACGGTTAATGAATATTGAATTGGCGTTGTGGGAAAGTGTGGTGGACCCCGGGAATGGGATCCGCACAAATAAATGAACAATGACCAGTAATTGAGATAGAAAATAAGTGTATTAACGCAAGGATACAGACTTGAATGAAGATTAGTAGTCCAGGTGTTGTGGATCCCGGGAATGGGGTCCGCACAAATAAATGAACAATGACCAGTAATTGAGACAGAAAATAAGTGTATTAACCTAAGGCTACAGACTTGAATGAAGATTAGTAGTCCAGATGTTGTGGATCCCGGGAATGGGGTCCGCACAAATAAATGAACAATGACCAGTAATTGAGATAGAAAATAAGTGTATTAACCTAAGGCTACAGACTTGAATGAAGATTAGTAGTCCAGGTGTTGTGGATCCCGGGAATGGGGTCCGCACAAATAAATGAACAATGACCAGTAATTGAGACAGAAAATAAGTGTATTAACATAAGGATACAGACTTGAATGAAGATTAGTAGTCCAGGTGTTGTGGATCCCGGGAATGGGGTCCGCACAAATAAATGAACAATGACCAGTAATTGAGACAGAAAATAAGTGTATTAACATAAGGATACAGACTTGAATGAAGATTAGTAGTCCAGGTGTTGTGGATCCCGGGAATGGGATCCGCACAAATAAATGAACAATGACCAGTAATTGCGATAGAAAATAAGTGTATTAACCTAAGGCTACAGACTTGAATGAAGATTAGTAGTCCAGGTGTTGTGGATCCCGGGAATGGGGTCCGCACAAATAAATGAACAATGACCAGTAATTGAGACAGAAAATAAGTGTATTAACATAAGGATACAGACTTGAATGAAGATTAGTAGTCCAGGTGTTGTGGATCCCGGGAATGGGGTCCGCACAAATAAATGAACAATGACCAGTAATTGAGACAGAAAATAAGTGTATTAACATAAGGATACAGACTTGAATGAAGATTAGTAGTCCAGAAATACGGGTTAGTAAAAAGTGTATGTACAAATCTCTGGACGTGAAGCCGTAGTATATTGAGTATATCCGCGTCGGAAACTGACGAGTACTGCGTAATAATCTTCTCGATGAGTGGAGCACAGAGCTACTATGAATTACTATGTCCTGACTGCTAATCTCTCTCTGGACTCTCGTATTCTCCGGCTAACTCTCTGTAAAAACGCGGTATTATGCATTTATTTACCTCTTCACTAGGGCAAAATGTGGCACAAGGCATTTTAATGTGGATTCTCTGGGCCATATAGCCCAGCCAAAAATATGTCTAATTTTTCACAGTCGTGACTCTACCCTTCGGCGGAGCCACGACTGGTTTAATATTCACCGTCCGGAGGCATAGAGATTGACACTGTTAAAGGAATTATCGCTAGAAAACGCGGAATTCTCCAGTTTTGCTTCTATAGGAGTAGTATAATTATCCTGTGGACGAGTCCATCTTTATGAAAAGGGAGAACCCCATAATAGAAACATGACTAAACTTCCTGCAATTTACAGGTTTTATCCAGAATCATCAGAAGGTTATCAGCAGGTGGATTTTGTGGAAAAATAAAAGTATACCTTTTGTATGTTTAAATAGAAATTTATTGATAGAAAAGAATAACATGAATTGGTAGAAGTTAATGTTCAATGAGAAACAGTATTAAGAAGTTAAGGGTATCAAGAGTTCGTAGTAGTAACTTGTGTGGATGTATGTATAAGCGTTATCCTTGGGTAGGAGTGTCTTTGAAGTAATCACTCAGTTTTAAAGGGTTCTGTTCGGTTATCAAGTATAAGAAAAGGCAGACGGGTGAAGCGTGAGGATAAGGAGGTGAGAGAGAAAGATAGAGATAATAATAATGACGATCGCTTGACGTTTGTCAAGAGTACATGTTAATTACACCCGTCTCCTTTCTCTCTAGCGACAGTCGAATTTCCTACGTCTTTTGTTTTGTTTGTGGGGCTCTAAAAAGTCATTTGGGAATTCACTCTCGGATGTGATTATGGCCTTTTCATTCGTCAGCTCGCGAAAAGTGTCCGCAAAAAGAGTTTGTTTCTGAAAAATTAAAGATTATTTGAATTTCGTTTTTAGATGTTTCCTAGTTTTCTATTGGCCGAAAAAAAACATTTTGCATCGAGGTGTGAAATTTCACGAGTTTTGTTTTAGATTTGCTTTTGCGTATGTGCTATGCAAAGTATTGCAAATTCGAGTAAATTTGTTTATTTCTAACAAAATCAATGAGTCAATACTTAGCATTTGAATTTCAAATTTAGATCTTGTTTTGTTCACTGCATAAATAGATACGGGGAATAACAATTTATGATAGCCGTCTAAGACCAGCACCCAGCGCCCAGTGATTCAGTATCACCACCACAATGTTTGCAGTTATAACAATGCGACCCTGTCTACGTCATCGTGCGAGATGCACGATGAACTTTTAACAAGTTTAGACGCCTAAAAATTTTAGAGGCACTACATATCTGAAGTAAAAAACCTCTTATCAATCGCACAGCGTACCAAGTTTCTGGACATGTACTGGGTTGTGTTTAGAGGGTTTATTTGAAATATAATTAAGCTAAATAATTATTTGCCTCTGAGTAATTTAATAACTTACATATTTAGTTCCTTCGAAGTTCAAATTCTCTAAGGGATTTTTACGGTATTAAAAATCGTTAACAACCAAGTATTCCATATAATTCACGCATTTATGAAAGCAAATATCTTCACGTGTGGATGTTGCTTACATTATTACTGCCTTTGAATTTAAAAATTCTTCATAACATTTATTTATTTTCTTTTAAAGTATTTAACACTTTTTCTGCTACAAGGCAATATTTGATTTTTAAACTGTAATATAGTCCCTGATGATGAACGATGACGTTCGTAAGTACTAGGACAACTTTTGCGCAATTTTTATACAGATATAATTCCGAAATAAAAAGTCTAATCAGAAAAATATGAAAAAAATTAAAAGAAAATACATAAGACTATGTTATCTCTATCGATTAACACAACTTGTTTATTATATATATATATATATATATATATATATATATATATATATATGTGTGTGTGTGTGTGTGTGTGTGTTTGAACATTATTTTTTATCAATACTCGTATTTAAGTAGATATTCTGTTTTTAAGCAGTATTATATATTGATATCTACCAACCTGATTATTTACAATAAATTTTTATTAAGAAAATACGTAAGACTATGTTGTCGCTATCGTTTAACACAACTTGTTTAAAAGTTTTTCTTTCTAAATTCTGCTGTATTTTTAGCTACCCTTCTTTCCAGAAACGGTTGATGTTAAACAAATTAATCAAAATAAACCATTTAACTAGTTGAGATTGATATGCCTTGAAAGAAAATACTCACACCCAAAAGAAAAAAAAAACAATAGACCATTCATCTTGATATGCTGTAACAGAAATTCATACAAATATACCAAAAAGGCTCTTGATCTTGAGATGCCGTAAAAGAAATTATTTAAAAAAAAATAAAAATAAATCATTGATCTTAAAATGCCGTAAAAGAAAATAATCTAAGGGGCGTAAGACAAGGATGTGTCTTTTCACAGGAACTGTTCAACTTGTACAGCGAGAATATTTAAGAACTCTAGAAGTTGTGCCTGGATTCGTCATCGGAGGCCACAAATTAAACAACCTAAGGTACGCAGATGATACAGTAGACAAAGAAAGGAAACTAAAAGACCTCCTACAGAAGGTAGCTTAAGAGAGTGACAAGAAAGGACTACAAATAAACTGCAAGAAAACTGAATGCATGGTCAGCAGTAAAATAGGGCAGCCCAATATGCCAAATACAAGTCGTGGGTACTAAAATCAAGCAGGTACAAAAATTTAAATACCTGGGAAATGTTATAACAGAAGACGGAAAGTGTGACACAGAGATCCGAAGGTGAATTGGCATGGCGAAAGAAAACATTCCAGAAGTTGATTAAAGTATTAAGAAACCGGACAATTTCGCTAGAAAAAAGAAGATAGTACTGGATTGCTATGTGATGTCAGTTCTTCAATATGACAGTGAATACTGGACAATATCATCGAAGATGAAAGAAAAACTTGAAGCAACTGAAATGTGGTTCTACAGAAGGATGCTGCGAATATCATGGATCAAGCATGTGAGCAATGATGAGGTTTTGGAAATGATGGAAACGAAAAGAAAACTAATACTGAGCATCAGGAAGAGACAGTTGAATTTCCGTAGACACGCACTGAGGAAGGAGAACCTGATATTACCAGATAGAGGGAAAAAGTGACTGAGGAAGGCAGCCGATAACATAATTAAAGGACCTAATTAGTTGGATGATGGGACGAGGGTTGCATGGTGTAACAGGAGAAGGCGTGCTAAGAACCACCAGGGATAGGGAGACGTGGAAGGCCATGATCGCCTACGTCTTGAAAGGACACGGCACATAGAAGAAGAAAAATCCAGATAAACAATTAATCTTGATATATTGTGAAATAAATTGTTCTAAATATAAGAAATAAACATTGATTTTGATATGCCGTATTAGAAAAAAACGAACTAAACCCACTGACCTTGATATGTCGTATGAGAAAATAATACAAGTAAAGAAAATAAAACATTGATTTTGATATGCTGTGAAAGAAATTAATACAAATAAATAAAATAACCCATTGAGGTTGATACACCGTAAAATAAAATAATCCAAATAACCCATTGTTGTTCATACGCCGTAAACGAAAATAATCCTTATATACCAAATAATTCGTTGGCCTTGATATACTGTAAAATAAATTAATCCTTATTAATCCTTATTAACTAAATAATCCACTGATCTTAATATGGGGTCAAAGAAACTAATCCCAATAAATCCAATAACACATTAATCTTGAATTTGATATGCCGTAAAAGAAATTAATCCAAATAAACCATTGCAAAGTAATGGAAAAGTAACGGATAACATATTTGAAGGACCTGGGCGGGTCGATGACAGAACGGGGGTTGCATGGTGTAACAAGAGAAAGCATATTAAGAGCCACCAGGGTTAGGGAGACGTGGAAGGCCATGATCGCCTATGTTCTGAAAGAACAAGGCACATAGAAGAAGAATAATCCAGATAACCAATTAATCTTGATATGTTGTGAAAAAAATTAATCTCAATATAAGAAAGAAACCATTGATTTTAATATGGCGTATTAGAAAAAAAAAAAACGAACTAAACCCACTGACCTTGATATGTCGTATGAGAATATAATACAAATAAAGAAAAAAAACCATTGATTTTGATATGCCGTAAAAGGAAATAATCCAAATAAATTGTAGTATATCTAAACTTATTTATAAATGGAACTTTGTCTGTGTGTGTGTCTGTGTGTGTATTCGTTACGTATAAACTACGAAAGAGCTGAACCGACTTTCTTGAAAATTTACACAGTTGTACTATAAGCGTCTGCGAGTGTTCTTAGCTTGGTTTTGTGTCGAGGTACCCCCGATAAATATCGAAAATCGATAATCGAAAAAATCGGGTTATAGAATGAGTGGTCCGATTTAAATCAAATTTAATACACTCATAGACAAAGACATAAGAAACGATATTCAGAAGTTTCAAGGTTGCAGTTCTTACAATAGTGCAGAAAATCGATAATATATATAAATATAAAAGGCAAGATGTTTGTTGGTGTGGGTGTGTGTGTGTTTATCTACCTGTATATCTGTATTTTTTCAGCCCTTTTATTTTAGTTTTTGTTTTAGTTTGGCAAGTAGGTATAATTGTAGTTCTTAGTCTCAGCCATGATACCATTTACTCAGAGGACTTATTTAGCCTTCAAAATTCAGTTTACGACGAAAAAAACTTATTTGATATTGATACAAGGAAATCAAAATTTAACTTACATCCATTGATTTTTCTTTCAGTCTACGGTTTCGCTTTAACTGGAAACAACTATTGCTTTTTAGTCTTTTGTGTCAACATCCATAGAGTCTGAGCTCCAGGACCATGGATTAGTTTTAAAGCTTTCATTACACCCGAGCAACGCCGGGCTATACTGCTAGTATATATATATATATATATATATATATATATATATATTATGTGCGATTGGTAAATTGTCGCAATTATTTTATTATTTCAAATATTCTTTAGGCTGAGTCTGAGCTCCAGGACCATGGATTAGTTTTAAAGCTTTCATTACACTCGAAATAAACCAAATAACAAAATAATCTTGATAGGCCGTAAAAGAAAATATTTCCAAATACACCCAATAAGATATTGATCTTGATATGCATAAAAAAAAATACGTCCAAATAATCCCAAATAAACAATTAGTCTTGATATTCCGTTAAAAAAAATTGATCCACATAAAGCAAATACCGCATTGATCTTGAATTACCGCAAAAGAAAATAATCAAAATAAACCCAATTACTCGTTGTTTTGATATGACGTAAAAAAATATTAATCCAAATAAATTGTAGTATATCTATAATAATGTAGATATACCGTTAAAGTAATTGATCTAAAAAAAATAACCAAATAATCTTGATAGGCTGTAAAAGAAAATAATTCAAATACACCCAATAACATATTGATCTTGATAAACAGTAAAAAAAAAATTGACCACATAAAGCAAATACCGCATTGAGCTTGAATTACCGTAAAAGAAAATAATCCAAACAAAAAAAACCCCTCCGAGCTTGATGTATTATAAAAGAAAATAATAACAATAAAACAAGAACCCCATTGATCCTGGCATATATATTTTTATCATTTCACCCCAAGCAAGGCAGATTTACTGCCACTGTTACGCAGGGGGCTACATAGGGGGAAAGTGATGAGAAAGACGGGCAGGTTATAGTGGGTGTCATGAAGAGGGTAATCGAAGGATGAGAATACGGATGTGATGAAAATAGAGTGAACAGAGAAAAGAACATGAGAGAAAAGAAGCTACTCAATGAGATAGGAGATAGCTATTGATCTGACATTGAGATTCTTGGAGATTGTAACTGTCGCGAAAGCAAGTATACGGAAGAGAATTCCACTGTCGGGAAGTGCGAGAAAAGAAGCCGATGAAGTAGAAATTGCGGTTATATTTTATCGGTTTCTCTGTAGAAAAAAATGGGACCTACTTGCTAGTCTAGTAGATCGAGTAAATTCCTACATAGGCGGCACCAGTGAGCTAAGTTCATTGGAACAGAAGCCGCGAAAGTATTTGTAGATGAGGCACAGGGAAGCCACATTAAGCCGGTGAGAGAGCGACTGCAGCTGAGCTGCCAAGTCGGGATCGATCACATTACAGATTCTCCGTTGCATTTCGTCAAGAACCCCTAGGTGGATAGCAAGGGCAGCCGACCAGATATGGCAGCAGTATTCAATATACGGGTGGATTTATATATGTGCAAATTGGATTCAAATATGCTGTAAAAGAAGTTAATCCAAATAAACACAATGATCTCTTGATCTGTATGCTGTAAAAAATAATCAAAATAAAGAAAATAGCATACTGATCTTGATAAACCGCTGAAAATCCCAATAATCCTGATAGCCATTTATCTCGATATTCCATTAAAGAAAATAATCCAAATAAACACAATGATCTCTTGATCTCGATATGTTGTAAAAAATAATCCAAATAAAGAAAATAACATACTGATCTTGATAAACTGCCGAAAATCCCATAATCCCGATAGCCATTTATCTCGATATTCCATTAAAGAAAATAATCCAAATAAACACAATGATCTCTTGATCTCGATATGCTGTAAAAAATAATCCAAATTAAGAAAATAACATACTGATCTTGATAAACTGGCGAAAATCCCATAATCCCGATAGCCATTTATCTCGATATTCCAATAAAGAAATTAATCCAAATAAACTCAATAATCCATTGATCTCGATATGCTTAAAAAAAACAATCGAAATGAAGAAAAATATATACTGATCTTGATAATACACCAAAAATCCAGATAATCCCGACAGCCATTTATCTCGATATTCCATAATAGAAATTAATCCAAATAAACCCAATAATCCATTAATCTGGATCTTTTGTAAAGTAAATGATCCAGATAAACCAAATCACCAAGATGCTGTAAAGGCGGATGTATGTTGGGGTGCAGAGGATATCAGCTGGGAACGAGAAATCAGAGAGCCGAGTTCGAATTCCATTTGAATTCCTTGCATTCACATACCCTGGGGAAATATATAAATCCGTCGCTTGTCCCTCCAGTTATAGGTTAAATAGATTGAATTCTAGAGCCTTGGCTGGCAACCAGTCTACCGCAGAAAGCAATGGCAACCTACTGCGGGATAATCTTCCGCTTAGTCATGTTTATTTCTAGACATGATCACCCAAGCGTGTATCACGTATTGCACTTAACTGACTCACTGATTATAATTGTTGAAATCAATTAGAACTACTACTGGGCATAAAGTGGGGGATCGGTTTTATATTGTTATTATGTAATAAACTGATCCCCTCTAATTACTACTTATTAATATACTGATATAATATAATCTATCTCTTCTCCCTTCAGCTATTGGCTAAATGGCAGGATAGATTGGGTTCTATAGCCTTGGCTGGCGGCCAGTCTACTGCAAAAAGTAATGACAACCTACTGCGGGATAATTTTCTGCCTCTCAGTCATGTCTCTTTCAAGACATGATCGCCCAAGTATGTATCACGTATGGCAATTAGCTGAGTGATATGGATAAAGCAATTGAATAGCAACACTGGTTGAGTTCTACAGCTTTGTTTGGCAACCAATCTTCCAGAGAAAGTAATGGCAACCTACAGTGGCAAAATCTTTTGCCCAGTCAGCCATGTCTCTTTCGAGAGATAATCGCCCAAGCGTGTATCAAGTATGGCCCTGAACCGACTGATGGTTTAACCGAAAATAAAACAAATATATCAGATCAGAAATGCATATAAAAAAATTAATCGAAAAAAATATCAACCTATTTCAATTAATATTCCTTAAAAGAAATTTAATATTATGAAATAATATACTCCATTGATCTTTATATGCTGTAAAATTAATTATTAGAAATAAAACAAATAACCAATTGATCCATAAAAAGTTAATCAAAATAATACATTGATCTTGATATGCCGTAAAAAATAATCCGAATATACCCAATAATTCATTGATCCTGATATTCAGTAAAACTATATACAAACCTCCTCAGAAGGTAGCCGAAGAGAGTGACAAGAAAGGACTACAAATAAACTGCAAGAGAATCGAATGCATGGTCATCAGCAAAAAGGGTAGCCCAAAATGCCAATTAGTGGTGAGAGACACTAAAATCATGCAGGTACAAAAATCCCCAATAATTCATTGATCCTGATATTCAGTAAAACTATATACAAACCTCCTCAGAAGGTAGTTGAAGAGAGTGACAAGAAAGGACTACAAATAAACTGCAAGAATTTCGACTGCATGTTCATCAGCAAAAAGGGTAGCCCAAAATGCCAATTAGAGGTGAAAGACACTAAAATCATGCAGGTATAAAAATCCCCAATAATTCATTGATCCTGATATTCAGAAAAACTATATACAAACCTCCTCAGAAGGTAGCTGAAGAGAGTGACAACAAAGGACTACAAATAAACTGCAAGAAAACCGAATGCATGGTCATCAGCAAAAAGGGTAGCCCAAAATGCCAAATACAGGTCGGGGATACTAAACTCAAGCAGGTACAAAGATTTTATAGTTTATATGTAGTGCTTTCTATCACCGATCTTATAAATACAAAAGTTTCAGTTTAATGTTGAGCATTTGGGAAAGACATTAGGGTAATTAGGAATTTCTACTGGCAGCAAACTGCCTGCATACGAACAGGTAACAAATTCAGCAGATATACAAAGATAGAAAGGGGCGTAAGACAGGGATGTGTATTTTCACCGGATCTATTCAGCTTGTACAGCGAGACTACTCTGAAGACCCTAGATGTTCTGCTAGGATCTATCATCGGAGGCCACAATAATATACGCAGATGATACAGTGCTAATAGCAGACACGGAAAAAAACTGCAGGTCCTCCTGTAGAAGATAGATGAAGAGAGTGACAATAAAGGACGACAATTAAACTGCAAGAAAACCGAATGCATGATCATCAGAAAAAAGGGCAGCCCCAAGTGCCAAATACAGGTGGGAGATGTTAAAATCAAGCAGGTACGAACATTTAAATATCTGGGAAGTGTTCTAACAGAAGACGGAAATTGCAACACTGAGATCCGAAGGCGAATTAGCATGGCGAAAGAAGCATTCAAGAAGTTGAGTGAAGTATTAAGAAACAGGACAATTTCACTAGAAACAAAGAGGAGAGTATTGGATTGCTATGTGATGTCGGTTCTTCAATATGACAGTGAATGTTGGACAATATCTTCGAAGATGAAGGAAAAACTTGAAGCAGCTGAAATGTGGATCTACAGAAGGATGCTGCGGCTATCATGAACCGAGCATGTGAGCAATGATGAGATATTAGAAAGAATGGAAACGAAAAGGAAATTAATACTGAGCATCAGGAAGAGACAGCTAAAGTTCCTGGGACATCCAATGAGGAAGAAGGGCTTAGAGAACCTGATACTAACAGGCCAGATAGGGGGAAAAAGAGATAGGGGAAAGCAGAGGATAACATATTTGAAGGGCCTGATCAGGTGGATAACAGAACGGGGGCTGCGTGGTGTAACAGAAGAAAGCGTGCTAAGAGCCACCAGGAATAGGGAGATGTGGAAAGCCATGATCACCTACGTCCTGAAAGGACATGGTACATAAAAGAAGAAGCAGACCTTATACGCATACACCCTTGTGCAAATTATTTGAAACAGCTGTTTTAGTTTTCTTTCTTTTACCATACAGTCAATTTTAGACCCACTGGTGTGACAGGGTGTAATCGATTTGTATTTTTCCTCAGGTTAGGTCATTTGCAGTGGTGTGAAGTAATATCAGTCTATTTTCATGGTGTATGATGAGATTTGTTTGGTCTTGAAAAATACTGCGTCATCTGTGATTACAACAATTTCATCATCGATTGTTGATTAGTTGTCTTACGGCCATTTTCTGCGATGGAACTTACTCCAAGAAAGCGTACGAAAATTGTAACGGTACTCAAACACTCAAGCCTTATATAGAGATCGCGCGTATTGTTGGTGCCAGCCTTTAAACTGTCAGTCGTATCATCAAGGCGAAGGAACAAATGGGCTCTGTCCAAAATTTATGGGAAAAATGCAGTCGGAAAAAAGAAACACCAAGGGAAGAAGTATATGTGATCAGGAAAGTGTGAAAGATCCTAAGTAGACATTATTCACTATGTTTCAAATAATTTGCACAAGGGTGTATGAGTCTTAATAACCGTAAATACAAAGACAATGTCCCGCCTTTTGACTACTATTCTATTAGAACGCCATTGACAGTGGAAAGGAGGCGTCTATCAATACATGGAAAGTACTGGTCAAATCAAGACCATAGATTGACTCCGGCAAATGCAGTAATTTGTGCCTGACAGAAAAGTGAAAATCCTACAACAAATTAGTGTCCAGCTGTTGAATAAGAGAAGCGAGATTATGGCCGCACGCAGGCATAAAAAAACAAATATTTCATTAAAAACACACATCCCGGGTCGAAATTAACTGCCATTTCTAGGGTATAAAAGTTAAATGATAGTCTGATTCTGTATTTCCGCCGATTATCGGGGGACATGATGAAATTTGTTTGGCCTTGAAAAATACTGCGTCATTGCATTACTTCCAAATACTAATGTCTCTACTGTCGAATTCTTATCCTATGACCATTGTCTGCTATGGACGTTACTTCAAGAAAGCGTACGAAAACTGTAACGTTGCACAAACACACTGGCAAGCTTTACACAGAGATCGCGGATATTTTTGGTGTCAGCCTTTCAAATGTCAGTCGTGTCATCAAGGCCAATAACTGGACTTATCAACCCAAAACGTAAAGGAAAATTGCTGTGGGAGGGAAAACAATGCCAAGAGACGACGTATATGGGATCAGGGAAAGTGTGACCGATCTTAGGTGCGTCTTAGACCACTCGACCACGAATGATTCCGCAGTCTAATCGAAGTCAAATCAAGTATATATAACACAATTTTCCATTCTACGCAAATAACCTATGCTGATAGGGGTCGCAGGTTCGAATTCTGCCGAATGTCACACATTTTCGTAACAAAATTTATTGTAAATAATCAGGCCGGTAGAAATAAATATAAACATACATTTTCGAAGGGAAAATATTACCAACAACACATTTTTGAAGAAAAAATTGTCAGCAAAATATTTTTATTTACAAAACTTGAAGAAAATTTTTAGTTTTCTAAAACAAAAAAGAATAAAAACAACTTTTTTTTAATTAAAATCTGACTAAATCAACCTTTTCACTATAACCGAACATTAAAAAAAATACGTTAAAACCCCACCGTTTTGGCATTAAATAACCCACAGAGGTGTTGATATGCCATTAAACAAAACTCAAACTCAAAATCTGACTAAATCAACCTTCTCACTATAACTGAACATTAAAAAACAAAAACCTTAAAACCCCACCTTTTTGGCATTGAATAACCCATAGAGGTGTTGATATGCCGTTAAACAAAACTCAAACTCAAAATCTGACTAAATCAACCTTCTCACTATAACTGAACATTAAAAAACAACAACCTTAAAACCCCAACTTTTTGGCATTAAATAACCCACAGAGGTGTTGATATGCCGTTAAACAAAACTCAAACTCAAAATCTGACTAAATCAACATTCTCACTATAACTGAACATTAAAAAACAAAAACCTTAAAACCCCACCTTTTTGGCATTGAATAACCCATAGAGGTGTTGATATGCCGTTAAACAAAACTCAAACCCAAGTTTAATTTATTTACAAAAGGGTAAAGTTTGTTATCACCTCCTTTACTTCTTTCTTTATTTTTCACTGAAACCAAATATCTCGGGTATGTCTTTTCTTATTTTTCACACACTTAGAACAGAATAGTCCATTATTTATTAGGGATTGGCAGGTCGTAACATGGGCACCACCTCAGAACAGCAAGCAGAATTGAATCTATATTGTTGAATAAAAAAAAAAAACAATTTTTCTGCGAATATTTAGATATGTGAATAGTTTTTGTTCAATTGATTCAATTTTCAATGAGATTTTGGAGAATCTGCAATTATTTCTTCAAAACTACAATATACTTAGAATGGTCGACACATTTCTAAAACCGTTCACATAATGAATCTTGTTTATTGATCGAACGCCCTCTCCTGTTAAGCCGACGAAGTTAAACACTACATGGACGAGATGATTTACGATGCACCAGTTATACGTCGTTTCCTTTCATTGGAATCGTACATCAGCACGCTGACGTCTGATTTCTTGAAATTATTAAAATTTACCAATAGCTTAAACTACTCCAATGAGCTAACTGCTTTTTCCAAGGTGGTTACTTTGTGAACCGCAGTATTAGGTCAAGAGAATGCGATCACACCTGGAATTTTGATGTTCTTTGCCTGAAGCGCTGTAAACTAGACTTAGAAATGAAATGGCAACTGATTTTTCTTATCATCTCCTACAGCCAAGGCAATAAAGAAAGTCGTTACTAAGTTTTAGAGAGAAAAACGTTATTAGAGGGAGGGAACATTAAAAAACATAAATGATGAAAACAGTAGATAACGATTAATATTGCATTTAGGTTTTTGAAAATCACCTGGGAAACAAGAAGCCAAAAAACAAAGTGCATCAATATAGGGAAAAACACCAATTGATCTGATGTCTCTTAGACCACTCGACCACGAATGATTCCACAGTCTCATCGAAGTCAAATCAAGCCTATATAAAACAATTTTCGATTCTACGCAAAAAACTTATATTGATAGAGGTCGCAGGTTCGAATCCTGCCGAATGACACACATTTTCGTCACAAAATTTATCGTAAATAATAAAAAAAAAACCCAAAAAGTGTATCAACATAGGGAAAGACACCAATTGATCTGGTGTGTCTTAGACCACTCGACCACAAATGATTCCACAGTCTAATCGAAGTCAAATCAAATTTATATAAAACAATTTTCGATTCTACGCAAATAGCATATGTTGATAGGATTCGCAGGTTCGAATCCTGCCGAATGACACACATTTTCGTAACAAAATTTATCGTAAATAATCAGGCCTGTAGAAATAAATATAATGTTTGATTAAAAACAGAATATCTACTCAAATACGAGTATCAATTAATAATAATGTTCAAAAAATAATTTAAATATGTCGATTGTTAAAAGCATTTCGTTAATCTTCGGAATTTTCCGTAACATTTTATGTTTACATTTGTGGGCATTACGATACATTTCAGAGCAGAGATGATTATTTGCGTAGAAATTAAATTATATAAGCATGATTTTATTTCGATGTGAAATCATACGTGGTCGAGTGGTCTATGACCAGGTAAATATGGAGAGCCATGATCTCTGCGTCCTGAAGTAACAAGGCATGAGGTGATTAGACGTCTCACGTATCACTTAACTGACCAAAGTGCCATAAAAAGACACCTATCAACCTACCATTTGCAACAACCCATAAGGAAGATTCTGGTCGATAACACTATCATCCTTTATAAGTTCAGATACAGAAAACATCTCATTTATAGAGTGGCTCGTTGCTAAAACATATGAAACCCATATAAATCTCATCTTGTTCAGCAGTGGATGCGCCTTGTGGTGCAGTGGATATCGACTCAGAACGACAAATCGTGGTACCGAGTTCGAATTCCAGTTAGATTCCTTGCACAAATACCCTTGGGAAAGCTATTAATCCGTCACTTTCCTCCAGTTATGAACATATTGGGTTCTATAGCCTTGGCTGGCAACCAGTTTACCGTAGAAAGCAATGGCAACCTATTGCGGGATAATCATTTGACCAGTCAGTTATGTCTTTTTCAAGACATGATCGCCCAAGCGTGTATCGCGTATGGCACTTAACTGACTGACTGAATAGTTGGAAAGATGATTAAGGCTTCTACTGGGCATAAAGTGGGAGATCAGTTTTATATTGTTATGAAGTAATAAACTGATCCCCTACTAATTACTACTTGATAATATAATACATCTCTTGCCCATCTAGCTATTAGTGAAATAACAGGACAGATTGGGTTCTATAGCCTTGGCTGGCAATCGGTCTACCGCAGAGAGCGATGGCAACCTACTGCGGCATAATCTTCTGCCTAGTCAGTCATGTCTCGAAAGAGACATGGTCGCCCAAAGCGTGTATCACGTATGGCATTGAACTGATTGACTGTTCAGCAGTGTTTTGAAGGTTTTCTTAATAGAATAACTCAAATTCAAATTCAATCTCGAAAATTTGAATAAACACTATTACCATTCAAACAGCACAGAAACGACATCTTAAATATATAAAGATGAAAAGAAATTAACAACACTGAAAACAAACCCTTTTGAAAATAACTAAAAAAGTGGGCGAAAGTGCTTGGGACAATAGAAAATACAGCTAGATTTTGCACTTGTAAGGAGCTGTGGCTAGCTTGCAAAACGGGCTTGTACAAAACATAAACATAGCCACCACATTTGAAAGAATTAGAAGGTTGAACCAAAGAAAAAAATGTATGATTAGGTCTTAAAGGCTGTCACAATATGGTTAGTAATATAAAGGAAGGTAAAGAAGTTGTTGAGTATTAATGTCTTGTTTGCATAAATAAGTTTAAAGAATGACACCAGTTGTGTTGTTTTTTAAATAACATTCATATTTCAAAGTTCTGTATAAATTTTTCTTTTGAATGTGTGTTTAAGAGTTCAGTTTTCTTAAAGTCAGACGAAATAAATTTGTGAAAAAAAAAGACTAATCTGGTGTCGCTGTGAGTGCGTAGAATTGTAGTAAGTGAACAAGTTTGTACTGAGTGTGAATGAAAACGGAAATTATGCCGTTGTTTCTCTTTCTTTTTGTTGCCGACAATTAATAAGGAAAGAAGAGAGAATCAATTAATTCAGTGTGGAAGATTGAGAAAATAGCGATCGTCTGTACTTGGCGTCACTCAGATGGCTTGCAATTTTTTGTGATTATCCTACTGCCGATAATCATCAATTAACTTGATTGTGTTTCTGATGAAAACTTTGTTTAGTTATGATCCTTTTGGAAAGTGTCTATCAGTTTAAAAAATATTTATTCTATTTTGTTCTTTATCTCTAAATTAAATAGTGGGTTGAACTAGATAATGTTTCGTTTTTTATTAATGTCTTTTGTTTGTCTGTTTAGTTGAGAAACAAATAGAAAAGTGGTACAATATTTAGATGTGGAATTTAATTTACAAACTAGCAATGTCTCGACATACATGAAAACACACACTAAGTTAACATAGATAAATACAACATCCAAACACCCCAAAAGTATGATTAGACACATTCACAAAGGAATAGAACACTGACTATCAAATAATTTATCAAACAAAATAATATTTGATGAAAAGAAAAATATCTATGAAGATGCATTAAGAAAATCTGGCCATAAAACATTTTACAACATAATTCTCAACCAAACAGACAAACAAAAAAAAGTTTAATGGAAGCATTTAATTTTGCTAAAAGGTACATAAAAATACCATTTGAACTTATTGATATAATCCTAGATTGCCGCAAATCGATAATTTTCCACAAAGATAAAGCATGGATTAAAAAATCTATTAACGACACATTTGATGTACCACAAGGATCGTATGATGGAGCAGAATTTCAGAATTGATAGGCATATACACTTTTTAAAATCAACAAAATAATCTGTATAGACAACCACGGATTATATAGAAATGACGGATTAATGATAGCACCAAAAGAGAAAATGATAAAATAAGGAAAGAGCTTTTCAAACTATTAAAAAAATTTACATTCTGATATAATTGTAGAAACAAATAGAAAAGTGGTACAATATTTAGATGTGGAATTTAATTTACAAACTGGCAATGTCTCGCCATACATGAAAACAAACTCTAAGTTAACATACATAAATACAACATCCAAACACCCCAAAAGTATGATTAGACACATTCACAAAGGAATAGAACACTGACTAACAAATAATTTGCCAAACAAAACAATATTTGATGAAAAGAAAAAAAAGTATGAAGATACACTAAGAAAATCTAGCCATAAAAACATTTTACAATATAATTCTCAACAAATACAATATCATTCCCAAACAAAAACGAACTATTGAATGAAAGGACGGAAATTAAGTGTAACAATACTAAAAAATATCTTTTAGGTTCATACAACCATTGTTGAAAGCGTCATAATTTCTTGTAATTTTAAAAATTGCACGTTCAAAAAAAAAAACAAAACAAAAAAACACCGTTACGTAAGCGTTCTTAAAAAAAAAACAAAAACAAAAAAAAACGGTAAAATCAGTTATTGAAAATCGCCTGAAGACACCACTCATGGTAGAAACCTGGGTCGCATAATAATTCGTTTACAAATGGAAAATATTCAAAAGTTCTACAATATAATTATACTGAACACTTTTTAATACAAATGTGCACGGAGCTAATTTTAATTTTATTATAACCAACAACTAAGTAATCAATCAATCAATCAATCAATCAATATATATATATATATATATATATATATATATATATATATTTGTATCTGTGACATATATATATATATATATATATATATATATATATATCTTCTATAAATACTTTCATGGCTTCTGCTTCTTCTATAAATACTTTCAATACTTTCATGGCTTCTGCTCGGATGAGCTTAAGTCACTGATGCCTCCTCAACAGGTGTTTACCCGTGCAACCAGACTGGCAACTGGGTCCCACCCATTCACAGTCAAGTTAGCCAAACGCAGACGACAATTCTACTCCTGCAGCTTCCTCTCTCGCACTTCCCGCCTGTGGAACTCACTCCCGTATTCTTGCTTTCCTGACGGCTACGACCTCCAGAAATTTAAAAGCAAAGTTAATACTCACCTACTAACCACTGGACTCGAGCTCTCTCCCCTCCCCTGTATAATCTTCACGTTCTCTCCGCCCATGTATCTGTCATTGCACCTGCTTTCTCAGCTTTCTATTGTTCCTTTCTAACTAGCTTGTACTCCTCACTCTTTTCTAATTAATCTTTCTACATTTATGTAACCCCCTGCACATCAGTGGCGTTTCTGCCTTGCTCGGGGTGAAATGATTAAAAAGAAAATATATATATATATATATATATATATATATATATATATTGTGTATTTTGATTTTCAGCATTTTTTTTTTCATTAATGCAGGTTTCATTGAATAATATAGACAAGTTTTGTCTATTAATTTTGTGTAGGATCCGTTCATACCGTCTGATATACTTGATGGTGATGTCGTTAAAAGACAACAAAAAATCACAGATTTCAATTTGCCTTTTCACAAGGCTCCATTTATATTTCAAGGTGGTGATGGTGTGTTGGGCTGCTGGATCATGTAATTTAAATTGTGTGTATTTTGGCAGCATTTTTTCATTAATGCAGGTTTCATTGAATAATATAGACAAGTTTTGTCTATTAATTTTGTGTAGGATCCGTTCATACCGTCTGATATACTTGATGGTGATGTCGTTAAAAGACAACAAAAAATCACAGATTTCAATTTGCCTTTTCACAAGGCTCCATTTATATTTCAAGGTGGTGATGGTGTGTTGGGCTGCTGGATCATGTAATTTAAATTGTGTGTATTTTGGCAGCATTTTTTCATTAATGCAGGTTTCATTGAATAATATAGACAAGTTTTGTCTATTAATTTTGTGTAGGATCCGTTCATACCGTCTGATATACTTGATGGTGATGTCGTTAAAAGACAACAAAAAATCACAGATTTCAATTTGCCTTTTCACAAGGCTCCATTTATATTTCAAGGTGGTGATGGTGTGTTGGGCTGCTGGATCATGTAATTTAAATTGTGTGTATTTTGGCAGCATTTTTTCATTAATGCAGGTTTCATTGAATAATATAGACAAGTTTTGTCTATTAATTTTGTGTAGGATCCGTTCATACCGTCTGATATACTTGAACACACCATCACCACCTTGAAATATAAATGGAGCCTTGTGAAAAGGCAAATTGAAATCTGTGATTTTTTGTTGTCTTTTAACGACATCACCATCAAGTATATCAGACGGTATGAACGGATCCTACACAAAATTAATAGACAAAACTTGTCTATATTATTCAATGAAACCTGCATTAATGAAAAAATGCTGCCAAAATACACACAATTTAAATTACATGATCCAGCAGCCCAACACACCATCACCACCTTGAAATATAAATGGAGCCTTGTGAAAAGGCAAATTGAAATCTGTGATTTTTTGTTGTCTTTTAACGACATCACCATCAAGTATATCAGACGGTATGAACGGATCCTACACAAAATTAATAGACAAAACTTGTCTATATTATTCAATGAAACCTGCATTAATGAAAAAATGCTGCCAAAATACACACAATTTAAATTACATGATCCAGCAGTCCAACACACCATCACCACCTTGAAATATAAATGGAGCCTTGTGAAAAGGCAAATTGAAATCTGTGATTTTTTGTTGTCTTTTAACGACATCACCATCAAGTATATCAGACGGTATGAACGGATCCTACACAAAATTAATAGACAAAACTTGTCTATATTATTCAATGAAACCTGCATTAATGAAAAAATGCTGCCAAAATACACACAATTTAAATTACATGATCCAGCAGCCCAACACACCATCACCACCTTGAAATATAAATGGAGCCTTGTGAAAAGGCAAATTGAAATCTGTGATTTTTTGTTGTCTTTTAACGACATCACCATCAAGTATATCAGACGGTATGAACGGATCCTACACAAAATTAATAGACAAAACTTGTCTATATTATTCAATGAAACCTGCATTAATGAAAAAATGCTGCCAAAATACACACAATTTAAATTACATGATCCAGCAGCCCAACACACCATCACCACCTTGAAATATAAATGGAGCCTTGTGAAAAGGCAAATTGAAATCTGTGATTTTTTGTTGTCTTTTAACGACATCATCATCAAGTATATCAGACGGTATGAACGGATCCTACACAAAATTAATAGACAAAACTTGTCTATATTATTCAATGAAACCTGCATTAATATATATATATATATATATATATATATATATATATGTCACAGATACAAATAGAAAATATTAAGAATAAGGAATGTTAATAACGGATAATGAGTGATGATAAGATCGTCCAATATATTATCTCAATAAAAAAGAGTTAAAATTTATAATACAAGGAAAGTATTAAATAAATAATTATAGAAATCCGAAACAATGTGGAATAATGAAATTGATGAAAGACATTAGACACAATTATATAGTTATTTGTTAAATATTTATTTTTACCAGGTTCTTATATGTGTGGGAAATATTTTCATTGAGGAACTCTTTTTCTCCGATTTTTTGCTTTCATGATCAACCATCAATTATACTCCATCTCAGAAAAGAAAAGTCTTCGGCGAATTGCATTTTTACCTTGAATCACATTGTTGATAGATAGGAAATAAACGAGGAGAAAACTCATCAGACCTTCCATAACCTGCCGACTACCAACACCAAAATAAAATTACACCCACCAAACCTTACTTGTTACAGCAAAAAGATCATCTACTTTCTCTTCTGCTCAATTTGCCCCAACAGTGGATATATCGGCGAATCCGGTAATAGCTTTAGATTTCGCTTCAATAATCACAAACTAAATATACGACAAAAAAATGTATACTCCCCAATTGCAGCCCATTTTAATCAACCTGATCATACTTTAGAAAATTGCAAATGTTTACTAATAGACTCCAATTTTAGTTCTACATACACACGCAGAAAGAAAGAAACATACTGGATTTTAAAATTAAATACACACAAGCTAGGGTTAAATAGGGACTTAGGTGTGTTGAATCTTTACAAATATTTCAATAGCTAAAAATTTTTTTTCAGATATTCCAAGAAATTTTTATCTAAAACAAACAGACTTTCTCTACGGACATGCCGCATGTTGTGAACAAACACACCACGTGATGTATACAAAAAAATATTCGAACGCTATCGTGAAATACGTTTCTAATTCAAATTTAAAAATCAGTTGTTTCTGATGAAGGACCGAGGGCGGTCTGAAATATAAAATATGATAAAAATAAACAAATACTGTTCAAAAAAAGTACATTTTTAAATTCAAAACTTTTTTATTAATATTCTTTCCTATATATTCAAAATATTAAAACAGTGCTCAATATAGAAATAGAGCTATGAATATTATAAATTATAGTTTAGAACATGTACAAATTATAATTTACTACAAAAGTGTACATTTTGTTTCGATATCGGAGGAACAATGTCTCATTAGTTAGTTAATAATAATAGTAATAAACGCTATTTTTTAAAAAGAAAATTCAAAAATCTCACTGCCCCTTTATTTTTGGAAATTGAAATTAAAATATGGAAAAGACCCACCAGACATAACGTAGAGTATAGTGAGAACAGCCAAGCCTTATAACGGTAGCAAAATATGCAGAATTTGCCAGGAAGAAAAGTTAGCGAATATGCTATTCCTAAACAAAAATGAACTATTGAATGAAAGAACAGAAATTATGACTAAGTGTAACCATACCATAAAATAGCTATTAGGTTCATACAACCATAGATAAAAACGTTATAAATTCCCCATTAAGTGAGCGTTCTTTAAAGAACAAAAAAAAACCCCCCTGTAAACGGTAATATCAGTTATTGCAAATCGCCTGAAGACACCACATGGTAGAACCCTAGGTCGCGTAATAACTTGTTTACAAATGAAGAACACACACACACACACACACACACACACACACACACACATATATATATATATATATCCTCAGCAGACAGATCTGTTTCGCTGTATCACAGCTCATCAGTACGGTTAGACTCCGATTGCTTTTAACCCAGAATTAAAACCAGACCGAATTAGCGTCAGTCGGCGTTTTTTCCTCTGGGATATAGGCGTTCGGTAGAAGAAGGGAGACTTTTTAGCGTGTATATTGTCATTATACCCGCCCAATAGCCAGATTGCTCTAATCAATTACTGAATGAGCGATGCGTACATGCCAGTGTAGCTACTGTTTTTCAAAGTCTACCATTCTTTCAGAGTGCTCAATCAGGGTGTGAGAGCGTAAATAGTCAGATATATATGTAATATATATATGACTATGCATATATATATATATATATATATATATATATATATATATATAGCGTAAATAGTCAATATATACATATATATACTGCCGTAGGTTTTCAGTTATTTATCTTTTTGTTCGGAGCATATTTTTACAAACAGTTCATGAATAAGTACAAAGAAATAGATTTATTATCCACTGGCACGAATATTTAAGCGGATATCCAAATTCACACACAACGACAGCATATTTTTTGTAGTACAAGCAGACACATTAATAGACACACACAAAGAAAGCGTTATTTTATATTTATTTTATATTTATATTTATATATATATATATATATATATATATATATATATATATATATTTATTTTATATTTAATTTTATCGATTTTACAATATAGTAGGGTCACTTGGAAAGACTCTATCATCAGAAAGCTGGCAGTAGGTTGGAATGTGCGCATTTGTTGAAGTGAAGCCGTAGGGAGATGATTAATGCTTATTAATTCGGCCTTGTGCCATTCACAACGGAACTCCCTAAAGCTTACAAGATTTATACAGAATTATCAGAAATTTATTCTTTTTTTATGTGCCTTGTCCGTTCAGGACGTAGGCGATCATGGCCTTCTACTTTTCCCTATCCCTGGTGGCACTGAGCACACCTTCTCCTGTTACACCATGCAATACTCGTTCCGTCATCCACCTGATTAGGACCTTCAAATATGTTATCCCCCGTTTTTCTTCCCTCTATCTGACCCGTTAGTATCAGATTCTCCAAGCCCTTCTTCTCCATTGCGTGTCCCAGGAACTTCAGATGTCTCTTCCTAATGCTCAGTATTAATTTTCTTTTTGTTTCCATCCTTTCCAAACCTCATCATGCTCGATCCATGATATTCGCAGCATCCTTCTGTAGAACCACATTTCAGTTGCTTCAAGTTTTTCCTTCATCTTTGATGGCATTGTCCAACATTCACTGCCATATTGAAGGACGGACAGCACGTAGCAATCCAGTACTTTTCCTATTTTCTAGCCAAATTGTCCTGTTTCTTAATACTTTACTCAACTTCTGGAATGCTTCCTTCGCCATGCTAATTCACCTTCAGATCTCTGGGTCGCACTTTCCGTCTTCTGTTAGAAAACTCCCAGATATTTAAATTTTTGAACCTGCTTGATTCTGGTATCCCTGACCTGTATTTGGCATATTGGGCTGCCCTTTATACTGCTGACCATGCATTCGGTTTTTGGGCAGTTTATTTCTAGGCTTTTCTTGTTACTTTCTTCTGCTACCTTCTGTAGGAGATCTTGTAGTTTCCTTTCTGTGTCTGCTATCAGCACTGTATCATCTGCGTACCTTAGGTTGTTTAAATTGTGTCATCCGATGACGAATCCAGGCATAACTGCTAAGGTCCTCATCGTTATCATAAAAATATTTTCATCATGCTGGCAGCAGAAGATTGGAATGTGTGGAGTAGTGTTGAAGAGTGTAAGAATAAAAATATACATTTTTCATGTTAAAATAAAAATTTATTAATAGAAAAAAAATAACCAGAATAAGTAGTAGTTAATGTTCAATGAGAAACAAGTAATTGGTTAAGGGTATCCAGAGTTGAAGAAATGTTCGTAGCAGTAATTTGTTGGAAAGAGTTTATGTATACGTACGTATGTGTGTATGAGCGTTTGTTTGGTAGGAATTTCTTTGCATAGAGAAGAAGGAGTAAAAGGAATCAGCACACGAGAAAGAAGATGAAGAGAATGACCGTCCGGGTGGAATTGAAGATTCTACCTTGTCATATTTTGGCTTGTCGTCTCTGCTGTATTTACTAGCCTTCCCACGCAAGGCCGGATGTGACACATGGTCATTTTAATGTGGGTATTCCCGGCCATATAGCCGGGCCAAAAATATGTCTGTCTATTTTTACCGAGTCGGACTGGGTTTGTGCTCTCTGCTCGGAAGCAGAGAGCTGACAGTGTTATAGAGTTACAGAGCAGTCATCCTAAGACGACTGCTCCAATGCAAACTCTGCTGCTTCCATGTGATCCGATCGAAAACTTTATAGTCATTCAGATTGTCGCACTGGATCGCTGAGTCGTATTGGTTTTGCAAATCGCGTCTATTGGTCAGAAAATCAATTTAACATCTACTTGCGAAATCCAGTTTCGACTTTTTCTTTAAGCTAATAGTCAATACTTTTTCTATTTTGAAAAAAAACAGGATTTCACACATCATTATGAATGTTTGTAAAAGTGAAGAAGGTTGATTTTGATTCTTAATTTCTTAACTACTATAGAATAATAAATGTATACATTTTGTATGTATAAAATAGAAATTTACTGATAGAAAAGAATGACATGAACATGTGGGAAGGGACAGACAACACTACGAGACACCGTATAAGTGATCAATGAAAGTGGGAAAGACCTTAGAAAGATATTATTCGTTTGGTTTTAATCAGTTTGCACAAGGATCTATCTATCTATCTCAGTCTGTTCGTATCTATCTATCTATCTATCTATCTATCTATCTATCTATCTATCTATCTATCTCATCTCAGTCTGTTCGTATCTATCTATCTATCTATCTCAGTCTGTTCGTATCTATCTATCTATCTCAGTCTGTTCATATCTATCTATCTATCTATCTATCTATCTATCTATCTATCTATCTCAGTCTGTTCGTATCTATCTATCTCAGTCTGTTCGTATCTATCTATCTATCTATCTATCTATCTATCTATCTATCTATCTATCTTAGTCTGTTCGTATCTATCTATCTCGTCTGTTCTATCTATCTATCTATCTCTGTTCTATCTGTCTATCTATCTATCTATCTATCTATCTGCGACGCAACTAACAGCACTTAGCTAGGTGGGCGAAATCGTTCATGATATTCGACACAGATCCGTGACTTTTGTTATATCAGTGTAGCTGTCAATGCTCGCGTATGTGTATTTACGAATATTTTTAAAGAAGCTATATATATATATATATATATATATATATATATATATAAGAGAGAGAGAGAGAGAGAGAGAGAGATGTAAATGAGAGAGGGGGACATATTTTCCATATTCCATTTTGGAATTATATTTAATGAATCTTACGGCTTCCTTTATTTTCGAATGGTTCGCAATTATTTGTTTACAAAATATAAATATATTTTCGATAGACAATTTTCAAAAACATGTTTTCATAAACACACCTCTATTATCCCAAATATTCATTTATCTATCTACCTATCTATTTATGTATCTATTAATCTCTTCATAACTATTTACCTATTTATTTTAGTTTCTTCTTATCTATCTATCTATCAATTATCTATCTATCTATCTATCTATCTATCTATCTATCTATCTATCTATCTCGGTCTGTTAATCTCTCTCTATTTCTCTGTTTCTTTGTTTCTTTCTGTCTCTCTCTTTCTCTCTCTATCAATTTGCGTCTGTTTGTTACCTCCTCTCTGTCTCTATCTGTCTGTCTCTCTATCTGTCTCTCTCTCTCCATATATATATATATATATATATATATATATATATATATATAATCATATCACACCAAGCAAGGAAGTGTACTGGCACTGGTGCGCAGGGTGTTACATGAGAAAGATTGTCAGATTACAGGGGGTGTCAGGAAGTGGGTAAGAAAACGATGAGAATACTAATGAGAGTGAAATGGGCATAGAAATGAGCATGAGAGAGAAAGAGAGAGAGAAAGAGAGAGAGAGAGAGATGATTCAAGTCAGTTAGATAGGAGATGACTATTGACTTTACATTTAAATTCTTGGAGATTGTAGCTGTCGGGAAAGCAAGTAAATGGAAGGGAATGCGAGAAAAGAAGCTGTTGGAGTAGAATTTACGTTTACATTTTATTGGTTTCACAGTAAAAGGGTGGAACCTAGTTGCTAATCTTGTAGGCTCGAGTAAATTCATACATGGCGGGCACTATATATATATATATATATATATATATATATATATATTCTAGAAAACTTTTTACATATTCTAAAATTTCATAAGAAATACATATTTCGCAGCCAAAACCTGCCGTTCTTCAGACCCGAATGTTTCAACAGCTAATATTCAAAATCATCCAGAAAAGAACCTCATATAGACACTCACGTGCCCATGTCGAGAACAGATATTTGTAACGGCAATTCTAGTTTATAATCTCGTTTTTATTATGTTGTGAAACCATAGCCGTTGGTGTCGATCGAAGACGTTGACTTAAATTTCCTTTCTCCTTATACTGTTCCTTCACCTTTGCTTTTCTTTTTCTTTCTCTTTTTTTGCTTTTATGATTTTTCGATATTTTTTTTTCTTTCTTTCTTTTGGTTTTTGAATGAGCGAGGAAATGTTTTGTAGATGACCTTTACAAGTATGTATTCTCGATATGGGCACGTGAGTGTCTGGATGTGATTCTTTTCGGGATGATTTTAAATATTAACTGTCGTATCATTTGGGTCTGAAGAGCGGCAGGTTTTGACTGCGAAATATGTATTACCCATGAAATTTTTGAATATCTTAATTTTTTCTAGATTATATTACTTAAAGTAAATAAATAAATTTACCATTGAGTTCTTTTGAGTTTGTCCCTATCGGAATTTACCTGAATTAAATACCAAATATTCTACGGTATATATATATATATATATATATATATATATATATATATATATATATATATAGTAGAAAGAAACTCGTGGAGAGCGTGGCAGCAGAGAGTCTTCAGAAGAGAAGCCCCCGTCAAGCAAGTGTTTCGGCCCTTATCTCCTGACACTCTAGGGGGGTTGGGCCACACCCGGTTCATGACTCCGGATGTCCCTCTGCTGCCCTATTTTTTTTTTTTTTTGGGACGAGCCACGGGTAGGATCCGTGACCTTCTGGATATGCTCATTTTCACTTAGAGATCCCCGCACTAACCACTTAGCCAAAGGTACACCTGATATTTGTAGGAAAATTAAGCCTTATGGAGTTCACTTTTATTCCTCCTTGACCAGATCCAGCTTGAACACCTCTCTGCCGCTTCTGCCATTGCTTTCAGGGCTCTGGTTTTTTCCTTCCCTGCAACTGAGAGCTGTTTCATGAGGCTGTATGCAGACGCTCCTACATACCCACTAGCTCCAATTTCTGTAGTGAGGACTTTGACCTGGTAGTCTTCTCTCCTCAGGATGTTTGCCAGATCAGCATACTTTTCAGTCTTGTAGATTTGAGCTGCCTCCATTCTGTTCTCATATGGCACTGTGAGTTCTATCATAATCAGCTGCTTGGTTGACTGAGAGTGGACTACTATGTCTGGTTTCATATATATATATGTGGACTACTATGTCTGGTCTGGTATATATATGTGGACTACTATGTCTGGTCTCATATATATATATATATATATATATATATATATATATATATATATGATGACTGGCTACTCATATCCAAGGAGGCCCTTCTATTAGAGCGGATCTTCTAGTTTCTGAGTGAGAGCGCTTTATCTAGTGTGATCAGCAGATTGAACAAGTTTAACACGCTCAAAGATTCGGGTTTCTCTCTACCCAATTTGACTGAAAAGAGTTGGGTAAAACCGTGGTATGGCTTTCAGACACTTTTTAAAGGTGCAACACGTTAGGATCGCCTCCTCCAAATCGATAGCATCATGAAGTCACAAGTTTGGCAAATTGACAATAGTAAGATTGGAATCCGGGTTTAATGGTCAGAAAGCGAATGTTCTACCACTTGGCTATATATATTGAGTGTATTTTGGCAGCATTTTTTCATTAATGCAGGTTTCATTGAATAATATAGACAAGTTTTGTCTATTAATTTTGTGTCGGATCCGTTCATACCGTCTGATATACTTGATGGTGATGTCGTTGAAAGACAACAAAAAAATCACAATAATTGTTGATTTTTTATCGGGTCTAAGCTTTCGGCTCACATAAGCCATTATCAAAGAGTAAATATTAACACACAGTAAACATAGAACATTTAAGTTATTAACAATAAGGTATGAACGGTATGAACGGATCCTACACAAAATTAATAGACAAAACTTGTCTATATTATTCAATGAAACCTGCATTAATATAAATATATATATATATATATATATATATATATATATATTTGGGTTATCTATCTATCTATCATTAATTCTTTATTATTTATCATCAATTTTGTTTTAAAAAATGACCTTTATTACCATCATAACGAACTAAATTATGAGACATTGTGTTTTCAATGTCGAAACAAAATTCACAATTTAGTCGTAATTTGTCGTGTGTACATGTTCTAAAGTAATAATTAACAATATATATATATATATATATATATATATATATATATATATATATATATATATAGGAATAAGCGAAATTTGTATTGCATTTTTATACTAAAGACTGAAATGAATGACCGGTTTCGTCCCAGTTTTTTTTAAAGTTATTTCTGGGAAATTTGCTGTACAATCTAGGTCGCACTCTCTTTAGCATTTTAAGGTTCTAGAGTCCATATACAACAAATTTCGCAAGCCTTCTCTCTGAAAACAGAGAGATTGCTTGCATTTTCCCCCTCTCCATATCATCTTTTATTTTCCACGCTTACATAAATTTCCCAGAAATAAACTTGAGAAGATCTGGGAGGAAACCGGTCGCTTATTTTTAGTTTTTATTATAAAAATGTCATCGATATTTTGCTAATTCCTCGCTATTATTAATTTTTGTACAATTATGAATCTGCTCAAATATATATATATATATATTTATATATATATATATATATTTTAAATTATATTTTAGAACATGTACATAACTTTTCTATATATATCTACAACAAAGGTACATTAGTTTCGACATTGAAACTTCAAAGTCTCATCAGGCGGTATGTCGACATACCGCCTGATGAGACATTGAAGTTTCAATGTCGAAACAAATGTACCTTTATCGCGGATATATATAGAAAAATTATGTACACGTTCTAAAATATAATTTATAATAAATATTCACAGCTCTATATATTATACATCGAGCACTGTTTTAAATTAATGTTTTGGACGTTGTAAGAATTTTCTTCGTTCTGTATTCACTCGGATATATATATATATATAATGTTCTAAAGTAATAATTAACAATATATATATATATATATATATATATATATATATATATATTATTATTAAAAATTGGAAATTGCAACTAATTACCCATCATATATATTATATATTATATATATATATATTATATATTATATATATATATATATTACATATATTATATATATATATATATATATATATATAATGGATGCGATGGGTAATTAGTTGCAATTTCCAATTTTTAATTCTGTGCATGTGCGTTGTTTGTTTTTTTTAATTTGTCAACTGCAAGTTACAGTAGGGTCAGTTGGGCACCGGCAATGAGAAAAAAAGAACATCATGACGCAATTTAGTCTACAACAACTTTAGAAAAGCTGTGCTGCACTGCTTGGCATTCGAAGCTTCAGTAAGGACATTTCAGAATTTTTGGGTGTCAATCTGAGGACAATGCACATGATTTAGAAAGAGTTGAATGAGTCTAATGGTGATTACGAAGATGCTTAGAGTACTCATTAGTGATGCTTCCACTCATCTCTCCACAGGGCTTCAGATTCAAGATATTCTTGTGTAATTTTGGCAAATATATCTACTAAAATGAGACGACAAAGTTATTTTTATTTTTGCGTCATTTCGATAACAATTTATCGATCACACCCTGTATATCTTAATATCTATCACATACTAGCAATATAGCCCGGCGTTGCTCGGGTGTAATGAAATCTTTAAAACTAATCCATGGTCCTGGAGCTCAGACTCTTTGGACGTTGGCACGAAAGACTAAAAAGTAATAGTTGTTTCCAGTTAAAGCGAAACCGTAAACTGAAAGAAAAATGAATGGATGTAAGTCAAATTTTGATTTCCTGGTATCGATATCAAATAATTTTTTTTTTCGTCGAAAACTGAATTTTGAAGGCTAAATAAGTCCTCTGAGTAAATGGTATCATGGCTGAGACTAAGAACTACAGTTATACCTACTTAGAGCCAAACCCGAAGCAAAAACTAAAATAAAAGGGCTGAAAAAATTAGACATACAGGCAGATAAACACACACACACACACACAAACATATTGCCTTTTATATATATATATTATCGATTTTCTGCACTATTGCAAGGCCTGTAACCTTGAAACTCCTCAATATCATTTCTTATGTCTTTGTCTATAAGTGCATTATATTTGATTAAATTAACCCGATTTTTTCGATTATCGATATTTATCAAGATACGTCGACACAAAACCTAGCTAAAAACAATCACAGACGCTTATAGTAAAACTGTGTAAATTTTCAAGAAAATCGGTTCAGCCGTTTTGGAGTCTATATGTCACGGGCACACACACACACACACACACACACACACACACACACACACAAAGTTCTATTTATAAATAAGTGTTATATATCGCCGTACGACGACAAACAACGAGAACACGCATATATAAAAATATAAGGTTATATTTTTATTCCTGACGACGAACCCGTGTGGAACAGAGAATGGAAGAGTGAGAGCGCACATAGAATGGGTCGACGAGAGTGTAGTCTTGCCTGTGGTGTCTCTCTGCTTCCACTGGTCGTTCTCTGCTGGCGAATCCGTGTGTCGAGGTCTGTTTATAGTCTTCTAGAACCGGGACTTTTCCTTCCGGTTTTGCCTCGCCCACGCAACGCCCACATAATTCCAAGAGACACCTGTTCTGTTTGCCTCCGTAGTCATTTCCGCCGCTGTCGGAAATAAGGTCAAACGAGCCCGACTCATAACCCTGCGACATCCGCTCCAGGCCCCGACAGGATGTATTTCTCAAACACCTGTCTTGTCGTTCGCCGACCCCTTCACCGACGGGAAACACCATCGATTGCATCAACCTTCCTCGGGTGGGGCCAGATTGCTATATTACATAAGTTTAGATTATCCGTTATATGTACATGTCAGAATCTTTCCAGACGAATAAATCATTAAAAGAAGAAAATAAAAGATACGTAACATAATTTTGTGTTTATTTATTTGGAAAACAATACATGTATTGAATTTAATTCTTATTTGCGATGTCGAAATGTTTACTACATTCAATAATAATCGTTGTAAACTTTGAACATATCTGCTTCTTTATTTGCCAAGACTCAAAGGCAAACACAGTCATACAAAAGTATTCAGTTGTATTGAAGATGTAAGGAGATGGTTAATGCTTATTGAATCGGCCTTGTGTCATACATAACCAAACTTCCTTCAGCTTACAGATTATTCGCTATCATCATTTGGAGATTGGAATGTGAGGAAGAATATATAGCTTTTGTATGTTTAAATAAAAGTTTATTAATAGGAAAGAAAAACATGAATTGGTAGAATTTAATGTTCAATGAGAAAACAGAAAGGGTATAAAGAGTTTGTAGTAGTCCTTGTGACAATGTGTGTGCAGTGGAAATCGGCTCGAAACGAGAAATCGGGGTAGCCGAGTTCGAAATCCAGTTAAATTTCTTGCATTCACTTACGTCCAAATACCCTTAGAAAAGGTATTAGTCCGTTTCTTCCCTCCAGTTATGGATTAAATAACACACCAGATTGGGTTCTATAACCTTGGCAGGCAACCGTCTACCGCATAAAGTAATGTCAACCTACGGCGGGATAATCTTCTGCCCAGTCATTCATGTCTCTTTCGAGACATGATCACCCAAGTGTGTATTAGTATGGCATTTAACTGAATGACTGACTGAATAGTTGGAAACATGATTAAGGCTTCTACTGGGCTTAAAATGAGGGATCGGTTTTATATTGTTATGAAGTAATAAACTGATCCTCCACTAATTACTACTTATTAATATAATCATATAATCCATCTCTTCTCACTCCAGCTATGAGCTAAATGGCAGGATAGATTGGGTTTTATAGCCTTGGGTGGCAATCGATCTACCGCACAAAGCAATGGCAACAGCTGTTGGATAATCTTCTGCCCAGCCAGTCATGTCTCTTTCGAGACATGATCATCCAAGAGTGTATTAGTATGGCATTTAACTGACTGACCCTAGTATGCCACGGTGTACGGATTTTGGAATCCATTTTTTCCCTAGAAGAACCCTATTACAGAGGAGATTGCGAGAAAATATTCATTTAAAAGAATCCCTCAACCTATACATACAGGTTGCCGCATTTATCTTGTATTACAATTAATGAATGAATTAATTAGCCTTCAAAGGACAATGATGTGAGCTTAATAGATCACCGTTCAATCAAAGAGAAACATATTGATAATTGATGAGATAACCAAACGGGTGCCATAAACGCCCTCTCTTCTCTAGCCCCTGAAACACTTAAACATAATGTGTTTTTAAATTATTTAGTCTTGTTTCTTTGCGCATGCGTGATTGGTTGTTTTTTTATATCAGAAAGAAAAGGGCTATAGTTAAAGAAGCTTTAAATACGTATTAGTGTATAGCAAAGTTGATGAAATTTGTATTCGTGTATAGCAAAATTAATAAAATTCGTATTGATATATAGCAAGATTATTAAAATTCTTACTGGCAGAAAGTAAAATTAATAAAATTTGTATTTGGTGTATAACAAAATTTATGAAATTAGTCTTGTTGTATAGCAAATTAATAAAATATTTATTGATATATAGCAAGATTATTTAAATTCTTACTGGTGGAAAGCAATGTTAATAAAATTTGTATTTGGTGTATAACAAAATTTATGAAATTAGTCTTGTTGTATAGCAAATTAATAAAATATTTATTGATATATAGCAAGATTATTTAAATTCTTACTGGTGGAAAGTAAAATTAATAAAATTTGTATTTGGTCTATAACAAAATTTATGAAATTAGTCTTGTTGTATAGCAAATTAATAAAATATTTATTGATATATAGCAAGATTATTTAAATTCTTACTGGTGGAAAGCAATGTTAATAAAATTTGTATTTGGTGTATAACAAAATTAATGAAATTCGTCTTGGTGTATAGCAAATTAATAAAATTCCTATTGCTGTATAGCAAAATTAATAAAAATCATTCTGGTGTATAGCAAACCTGATTATCTACCCGATTTGCATTGTTCAGACTGTTGTCCTCATCATTGTTTCAATATTCCCGATGTTTTGTCATTTTCTACGACCTTCTTCAGATAATTTTAATTTCGAACTGAACTACTTATTTCGTAATGGTGTAGATTGTTTTAGTTCTACGAGTGATGCCCCTGCCAGAAGTCTCCGTATCAGTTATTTCTCTTTAAGTTGTGTTCCCCTTTGCAGTAGACAGAGAGTAAACTCACAACTCTTTTAGATCAAGTCACTGAATTCAACCAACGCTTTTACTGGACAATGTTTCCTTGAGGACATTAGTGTGTGAATTTTTGGAACTTATAAACCTAATGTTTCACACTCATTTTTGCCAGAACTCATATTAAAAAAAGTTTGTAATTGTTTTCTTCTAGTACTCCGTATTACTGTTTCCTATATTGTATTCATTTTTATGCTTGGTTGACGTAGCAGATTTTTTGTGACCTAGTATATGCACTGATTCCTTAAATTTTCGTATTTTCCAATGGTGTTCTTTGTTTATTATTTCAACTTCATCCCACGGGGTGCGGTGATCTCCCTTTTCTATTCATATGTAGTCAGCTACGCCTGATTTATAAACATTGCCTCTTGTGTTACGGCTTTATGGTGTTCTTGTCTTAACGGAACCACCCGTTTCTCCTTTATATTTTTTACCACAGCTTCATCGGATGACATACACACAGTCCTTAATAATTGTTTCCTCTGGAGAAGCCTTACTTAAAAGACGTATCTGCGAAGTGTTGAACCAATTTTGAAGGTCGTCCTAATGGTATCTTGACCGCAGATTTTTTGTATTTTTTCAGATAATCCCTTCATATAGGGTAGGCAGAAACTATTTTCTGAGTGTTGTAATCCTCATGCACCCTTCTATCCTAGTTTTTGGGGCTGCTGTCATGTACCCAAGGTAGTTGCTACATTGTATGGTACTGCTTATACTGATCATTTCTTGTTCATATATCTCACTATCGCAACTAATGACTTTTTCTCGGCGTTGTAAGCATCGGGCGATCTTTTTTTATATACCGTATAGGTGGCGGGAGTTGAAGTTTAGGCATTTGCCGGTGAATGCTGGCTTGCGACATACGAATGTCTTGAACCCCAGCTAGTTTGTTGTTCTTTTCTTTTTCTATTGCAAACTGTATCGGTGATCTTATTGGGTTCACAAGGTCCAGTAGTAGCTGAACTTCTTCCTGGTGTGAGCAAAGTAAGAAGGTGTGAAATACACCTTAGTGCAAATTACTTGAAACAAAACGAATAATTTCTTTGTGGGATCTTTCACATTTTCCTTAATCACGTCTCTTAGCGTTGGTTTTCTCTTCTGACCGAATTTTGTTTACGTTTTGGACTGATGGATCCAGTTTGTTTCTTTGCTTTTATCACTCGACTGACAGTTGAAAAGCTGACACCAACAATATTCGCGATTTCTACGATGACGCTAATTTCCCAGAAAGCAAAACTCGGTCTCACTCTCTCAACCGACCTCAAGTGGAACGACTACATCGAATGAATAGCTAAACCTACTGTTAGAAGCATTTTTTGAAATAAAAAATATCTGTAGAATTTATGAAATTAGATTTAATAATTGTTGTCAGAAATATGGTTGTCTGTATTCAAGGTAATATTCTGAATGCTTAATTTGTAAGATTCAAATTTTTTTTTCATTTTGTAAGATTACTTGAACTTTTCAAGATAGGTAAGTAGATACATACATACATATACAAACATACATACGTACATATAGATTAAGCAAGGTTGTTAGATAAATTGATAGATAGAAAATGAACAAACAGATCGAGCTAGGTTGTTAGACAGATACATAAATATGAAGTAATAGATAGATAGATATGAACAGACTGAGATAGATAGATAGATATGAACAAATTGATATATATAATGAATTATTTTGAACATTATTTTTACCGATACTCGTATTTAAGTAGATATTCTGTTTTTAATGAAACAGTAATTAATTTACTGTTTAATTAAAAACAGAATATCTACTTAAATACGGGTATCGGTAAAAATAATGTTCAAAATGATTCATTACTAATTGTCGGTTGCTTATAACCAATTTTCGTTACAATTCGTTAATTTCCGTAACATGTTTATATATATATATATATATAGAGAGAGAGAGAGAGAGAAAGAGAGAGACAGACAGACAGACAATGAGAGAGGGTAAATAAAAGATAGAGAGAGGGAAAGTAATAGATAGATAGATAGATAGATAGATAGATAGAAAGAAAGAAAGAAAGAGAAAAAGATTGACAGAGGGAGAGTAATAGATAGATAGTTAGGTAGGGAGAGAAAGAGAGAGAGGAAGTAATAGATAGTTAAAGAGAAGGAGAGAGAAGAATATATATATATATATATATATATATATATATATATATATTAGTCATCCACATACAAACCTGTTTCGCTGTATCACAGCTCATCAGTGTGGCTATACGCAGCCACTCGCCTCTGGTCGGGATCGAAACTATATATATATATATATATATATATATTTTAGAGCATGTAGAAATTTTTTTTATATATATCCACTAAAAATTGTACATTTTGATTCGACATTGGACTTCCAATGTCTCATCAGGTGATGTGGAAATGAATGTAAGACCTCTTTTCTTATATCTGGGATATATATATATATATATATATATATATATATATATATATATAGATAAGGAACAATATTAGATACATAGATACAGATAAAGTAATAAATAGATAAGAAGTTACACACACGCATATACATACATATATATATATATATATATATATATATATATATATATATATATACAGAGAGCGGAACCTGCATTAAGACAGAAAGTGTCTATGTATTGCGTGTAGATAATTTATTTTAAATAATTTAATAAGTCTTTCGTCCTAATCGAACGTATACAAAATATAGAGACATCAAATTTTAAAAATGAGTTTAATTCAAAAATAATAAATGCGCTGATTTTCTGTTTACGTCATATAATTATATTATTTCACAACCAAAAAAAAAAAAAAAGAAAGAAAAATGAAGCAAATATATATTTTGTGCGAATGTACAATTTGCAGTCGAATTAGAGCTCAAATTCGGATGTGATATTTTTTTTGTTTAATCTCTGGTATGTTACATATGGAATTATAAGATTTACGAATTTTTAATATGAATTTCGAAAATAATATTTAGATATCTATACAAAGTTACACAACTACATGTAGCATGCGATGAATACATTGTTACCTAAATAACTAAATTGTCACATAAATAATGACATCTCTTTAACCAAAATTGCACAAAAAAATATTTTGAAATACGAGATCGTAAATTTATTCAATAAAATCACCATCGAGATCTCCTGCATATTTTCTGTACGGTGTCCTTGTTTAAATTGGTGAATGCTTTTAGTTCATCTTTAGTGTTACAATAATAATAATAATAATCTTAGTACTGACTTGATAGATTATCGAAAGGCATTCGATAGTGTGCCACATTCTTGGATTTTAAAGGCTTTAAATATATACAAGATATCACCTGTCATCATCAATTTCATCGAACAATGCATGTCGATATGGAAAACAACCCTTTACCTCAATCATATAAATGGAACCTATAAGTCTAGTGAAATAAACAGCAAAAGAGGTATATTTCAAGGTGATTATTTGTCTCCCTTACTATTCTGCATATCATTAATAGCACTAACCAGTCAACTTAATCAGACAGACTGTGGTTATAAAATAGGCCAAAAGAAAATAAGACATCTATTTTACATGGATGACTTAAAATTGTATGCTAAGAATGATAATGAGCTGGAAGGTCTTCTGCAAACTGTAAAATGCTTCAGCGAAGACATTGGAATGAAATTCAATTTGAATAAATGTGCTAAACTACAGTTTTACGTGGATCACTAGAAGAAACATCCTCAATTAGCTTAGACCCTACTGTAACAATAAAAGAATTAAATCCAGAAGAAGCTTATAAATACTTAGGTGTAAATGAGGGTGAAAAAATTCACCATAACAAAATGAAAGAAATAGTGCGTAAAGAGTACTATATAAGGCTACGAATGATATTAAAAACTGAATTATGGCCATTAATATCCTTGCAATCCCAGTTGTCCAATATAGTTTCAACATCTTAAACTGAACTCGAAACGACATCAGGCGATTGAATTCTAAAACAAGAAAGCTTCTTTCTAAGCATAAGATGCATCATCCAAAGGCTGATGTAGACCGTCTATACATACCTCGTCAAGAAGGTGGAAGAGGTCTTATTCAGCTGGAATTGTCATACAAGACAACAACTATTGGCTTAATAACATACATAGAAACAACAAAGGATTGGATGATACAATTATTCAAGCAACATGAAGAAAGAAAGAAAAAATATTCAATAATAAAAGAAGGCAGTAAATACAAACAAGATTTACAGTTAGTAGATTCTGTAGAACAGCAAAACAGAAGCCAAGAACCAACTATTGCGGCAAAAAATATGAAAATGAAAGCCAAACATAAAGCTCTTGAACAGATGAAACAACGCTGGCAAGACAAACCTCTGCATGGTCAATATCCAGAACGTGCCAATAAATCTAATGTTGATAAAGTTAATACTTATCGATGGTGACGTGCATCTGGATTAAAGTCTGAGACTAAAGGCTTTATACTTGCAGCGCAAGGCCAAAGTCTTTTCACTAGGAACTTTCAGGCAAATATTATACATAATAATGTGGATCCAAAATGCAGGTTCTGTGATAAATACCAAGAAACCATCGAATCTCAAGATGTTCTGTTCTTGCCCCAAATGAATCTAAAAATCGTCACAATAGAGAAGGGCAATATTTACATTGGGCAATGTGCAAACACTATGGAAAATCTGTAAACAAACACTGGTATAAACATCACCCAGCACCGGTTACAGAAATAGATGTCACCATTCTATGGGATTACACCATCTACACAGACAGAAAAATTGAAGCAAATAGGATGAGGCATATTGAGAGAAAATAAACAATTTAATTAAAGTAATTTTATTTGATTTATTCAACAAATGCTTTAGCAAGAGAAAATACTTGTTACAAAATAAATTTAATATTTAGTATAATAGCCTTTTTGCTTTGATCACAGCCTTCATTCTATAGACATTACAAGCTTCTTCAGTGTAACTAATAGTATCTCCTGCCAAGCAGCTTGTAATTGTTCCTAAAGTCTGCCTTGCGGACTAACATTAAGTTTATCAATTCGAGAGGAGGTGAATAAGAAAAAAGTCAGTCATATCCAAGGATAACAGAATAATTAGTTTCAAAATAACTTGTTCAATAGAAAATGGGAAAAAATTAATATAACTTCAAAATAATACATTTCTTTTACAGCTATTTTTAAATAATCAATATTTATTAGCAATTTACTTGGCTTTTCACCCTGTATTTGAATTTCAGTGAGGTTTTTAGGAAAATCACCCCTGTCCTAATACATTTGCACACTCCCGGTAGTGTGCAAAAGTGTTAGGACAGGGGGTGATTTTAAACGTTATTTTGATGCCTCATAAAAGATAAAATAGTTCGTCCTAATACTTTTGCACAGTACTGTCTATATACTAGGTGCGATTTGTAAATTGTCGCAATTATTTTGATGCCTCATAAAAGATGAAATAGTTCTTGTCCTACTACTTTTGCACAGTACTGGATATATATACTAGGTGCGATTAGTAAATTGTCGCAATTATTTTGATACCTCATAAAAGATAAAATAGTTCTTGTCCTAATACTTTTGCACAGTACTGTATATATACTATGAGCGATTGGTAAATTGTCGCAATTAATTTGATGTCTCATATAAGATAAAATAGTTTATGTCCTAATACTGTATATATGAGGTGGAATTATTCTCCTCATTCTTTTTATCTCTATCAACAATGTCATTCAAGGGAAAAATAAAATTCGCCGAAGAATTTTCTTTTCTGAGATTGAATATAATTGATGGTTGACTATGGGAGTAAAAAACAGGGGGAAAAAAGTTCCTCACTGAAAATATTCCCCTATATATGTGAAGCTGGTAAAAAGAAATATTTATCAAATATGTATATAAAGGCGTCTCAGTGCCTTTCCTCAATTTCATTATTCTACACTTTTTTTCGGAGTTTTAAAATAATTTTATTTAATACTCTTCTTGTATTCTAAGTTTTAGTTCGCTTTTGTTTGTTTGTTGAGATAATATATCGGCCGATTTTTTCATCGGTCATCTTTTGTTATTCAAATTCCTTATTCTTAACATTTACCATTTCTTTCAGTGCCAAAGGTACAGTTTCATAAAGAAACAGAGCATCTACTTAAATATAGGTATCCACTAAAACGGTATTCATGTAATAATATATATATATATATATATATATATATATATATATATATAAATCATAGTTTAGAACATGTACAACTATAACTAATAAATATTTATAGCTCTATTTCTATATTGAGCACTGTTTTAAATTAATGTTTTGAAAGGTGTTAATACTCAATTTGTTCTTTATTCATGTATATATATATATATATATATATATATATATAGTCATCCGCAGACAGATCTGTTTTGCTGTATTACAGCTCATCATTACGGTTAGACTCCGATTGCTGTTTAACCCAGGATTGAAACCCAACCGAGTTGGTGTCAGTCGGCGATTCTACCTCTGGGCTATGGGCGCTTGGTAGAAGAAGGCAGACTTTTTAGCGTATACATTATCATTATACATGCCCAATAGCCAGAGTGATCTAATTCATTACGGAATGAGCGATGCGTACATGCCAGAGTAGCTACTGTTTTTCAAAGTCTACCATTTGAGAAGCCGTGAACGTTTTGTGTAAAATGTAAATTTATTGTTGTTATTAATATTTATTGTTGTTATTAATATTTCTTGCTTTTTGTATGATATATTAAATGTCCATAATGATATTTGTGTCGTTACACGTGTTTCGAGTCTAATGTTTTACTCTCTTCAGGCGAATAAGCTTGGGATTTTACATATCAAGATCCGTTTGTATTTCTGTTGGTCAAAACATCGTGTATATATAGAGATAAGTGGTCGGTGAGCAGGTCAGAAAGTTCATATGCGTGCGTGTTTGCTGTTTCTTTTTCTCATTCGCACGTTAAATCTATTCCGTCACCTTCGTTGACCAGAAAAAAAAATTACACTGACTTGCGAAATTAGATTTCGTCTTTATATTTCAAAATTGTTTTTCTAGCGATTTTGATTCAGTTTTACTTTACGTGTCATCTAGTTCATTTTTGTTGTTATCGGAATACTATTTTTTTATATAATTTATTATATATCCGATTGTATGTAGAACGGAGAAAGAATATTTACAACGTCCAAAACATTAATTTAAAACAGTAAACGATATATAATATATAGAGCTTTGAATATTAATTATAAATTATATTTTAGAACATGTACATAATTTTTTATATATATCCGTTACAAAGATACATTTGTTTCGACATTGAAAGTTCAATGTTTCTTTAGACGGAATGTGTAGGAATGGAAGGCCTCTTTTCTTATATTTGGTTAGTTGTGTTAGGGTGATGGTTGGGGTTAGTGATAGGTGAACTGGTCATGCGTATTGACCGTTGAGGTTTTTAAGGGGGTGGTGTGGGTAGCTAAAATGGTTGATCAACAGGACTCTTTGACCTCACGGCAGATTTAGCATTTAGCCGTTAGAATTTAAGTTTTCATTACCCCTTTATCCTCTGTGTTTCTTAGAAGAATCGGTAAGGGGTGGGATGTCTATTTTGTACAAAATATTTTTCGTCCTTAAGTAGGGTCTATATAATTAATGTACATTTGTATATTCAATCTTTATAATTTATTATATATATATTCGATTTCATCTATGGGGGATCCCAAAGATGAAAAATATCGAAAACACCATGAACGTATTTAAAATGCGCTCTTACTATCACCTCTCATCCTTCAATAACGAAGAAAAACAAAACATGATGTCTATTTCCAAATACTTTTGGAAGTTAAAAAACGAAAATAAAGCACCTAAAGTTAAATGGAAAATCCTCAAACAAGCATGAACAGGATAATCAAAAAATAAAGGAAACATTATTACATCAAATTTTAACTATTACACACCCACTTATCTTTGTGTTGGTATGGAATCTCCTACTCTTAGTGAAATTCTATTTATTTGCTAGCTGTCTTAAGTACTTCAGCCTCATTCCCTGACGATCCGTAAGGTGAAACCGCGGTAGGTTGTGGCTCACTTATAGATTTTTTTTTGTGTTTTTGCTCTACTACTGTATTTTCGTACTTTCGTATTGAGCACTTTTTCTGGTGTTTAGGTTCCGTTTTGGGGTTTTTTCTTTCCTACGGATGCTTGACATTTTCTTCTTGTTCCCCTGGTTTCTTTTATTTCTCCCCCATTATCCGATGACATATTACGCCGGATTTTTACGGATTTAGATTCTGTTTGTTAACATTTTTTTCGAAGGTTTAAATTAGTATAAACTTACGGAGTCTAGTTTATTATTATTATGTCATTTTTCATCATATTTCGATTTCTGCTTTGGTCTCACTACCAACCAAGTCTGCGGGGAGACCTGAGGCAGGTAGAGGCGTGTTGTTATGGCTCCATTTCATGTTTTTCTATCTTCCCTATCATTCCCAGCATTACATAGATAAAGTTTTCCTTAGTGTGTGGGCTGTACTTAATAAGACAATTTTAAGCTGGGGTTTCCAGGGATTCTTTCAATGTGTTGTTTTGTTCCATTTTTTATCATTCCAAGTGCACCTACTATCACTGGCACAACTCTTGTTTTCAATTTCCACATTTTTTCTATTTCAATTTCCAGGTCTTTATATTTTGACAGTTTTTCAAATTCCTTGATTGCTATGTTACAATCCGCTGGACAAGCCATATCAATTAATAGACAAGTTTTCTCTTTCTGGTTTTTAACAATAATGTCTGGCCTGTTTGCTTCAATTTTTCTGTCTGTGTAGATGGTGTAATCCCATAGAATGGTTACATCTTCTATTTCTGTAACCCGTGCTGGGTGATGTTCATACCAGTGTTTGCCTACAGCTTTTCCATAATGTTTGCATATTGCCCAATGTAAATATTGCCCAACTCTATCGTGGCGATTTTTATATTCATTTGGGGCAAGCACAGAACAGCCTGAGATTAGGTGGTATTATTATTATTATTATTATTATTATTATTATTATTATTATTATAAGCTCTGGGATTTCCTATCGAGCACTTTAAACCTAATAATCATGGAGCAAATAAACCTAGATTACTCGCTAAAAGATATTCCCATACCAAAAAGACATATTTATGAGTTGCAATTATTGCAGCAAATCGAGACTTTCATTACTAATTTAAGATGGAGAGCATTTTTTTTACTTGCATAATATAGACAGTAGTGAAAATAATAACCATTATGGTTTTAAAACTTATAAGCATCACCCTTATTGCAAAGAGCTTGAAAATTTAGAAAGAAAGTTAATAGGCTTAATCAAAAGATAAAATATAGAAAAATTAAACACAATAATTACCAACAAAATTTAAGTAAAACTTTAAATTTATGCTGTAAAGATAACCTTATTTATATAAAGGGTGATAAATCTAACAATATATATAAAATGTCTAAATCTGATCATAATAAAGAATTAAAAAATGCTGTAGTTAAACATTATAAGAAAATACCCACTAACATAAAATCTAATTTAACCCTCTAGGGCCATTCGTATCATATTTGATACAGTATTTCCCTATAAGGAAACATTTGGTATTTCCCTATAAGGAAACATTTGGTATTTCCCTATAAGGAAACATTTGGTATTCATTGATTGAGCAGTCAGTACTGCTTTCATTTGAAATTTATAAAATATTTCTCTTAAAAAATTTTTCAGGAAAATATTTCTTTCAAGGCTTGTTTTCATACTGTATCAAATATGATACGAATGGCCCTAGAGGGTTAAAGAAGAAAGAGAAAGAAAGAAAGAAAGAAAGAAAGAAAGAAAGAAAAGTGTAAGAAAATATAATTTAACCCTCTAGGGCCATTCGTATCATATTTGATACAGTATGAAAACAAGCCTTGAAAGAAATATTTTCCTGAAAAATTTTTTAAGAGAAATATTTTATAAATTTCAAATGAAAGCAGTACTGACTGCTCAGTCAATGAATACCAAATGTTTCCTTATAGGGAAATACCAAATGTTTCCTTATAGGGAAATACTGCATCAAATATGATACGAATGGCCCTAGAGGTTTAAATTATATTTTCTTCCACTTGTCTTTCTTTCTTTCTTTCTTTCTTTCTTTCTTTTTCTTCTTTAACCCTCTAGGGCCATTCGTATCATATTTGATACAGTATGAAAACAAGCCTTGAAAGAAATATTTTCCTGAAAAATTTTTTAAGAGAAATATTTTATAAATTTCAAATGAAAGCAGTACTGACTGCTCAGTCAATGAATACCAAATGTTTCCTTATAGGGAAATACCAAATGTTTCCTTATAGGGAAATACTGTATCAAATATGATACGAATGGCCCTAGAGGGTTAAATTATATTTTCTTCCACTTGTCTTTCTTTCTTTCTTTCTTTCTTTCTTTTTCTTCTTTAACCCTCTAGGGCCATTCGTATCATATTTGATACAGTATGAAAACAAGCCTTGAAAGAAATATTTTCCTGAAAAATTTTTAAGAGAAATATTTTATAAATTTCAAATGAAAGCAGTACTGACTGCTCAGTCAATGAATACCAAATGTTTCCTTATAGGGAAATACCAAATGTTTCCTTATAGGGAAATACTGTATCAAATATGATACGAATGGCCCGAGAGGGTTAAATAAAGAGGCTATTTCGTTGGTTGCTAAGTTTAAACTGCTCAATAGAGTTGAAAAATTGGCTCTAAAAATAGTTTCTTAACTATTAAACAGCTAAATCAATAAATAAAGGAAACATTATTACATCAAATTTTAACTATTACACACCACAGACTGAGATCTAATTTAAAATTTTATAGAAAAAATCAATTTCTTAAATTCAAAATGAAGGTTAAATATGCAAAATTTGATTAATTGTAAAAACTGTGCTTAAATACAAAAATATTCTATAGTTGTACAAATAAACATTAAAGAAAGGGTTCAATCCCATTCCTCCCCACCCTTTACACTTTCCTATTCTGCTCCTCTAATAAATCCAAAGAATAAAGTCCAGTCATGAGACAATAAAACCCTTACCCCATCTTCTAATGTTAAATCTGTCTACAAAATTCCTGACACTTTCATTAATCAACTATATTCCCTACCCACCCAACTTTCTTCAAAATTCTAACGGACAATTTACAAGACTTACTCACTTATCTCTGACCCCCGCCAACATCCCACACACAAGATGCCAAACATAAGAAAACAGGCTTTCCATTCCTTTCAACACCACCTGATGAGACATTGTAACTTCAATGTCGAAACAAAATGTACACTTCGTAGTGGCTGTTCTAAAATATAATTCATAATATATTTTCTAAACATATACTGTTAAATATAAGAGACAATGAATGTCTATTATGTTTAATCATGAGCCGTTCTAAACGTCGTATTTTGGCTTTAATTTCAGTTGAAAATAAAGACAAAAATTCTTCAACAATAAAAAGAACCTTCAGATATGGGAGGCCATGTACATTAAATCCAAACAACCCACACTTAATAAAATCACATTTAAATCCGGACATAACACATTACATTGCATTTGACGATATGGTTTTTTTGTCATTTCGCGCTATCACGCGGTGTGACGTCATAGAACCGCATTGCAAATTTGCGAACTGCGTTTGTTAGTTTTGGTAACCATTTCCGTTGCCTAGCGGAGTTTTATGTCAATACAAAATAAAATCGTCGCTGATGGTGGATGTTATTGTGCTACCGTTTTGGTGACCTCTCTGAAGATGGCTCATGTGAGCCAAAAGCTTAGAAACAAATTTTAAAAAAATTATCCAAATGTTGGAGAATTTTTGTCTTTATTGTCAACTGAAATTAAAACCAAAACCGACGTTTAGAACGGCTCATGATTAAACATAATAGACATTTATTGTCTCTTATATTTAACAGTATATGTTTAGAAAATTATTTGCTGCCTCGATACACTATATATATATATATATATATATATATATATATATATATATATTCTTAATTTAATTTGATTATTTTAATTTGTTATTTATTTCATAATTTTATTTATTCTGAATTAACTTAGTTAAGGTTTTTCCCTCTCATCAAAAATATAACTTGAAATTAATTATATACAGTAGCGGCCCTAATATAAGGAACGAAGATATAACATGTGTATTACTTAAAAAGTAATGCATGATTAGCAGTGAAATGTTTACTGAATAAAGATTAGGGTGTAATGCATAAATATTATACAAAGTTACAAAAATTTACATAATAGTTTTGTTTTTAATAAAGTTTAAATGGAACAAAGGAAATAAGTTACTGAAGAAAAGTTAAAGAACGATGGTAATAATTTGCATAAACTTTTACTTTACATTGTTAAAAACTCGATGGATTTTTTCAACAATAAGTAAAAATTTATTTAACATTAGGACTTTATGACACGCAAAACGCTCTCTTTTGAAGAAAAAAATCTCATTATCACTATCAAGAAAAAAAGAAAAAAAGTCAATTTCAGAAATTTCTGATATTGTCAAAATGACAGCTCCGACAGACCAGAAACAGAACATAAATTCAGCAACAGAGACTGTCACTCCCGGTTTCTACAGTCTCAGATATCGATGCTCCAGCCAAGCTGACAACTAGAATGCAACCTATGGTCAATGAGCGATGGAGTTCTAAAAATATATATATATATATATATATATATATATATATATAAAACGAACCTTCAGATATTGGAGTCCATGTACATTAAATCCAAACAACCCACACTTAATAAAATCACTTTTAAATCTGGCCATAACATATTACACTGCATTTGAATACATGGTCTTTTTGTCATGTTTATATATATATATATATATATATATATATATATATATATATATATATAATACTAATTACAGTGAAACTAACACCAATTATAAGAAACTAAATCACTAGAACTGGCGCTAACTTAATTATAATTTAATCGTCTTGAAACATCCAGAAGAGAAAATCTTCTTAGGGCAAAGGTGGGGGATAAAAAAAGAAACAAACGGCGTACAAGCACAGACCGAGATGAAACCTGAACAATAAAGTGCTCGATACGAAAGTACGAAAGTAGAGCTACAAATGCAAAAAATCTAAACGTGAGCCAAAACCTACCGCGATTTCACACTACGGTTCTTCAGGGCATGTAGTGTGAAACCGCGGTAGGTTTTGGCTCACTTTAGATTTTTCGTATATATATATTATATATATATATACCAACAAGTTTTGTTAAATTCAACCGACAAGGTTTGTCTATTTAAGTTTAATTTTTATTTTTCACTTTCCAAATGACATGTACAATAGCAGCCATAATCTAAGGAATGGAAACAACAAAGACATAAATCAGTGTATTACTTAAAATGTAATGCATGATTAACAATGAAATTTTTACCGAATAAAGATTAGGGTGTAATGCATGAATATTATACAAAGATAAAAAATTTACATAATAGTTTTTTTTTTCAGGATATTAAAATGTAAAACGAAACCTTTCCACACATTTTGCAGTCTAACTTTTAATACTGTTTCAGTCAGTTAAGTGCCATACGTGATGCACGCTTTGGGCGATTATATCTCTTTCGAGACATGACTGACTGGTCAGAAGATTATCCCGCAGTAGGTTGCCATTACTTTCTGCGACAGACTGGTTGCCAATCAAGGCTATAAAATCCAATCTGTCTTGTTATTTGATTCATTGCTAGATTGGGAAGAGATGTATTATATTATTAAACAGTAATTAGGGGAGGATCAGTTTATTACTGCATAACAATATAAAACCGGTCCTCCAATTTATGCCCAGTAGAAGCCTTACTCATATTTCCAACTATTCAGTCAGTCAGTTAAGTGCCATACGTGATACATGCTTTGGGCGATCATGTCTTGAAAGAGACATGACTGACTGGGCAACAGATTATCCCGCAGTAGATTGCCATTACTTTCTGCGATAGACTGGTTGCTACCCAAGGCTATAAAACCCAATCTATCCTGCCATTTAGCTCATAGCTGGAGGGAAGAGATGGATTAATATCTTTCCCAAGGGTATTTGTGCGTAAGTGTTTGCAATGAACTCAACTGGAATTTGAACTCGGCTCCCACTATTTCTCGAACCATAATGTACATATTAATCAGATATAAAATTCAAATTCAAGCGAAAATTAGCTATTATTTTAGACAATAAGCAGCGTTACTTAGAACCATTAATTTTCACGGAAAGACAAAATTATTATTTTGAATTCAATATATATATATATATATATATATATATATATATATCAGCATGAAGTGTGGGTATAGAAGAATCCAAAGGAGTATCCTTTGCATACAGTGGTAGGATAACTCTCTAGAGAGCTCTAAACATATATGCATATAAATACATATAGAGCAAATATGATAAACGGAAGCTGACAATGGTTCGCCTGAAATAGGTCTAAACTTCCGACTCACCATGAAATAACGTGTCTGTCTTAATTTATCTTATCTTATATATATATATATATATATATATATATATATATATATAAATTAATAAATATACATACTATACTCTGTTTATCGCACGCCACCAAGTTTCATGCGTTATGTGCGTGTACCTGCGTATATATGCATCTGTATTTTTAATGATATCTTATATATGAAATGATTTAATGAAACATTATTTTTAATTGATACTCGTATTTAAGTAGATATTCTGTTTTGAATTAAACAGTATTATATATTTATGTCAACCGGCCTGATTATTTAAGATAAATTTTAATTACGAAAATGTGTATCATTCGGCAGGATTCGAACCTACGATCCCTATCCACATATGGGAAGCTACCATGTGATCTAGAGCTTCTTAAACCTCTTGACCACGAATGACCATTAGTCTAAACGAGGTTTTAATCAAAGCCTATATAACACAGCTTTCGATTTATCGGAACAACCATATCTGTTCTGAAATGTATCGTAATTTCAACAAATGATCACATGTTACGGAAATTAACGAAGACTAACGAAACTTGGTTATAAACAACCGACAATTTGAAATGATCTGTTTGAACATTATTTTTATCGATACTCGGATTTAATTAGATATTCTGTTTTTAATTAAACAGTATTATATATTTATATCTACCGGTAAATAAAAATTTATGGGAAATAATCAGGCCGGTAGATATAAATATATAATACTGTTTAATTAAAAACAGAGTATCTAAGTAAATCCGAGTATCGATAAAAAATAATGTTCAAACAAATTATTTCAAATTGTCGGTTGTTTAAACACCATTTCGTTAATCTTCGTTAATTTCCGTCATATATATATATATATATATAGATAGATAGATAGATAGATAGATAGATAGATAGATATAGGGTAGGTATGGATGGAATAATATTCCGTATCCAAAAAATTTTCTTAAAAACGTGATCAATACAAAGTAGAGCGAATAATATTTATTCAGAAATTATAATATGAAATAGAAATTTTGATTGGTCCACACAGTCTATATAACAATGCCTCCCCGATTAAGGGAGTTGGGCTAGTTTTTAACCTTTTAAAACCCTTCATCTTGACATAAACCTCATCACTTGATAAGACACAAGTAGTGTCGAAACAAAACAGCTACTTTTGTATTGATATTATATTGATGTTATAACTTCTGAATAAATAAATAAATAATATATATATATATAAAACTGTCGAAACAAAATAGCTACATTTGTAGTGATATTATATTGATGTTATAATTTCTGAATAAAAAAATAACATATTCATATTATAATTTCTGAATATATATATATATATATATACATATATATATATATATATATATATATATATAGAGAGAGAGAGAGAGAGACAGAGACAGAGACAGAGCGTCTACTCAAACAAAGGCATCTAATAATATAGCATTTAAGTAATAATAATAGCGATATTTATATATATATGAAATGATTTGTTTCAAAATTATTCTTGATCGATACTCGTATTTAAGTAGATATTCTGTTTACAATCAAACAGTATTATATATTTATTTCTACAGCCCTGATAAGAGAAATGACAGGACAAAAAACCTGCTCCTCAACAGGATGCATAAAATCCAAGGATGGAACAATCATATTGGAGAAAGAGGAAATACTCCAGCGATGGGAAGAGTATATAAAGGATCTTTTTTGCGACAAGAGAGAACAACCGTGAATACCCAAGGAGGAGCATGGACCGGAAATATTAAAATCCGAAATGGAAGCTGCAATGGCCAAACTAAACAGAAACAAACAGGTGGTCCACACGGCGTCGTAATAGAGCTGCTGGTAACCCTAGAAGTATATGGCATAGAAAAAATTACCGGCATAATAAAAGAAATCTATAATAGCGGAATAATACTAGACGACCTATGCAAGTCGATATTTATAGCACTGCCGAAGAAACCAGGTGCAAATGAGTGTGAACTACACAGAACTATCAGCTTAATGAGTCACATTACAAAACTGATTGTCAGAATCATGATGAATAGAGCGAGAAGTAGAATCAGGCCAGAGATAGGACAGGAACAGTGCAGGTTCGTCAAAGACACTGGAACAAGGAAGGCCATTTTTATGATTAGGATGCTCCCTGAAAGGGCAAAACAAATGAAGAAAGACTTGTACCTATGTTTTATTGACTATGCGAAGGCATTCGACAAGATACGACACAAAGAATTGATGGAGATGCTCGGCAGCCTCGACATTTTTGGGAAAGACCTCAGAGTAATCAAGAATCTCTACTGGCAGCAAACGGCCTGCATACGGACAGGTAACAATTTCAGTAGATTTACAAAGATAGAAATGGGCGTAAGACAAAGATATGTCTTTTCACAGGGTCTGTTCAACTTGTACAGCGAGAATATTTTGAGGACCCTAGATGACACACCAGGATTTGTTATTGGAGGCCACAACTTGAACAACATAAGGTATGGAGATGATACAGTGCTAATTGCAGACACGGAAAGGAAACTACAAGACCTCATGCAGAAAGTAGCAGTGGAGAGTGACAAGAAGGGATTACAAATAAACTTTAAGAAAACTGAATGCATAGTCATCAGCAAAAGGTGCAACCCAAAATGTCAAATACAGGTGGTGGACACCAGAATCAAGCAAGTACAAAAATTTAAATACCTAGATAATGTTCTAACAGAAGATGGAAAGTACGACACAGAGATCCGAAGGCGAATTGGCATGGCAAAGACGCGTTCCCAGAGATAAGTAAAGTAATAACATACAGGAAAATTTCACTAGAAACAAAGAAAAGAGTGCTGGATTGCTATGTGATGTCAATTCTTCAATATGGCAGTGAATGCTGGACAATATCATCGAAGATGAAGACAATACTTGAAGCAGCGGAAATGTGGTTCTATAGAAGGATGCTGCGGATATCGTGGACCGAGCATGCAAGCAACTATGAGGTGTTGGAACGAATGTCAACGAAAAGGAAATTAATACTGAGCATCAGGAAGAAACAACTGAAGTTCCTGGGACATGCAATAAGGAAGGAGAGCTTGGAGAACCTGATACTGACAGGCCAGATAGAATGAAAAAGAGACAGACGAAGGCAGCGGATAACATATTTGCAGGGCCTGATCAGGTGGATGACGGAACGGGAGTTGCCAGGTGTAACAGGAGCAAACATACTAAGAGCCACAAGGGACAGGGAGACGTAAAGAACCATGATCGCCTACGCCCTGAAGGGACAGGGCACATAGAAGAAGAAGAATGCATCTTACCATTCAAAACTTCATTGAAAATAAAAAACTTAAGAGTGAAAAGTATATATCTGAATTAATGTTTGTTTAATCTATCTATCTATGAATGTCCATATCTATCTATCTATCTATCTATCTATCTATCTATCTATCTATCTATCTATCTATCTTTGAATGCCCATATCTATCTATCTATCTATCTATCTATCTATCTATCTATCTATCTATGAATGTCCATATCTATCTATCTATCTATCTATCTATCTATCTATCTATCTATCTATCTATCTATCTTTGAATGTCCATATCTATCTATCTATCTATCTATCTATCTATCTATCTATCTATCTGTGAATGTGCATATCTATCTATCTATCTATCTATCTATCTATCTATCTATCTATCTATGAATGTCCATATCTATCTATGAATGTCCATAATCTATCTATCTATCTATCTATCTATCTATCTA